>OY720448.1:90349299-90829299 GCA_963082715.1 Harpalus rubripes
GCCTAAATTTCACGGTTTGTCGTTTTAATCCCTCAACTAACAAAAATGGAGGTGAAGTTCACCTTTACTCGTATTTGAGGGTTTTGTATTCAAGGCGAGACCTTCAGAATTTAAGCCTTCAACATGTATCACTTACTAAATATTACTCAGGGATGGTGAAGTTTGTCAATGTAATAAAATTATAAGATGGGAACTGGCCAGTTCCCGAAACGTCCAAAAAATATGAATAACATGTAATTCTAAACAAGGAATTGTAATTTATACCTACATCCAGAAGGCGGAACTTAGCACGCGATATATAAATAATTTTCGAGGTACCTGAGCACCATAACGCAAGTGATTTATAAAAAATCTGATGTGGACACCACACGACTTCCTTGTACGCAAGACCAATATGTAGATGAAGTATAGACCCAATTATAAAATTGCACGCGTTTGGCGTAATTTGACATTAACATCTATTTTTTATATTTTTTGTTATTTTTTGTCCTAATCCATAGCAAGCTTTATTACAAAAACCAAAAAGTATATGTTTTAAATTTACATATCTCGCTTATACAAAGGGCTAATTTAATAATACTTGATGTGCTAGACACAGAATTTAATTCTCTAAAACTCTTATTAGAAGCATTTATTTCTAAAATCAAAATGAAACCATTTTATTCAAGAAAAACTGTTAACAACTTCAGGTAATATATCACTTCCGGTTAGCCTGTTTTAACCAAAATCTGATATGTTATTCCAATTGATATAAAAGTCTTATTTACCAAATTTGAAAAGTTTTGGATTATATTTTAATATAGTTCTTCATTAAAATCTATTATAGGCTTCAAATAAAGTACCATTTCTGGAAATTATGTAATGACCAAAAAGGGAGGTGCACAACTGGATGTTATAGAAGTCCTAAATACAAAATTTCAACTTTCTACGGCTTACCGTTTTTGAGTTATGCGAGATACATACGCACGTACGTACGAAATTAGTCAGAATGGATTCAGGGATGGTCAAAATGGTTATTTCCGTTGAAATCTCAAAACCGAATTTTTTCGCGATTACAATACTTCCTTTACTTAGTACAAGGAAGTAAAAAATCTGATGTGGACCTCACACGACTTCCTTGTACACAAGACCAATATGAAGTATAGACCCAAATATAAAATTGCACGTATTTGACGTAATTTGACATTAGCATCTATTTTTTATTTTTTTGTTATTTTTTGTCCTAATCCATAGCAAGCTTCATTACAAAAACCAAATATTATATAAGTTTTAAATATACATATCTCGCTTATACAAAGGGCTAATTTAATAACTTGATGTGCTAGACACAGAATTTAATTCTCTAAAAAATTTAATTCAAGCATTTATTTCTAAAATCAAAATGAAACCACTTTATTGAAGAAAAACTGTTGACAACTTCAGGTAATATGTCACTTC
This sequence comes from Harpalus rubripes, assembly GCA_963082715.1. NCBI lineage: Eukaryota > Metazoa > Arthropoda > Insecta > Coleoptera > Carabidae > Harpalus > Harpalus rubripes. Next base: position 90,350,737 of record OY720448.1, read on the forward strand.
CGGTTAGCCTGTTTTAACCAAAATCCACTATGTTATTCCAATTGACATAAAAGTCTTATATACCAAATTTGAAAAGTGTTAGATTATATTTTAAGATAGTTTTACATTAAAATCTATTATAGGCTTCAAATAAAGTACCATTTCTAGAAATTATGTAATGACCAAAAAGGGAGGTGCACAACTAGATGTTATAGCAGTCCTAAATACAAAATTTCAACTTTCTACGGCTCACCGTTTTTGAGTTATGCGAGATACATACGCACGTACGTACGTACAGACGTCACGACGAAATTAGTCAAAATGGATTCAGGGATGGTCAAAATGGATATTTCCGTTGAAATCTCAAAACCGAAATTTTTCGCGATTACAATACTTCCTTTACTTCGTACAAGGAAGTAAAAAGAGTTGACAATTTACACTAAGGGAAATTTTTGACGGAATAGTTGGTATCTGTAATTTGTGTTTTTAATCTGTCTGTTGTATGTTGCCAAAATGTTTTGCGTATTTCCTAGAATCCGAAATAACGAAATGTCGCCAAAAATCGTTTAAGAATGTAGTACCTATATTCTAACGCCCGTATATCACGATCCATAATTCTGGGCAGCATTATGGACATAATTATAGACAGTATTTTATAGACAGTCGCATACAGAAATTTTTATCAAGAATTTTTTCTATCCACATAGTTCTACTTTTCTGGACAAAAAGTTGCGCGCAATTTGTTATGGCATCTGGCAATTAATATAATTTTCTACTCATTCAGTTCGTTCGGATTAAAATGCTCAAGTCAGTACGCACCTTTATGTTCGTTGATAAGCGACTCCAGTCAAAAAGAAAACCGTTTGAGATGGCGCAGATCTACACTAGATAGCTTTGACAATGGATCGTCTCATTTGGTGTACAATATCATCAGAGGTGACAAAATATAGATATATTGCCATGATCTCAAAAAAAAAGTAACAGTAGGCAGTTTGGGTCTTTGAGAATGAGTCGGCTCCAACAAAAGTTATTCGCGCAAAAACTCGAAACAAAAAGATGGACGCCACATTTTTTGGAAATATTGTACATGTTTGCACTGTATCATTGGCTAAATGGTACACTACCGTTAATTTGCCTCAAGTTCTCCAAAATGTTCGCGAAAAACGTCCACGGGGAAAGATTAATTTGCATCAAGACAACGCTCGAACGACTGATTATTTGAATGGCCAAAACATTGAAATAATGGGTCATTTGCCGTATAGTCCAGACCTAATACCTAATGATTTCTTTTTATTTCCACGTGTACAGGATAATTTACGGGGTTTACGTTTTACATCGGCCGAAGAAGCTGTTGACGCATTTACAAATGAAATAATGAAACCGAGGGGTAAACAACTGTGGATTTTTGGTGTACACGCATGTGGAGTTCCATGGATTTCCGTGGATGTTCATGGATATCCCTGGATTTCTGTAGATGTAACGGATTTCTTTGGACGTCCGTAGATTTCAGTGGATGTCCATGGATTTCTGTGGATGTTTTTGGATTTCAATGCATATGTAAGTGGCAATTGCGCAGGCGCGAATGCGCGCGCATTTCGTCTTCGTTGTTATTGTCGTGATATTAGCGTTGTTTTGTTTAAGAAAATTACTACTATTACTAGTGTATCAGTAAAAGACTGATGTTCGAGATTTATAAGTGAAAACGAAGTTAGAAATCTGATGTGGCCAGCACACAACCTCTCGCCAGATATTTTACCTAGTTGTACGCATAAAACGAAAAATATTTTTAAATACAAATACATATATTCATGTCCCACTATAAATTAATTCTCACATATATTTGCAAAATCTATGGGATATATTTATATAAATTATGTACAATACATACATTTTCTTTATATTCAATATCCTGAAATTTTCTTTTTCTACTTTCCTTTTCTTTTTCTTTATGTTCGTCATTTTTTCGTAAATTCCTTTTATATTCTTTTTTACGTATATTCTTTTGCGTTGTTGACTCTTTTTTATTTTCATAATCTTCATAATGATGTACAAATATTTTTGACAATGGCATACAGATATTTTTGACAGTGACATTTATGTGTCAAATACAAACATTTGAATTTCTTGCCTTGGAGTAGTTTGATTTAAGAATTTTTACATCAAATTATTTTATATGCATATCTTTATATCTAAATCTATAGAAGATATAATAATGAATTTATATTTATCGAATAAATAATTTAACGTTCTTTAATATAAGTATTTACATAAATTTTCGATAAATAATATTTAGATGATTTTTTTCTTGTAACTACTACTTCCGGTTGTCCAATTGTTACCAAAATCTAATCAATTCTTCCCATTATTGTTAGATTGAGGAATCCGTTGTTAAAAATGTCTAAGTCTTATAGTATTTGAGAAATCGTGGATCCAACAGCCACACACACATATGGACATCATCGAAAAAATGTTATAATCGGATTCTAGGGAACTTAAAACGTGCTTATTCACTAAAATCTGGATATGCGATTTTTAGCATGAATTCAATACCTCTCTTAGAGAGAGGTAAAAAGTAAGCAAATACATACTATTATTTACTATGGTTATGGTTACTATTTCAATTCCCTGGTGTTGTATTTCGCAAATTAGAGGGTACTTTCTATACCCATAGCAACAGTGTTATTTATTAAGTCCGTTTTATATTACACTAAATATTAAGTAATTTTTTAACAGCCTACATACATTTCTTACTATCATACAGAAAATTGTTTGTGCTTCTTTCGATTTCATATTTTGTTTTTCTAATGTATGAGTATGTGCTTAATAAAAGTATTATCATTAAAATATAAAACAATTTGAAGTACTTTATAACTCGCCTTATAACTTCAACTGATAAAGCTGTACTATAATAATAATTAATGAATAATATATATTACATTTTCGCGAACTTCCATGGATGTTCGCAGATGTCTGTAGATATCTGTGGATTTCAGTAGATATCAGTGGATTTCAGAAGATTTCTGTGGATTTCAGTAGATGTCTGTGGATTTCAGTAGATTTCTGTGGATCTCTTTGGATTTTTATGGATGTTTTGGATTTATTTCATAAAAATTGATTTCGGTGTACAGATTTTGGTCAGTAGATTACCCCTCGAATGAAACTAACCCGGGAAGATTGGAGAAAATGTTTTGGAGATTGGTTTTTAGAATGCAAATATGTATTGATTGTGGAGGGAAATACCTTGAAAAGTTATAAATAAATGTGTTTTGCAAGTAAATTGTGTATTACTTTACTAGGCTCAGCGGAAAATTTTAATTCTCTAATTTTTACACTTCACCCAAGTAAATAAACGTTACAATATTTATCTTTAAAAATATAGAAAATAATCACGGTCGCTCCTTTCGCTATTAGCCATTTATACAATGAATTATTTTAAACAATAAAATTTATTGTTACTGTAACGTGGAACGCCCGCCGTCGCCGCAGCTGTAAGCGAGTGTCTATTTATAGCGGGGACGTAATCGCGGTAGCAGCCGGGCGACGTAAACAGACGAGTCGCGACATGTTTAATTACTTCCGGCCGCCTGAACCTTTTGTGTTCATTGTTATTATGCGGTCAAACATTCTAGAGCTTTTTTTAGATGGTAATGGCAGCTGTATAAAAGGGACGCAGCTATGCTCGGGAGTAAGTTAGTTACATGGAGTGTTAGAGAGCAAAGTGTGAACCAAATACACTAACTTCATTATTTTAAAATTAAATTTCATTCAATATTCCACCATTTTCTTTTATTATTGTAACGTAGAACATCCGCCGTCGCCACAGCAATGAGCGAGTGTCTATTTATAGCGATGACGCAATCTTGCTAGCAGCCGGACAACGTAAGCAAACAGGTCGTGACGTGTTTAATTACTTGCGGTCGCCTGAACCTTTTGTGTTCATTGTTATTATGCTCTCGAACATTCTAGAGCTCTGTGGAAGTTAATGGCAGCTGTATAAAAGGAACACAGCTATGCTCGGGAGTTAGTTACATAGGGAGAGTCATATAGGGACGTTCACATGGAGTGTTAGAGAGTAAAGTGTTAGTGAGAAGCACCGCAGTATCGTAGTGAGCGTGCAGTTGGTGTCGAGTAGGTACTCGGGAAGTTACTGATATATTGGGATAGCTGTAGATGTGAATACTCGGAAGTGTTGACGAGTATTGGGAAGCTATAGTGTACATGGACAGTAACGGCGAGTCGGGAAGTTACTGGTATACCGGGATAGCTGTTAAAGAGAATACTCGGTAGTGTTGAAGAGTATTGGGAAGCTAGGTATACGGGGACAGTAACGGCAAGTGGAAGTGAATACTCGGCAGTGGTGTTGAAGAAATGTGGCATACGGACAATCGGTGATACTAAGGCTGTGGAAGCTAGTCAGAGAGTTACATAAATAAACAGATAGTGTTGTGAAAGAGGTGACTTCTGTCCGAGCAGTTGAATATACAGACGCTGTTGAGTCAGTTGAGTATATACATGCTGTGGAGGTCGGTATGCTGACAGTTGAATGTGATATAAGTATATAGTGATATAAATATCGCGTAAACAGTCTACAAGAGTGGAAATAAATAGTAGTGTTAATTGGTTAAATAAATAATGTTAGTGTTTTAGTCTTAATTAATTTGTAATATTTGTTTAATATTAGTAATAGTAACTTTCATTATAGTTTAATAAACACTTACTTTTTATTAATAATAATTGTCTAATATTTACTCTTCACCCAAATAAATAAAAAACGTTACATTACAAAACATAAATGTTTTAAATGGCGCCCATCATGTAATAAATAAATGTGTATTCATAGAATAAGTTTATAATACAAAATGTTTGTCTGTTTCCCGTGTAGTAGGGAATACATTGTACCCTTCTTAATTGCTGTGGGAACTGAGCTACTGATTTCCTTTTTAATTTTTTAATGACTGCCGTTTTGCGGAGGCCATGCTATGCAATCATGATGTCTCGCTTGTAAATTGTTTCACCTCAGGATCTAATGAGAAATTACGGTCCTAACGAATGTGTGCGTATTTCACACAATTTGTAAGCGCCAACATCAAAACTGTTTTTAATTTTGCGTTTCGCGCTCAGGATTAAGCAAGTGTCGACTGTTAATGATTTTTATTTGGTTCCGTTTTACAGAATAATATTTTTACTCAAGATTAAAGAATTTGCAGTTTTCAGCAGGGATTTGTGATATATATTATCGTAAAAATTTTATGGTTTAGCGTTTTATATTGTTATATATTTTATACTTATGAAGAATTTCATGTTAAAGCGTTTATACTTTTGAGGTGAATAGTATTGATTTAAAAACAATAATTTTCTAATAGCATATTTTATTTAAATCCTGATTCATATGATTTAAATCTATACCAGGGAACATATGAATGTATGTTTCTAGAATATTTAATAAAATTTAAATTAATTAAAAATTGATTTAATAATATTTTTTAAAATAAAATAGAAGAACAGATTCCAAGAAAATTTATCAATAAGTAGATAAGAAAGAAGCAACTACTATCATGTATGATACACACAGGACGTCCGGATTTCTAAAGCAACCATATAGATCTCTGAAACTAGGACTAGGAGAAATGTTTCATAAGTGTAAAAAAGTTAGATATTTTTATTGTGTATCCAGTGGTGTACGAATTATTTTTATTTTCGAGATAAAGCACACACGTGTATTTTTCTACATTGAATCCACATATGATTTTTACCTGAATAAATACTACTTTTTTGTAATATTTATATCTCGAAATTTACCAATAAGATAATATTTTCGTACGTCACTGGACAATCAATAAAAATATCAAACTTTTTATCTGAAACGTTTTTCTAGATTATCATTTGTTTAAGAATTATTTGAATATGAAAATTTCGGCCAATATCAGTTTATCGGCATTATCTAGTAGCCTATGAGAATTTTTGATAAAATAAAGAACAAGTAAAGCCCGCATCACACTAGCGGGTTTCGAAGCGGTTGGCGGGTGCGGGTGGCGGTTCTTGGAATCATACTGTGCGGTTCGGTTGCCGTTCCCGCTCCTCCACATCACCCACTGTTTATTCATCTTGACGTTTTTAATTGAAGGCGAGAATAGTTCGAGACGGCGATGAACTCGTGAAAAAACAATGGATAAGTTAAGAATTAAATGCTACACCGTCACATGTCAAACCAAGGCAGTCACGTGATAGTATCGGGCTCTGTAATTGGCTGCGGGTGCGGTTGGTGGGTGAAAAAATTGCCTGTCGGCTATTTCTTCACCCGCAGCCGCTAGCTGCCGCGCTCCTATTGGTCTAGGAGTCACCCGCACACGCACCCATACTCACCAACTGCTACAAAACCCGCTAGTGTGATACGGGCGACCTTCGAAATCCGGACACCTGAATATGTTCGTGCGTTACACTACTTCAGTATTCTGCAAAACACAGGAGGACTGCAACACAGTCTTCTACGAAATGCCAACCGTAAAAATTTAGTCACTATGCTCTGTTGCATTTAAGCCATTCAGTAGATGGCACTGGCAACAGCGCAATTCTGAAGTAGCCGTAATTACATTGGGTAAACTTGTCTTTTGTCTCTAATTTCAGCCAATCAGAGAGGTCAAAACTATTCCCTATGCTCCGCAATACTGAATGGCTTAAATGGAACAAGGTATAAAATTAGAAATTTTGTTCATTTCGTAGTTGGTTTTACCGATTTCCATGTCTATGACATGTTATATTATAGAACTGACATGAAGATGGTCGGTAGTAAAGATTTGATATAAAAATAAAATAGATATAAAGCTCTATTTTGTAAGGCAGTTGTTAAAGTCTTAGCAATGTTGCTAAAAAATTAACCAATAGAAATAAATTTAAAACCTGTCATTTTCACGTTTTATTCAGTATTCGCAATTATTATTAGTTATTTGCTATAGCATTGTTGCTAAGTCACAAGGACTATAATCTAACAGAGGAAGACGCCTTCAAATAATCAGGCGTGTGGGGTTGGAATTGAAATCAGGAGTCTGGCAATTTTTAGTGGAGTCGAAGTTGGAGTTGCAATCGACAAATCTTCCGACTCCGACACTAAATTTTAGAAAATTTTATTACTTTCTTTAAGTTAAGTTAAGCTAAGTACGCATTGAAACAACAAATAAATTTAAAAATAAGATCTGCGAAAGTGAAAACAATGTTTTATTCATCGTAAATAATTGTATTAAATAACCCTCGAAATAATCATTATAGGAGGGAAGCATGATTTGGAATTAGTAGATATAATTGGAGTCGAGTCAGCAGTCAGAGTGAGTCCGAGTCGGATAGAAGTCGGAGTCAGAGTCGAATATTTATAATTTCTGGAGTTGAGTGCTGAAAAGCACAATATTTAACCTAGAATCACTGACAAAGTTTCTTTCATCGTGTTTTGTTGGGTATGTTTACCCAGTTAATTAATTCCCATGTTTGTGGCGAGCATATCAGCAGCCATGGGCGGCGGAGCAGGGGTGGTTTGCCGCGGGGTTATTCGTTATCTAATTATATTTCATAATTGCATCGTTGTGGATCGCACACAAGCTCTGCGCTCTAAAGGCCTTTCCTACTCCCTTTTCTGCGCCCGTCGCCTTGAGCTACACCTTCCATAGTCGTACGTGGTACGTGCATGCGTCTGATATTGATGGTTAATTATTGAACCGCAGATCGAGCACTTAATAAATTTCACCTGCGCTAACATAATGCGTCAAAAGAGGAATAATTCAGTAATTTAATCATGTCGTTAATGGAAAATAACAAGTTTTAAAGTTTAAAATTATCCACTTAACAGTAGTTATTTTTGGTTCAGGAAACTAAAGACCTATTTTACTCAGGAGTGGCTAATATACAGAGTGTTTCATGTAAAAGTTTAAGGCTTCGGAGTATAAATTCTAAACGAGAAAAAATCCTAGCATAGATATCGAGGATTTATTAAAAAACAGGAAATGTAGGTTAGTTTTATTTATTTTTTGTTGGGTCATGTATATATACGAGGAGTGGCAATTAAGTTCCGGGACTTTGTCAATAAAACACAAGCTAATTAATTTACAAGTAAAATTTTATTATCGACCTTCACAATAGTCTCCCTCTAACTCTACACAACGATTCTAACGTTGTTCCCATGATTGGAAGCACCCTTGGTAATCCTCCGAAATTAACCCGTTGAGCACCGCCGTTACAGCTTCCTTGACCTCCAGTACGCCGCCATGATGAGTTCCCTTGAGGTGCGACTTCATCTTGGGGATCAAGAAAAAGTCGCAGGGGGCGACATCAGGGCTATAGGGTGGGTGCGGCAACGTTGGAATGCCTTTTTCACCAAAAACTCTTGCACAATGAACCAGGAATGGGTCGGCGCGTTGTCGTGGTGCAAGATTCAGTCGTTCTCGGCAAGTTTGAGCCGCACCCGGAAAATGTGTGCCCGCAGCCGCTCCAGGATGCCAACTTAGAACTGTCCAGTCACTGTCTGGGTCGGCAGGAAGATATTCACGATGAACGATGCCGCGGATATCGAAAAAGCCATCAACATTGCCCTTTTTCGCGATTTGGACATCCATGCTTTCGTTGGCCGCTTCCCACTCTTTTTCACCCAAGCGCGTTTTCGACATGCACTCGTCTCCGTACACCACCTGCAATTTTCGGAAGATTTCCGAGGGTTTTCGCCAGATTTTACTAAAAATTGGATCACAACACGTTGCTTGTAATGTGAGTCACTCAGTTTTACGACGCCACTAAAAAAGTTACTTTTGAAAAACACGGGTAAGACAGAAACCAAACGTGCTATCGACCTCAAACTTCGACTGCAATTAAAGGCAGATCCCCGCTTTTCAAAGATATGTTTACAAATGACACAGTGTTACCAGTTGTCGAGTTATAACTAAATTCCCGGAACTTAATTGCCACACCCCGTATATATACACTCTATATTTCCCAGTTGATCCCCACGTCATCAATTTCTGATGTAAGAATTACACAACTTTTATTTAGCATCTTTGTCGTACACACATGGCATATATGCGCTATCTCATTGTCGTTGGGTTTTCAGAGGGGTATAATATGCTATATTCGTCTAACCAACGCAAAAAAATCCGATGTAGCCAGCATATAACCTCTAGCCAGATATTTTACCTGGTTGTACGAATAAAACAAAAAATATTTTTGAATACAAATACATATATACATGTCTCACTACAAAATAATTCTCACATATATTTGCAAAATCTATGGGATATTTTAATATTTTCTTTTTCTACTTTCTTTTTCTTTATATTCGTCATTTTTTCGCAAATTCCTTTTATATTCTTTATTACGTATATTCTTTTGCGTTGTTGACTTTTTTCTTATTTTCACACTTTTCATAATGATGTACAAATATTTTTGACAGTGGCATACAAATATTGGGCGGAGTATTTTTTTTTCAATAAAAATACCAAAATCACTATAAATATTGCTTTCCGCGACCAAATTTTAGTTTATTTTATTGAATAGAAGGCTAATATACCGATATTTAAACGTATTTTGAATATGGACCCTATTCTATACTTTGGCCCAAATGGGATTTTTGACAGTGACATTTATGTGTCAATTACAAACATTTGAATTTCTTGCCTTGAAGTAGTTTGTTCTGAGATTTTTTACATCAAATCTCCAAGTTTATAGAAAATATAATAATGAATTTATATTTATCGAATAAAGAATTTAACGTTCTTTAATATAAGTATTTACATAAATTTTCGATAAATAATATTTAGATGATTTTTTTCTTGTATCTACTACTTCCGGTTGTCCAATTGTTACCAAAACAAATCAACTCTTCCCATTATTTTTAGATTGAGGAATCCGTAGTTAAAAATGTCTTTAATCTTATAGTATTTGAGAAATCGTGGATCCAACATCCACACACACACATGCACGCACTCAGACACACACACAACAGTGTCATTTTCAAATATTTGAATTATTTATTTATTCATGTCATTTGTCATTCATGTAATTAAGGTGATTTTGGCATCGATAATAATTTGTGCTTTGTTGTGTATTGGTAATTTTGTTAATTCTTGGGATTATATATATTTTACATTTTGCTATTGCAAAGACGGTGTTTCTAAGATTTCCGACAAGTATTGCAACATATTGCTTTTGGACAATAAAAAGAGATATATTTCATCCATTATACTTATATCATATTTATTCAATTGGTTTATTATTTGTAAATAACTATTTGCACTTCGAATTTTGATGAATATACTATGTGACCATATTGTAGAGTTTAGACATCTAATTGCTTTATTTACTTTTACTGATATGTCTCTTTAGCTTATGTAAAAACTGTTCCGAGGTATGTATATTCTTTGCATCCCTTTACGACATTTATCTCTATATCTAAATCTTCTACCTCTTGCGTTCCTATACTTAGATATTTTGTTTTCTGTATATTCATTTCCCTTTATCAGGGGCGATAACGACTTGGTCATTAGTAACAATGCTTGTTCTACATAAATATTAAATAGTATTGGTGAAATACAACAGCCTGTCGTAAACCTTTAGTTATACTAAAGGGATTTGATGTTTCTTCGCTGGTTTTAATGACGGATTACGCATTTTTGTATAAATTTTTAACTGCTTGCGTAAGGCCTGATGCCTGTCGCATGCAAAGCTGGCCAAATACGGTTAATAGGTACCGAATCGTAAGCTTTTTTTAAGTCTACGAAAAGTAAGTGAAGTTCTCGGTCACATGCGGACAGCTTATCTGCTGCGTGTTTCAGCGTGAAAGTATTATTATTACATGAGCATCCCGCTCTGAAACCACTTTGTTCTTGAGCGTCTTTTTCTAAGTAATCTTTTTCAATTCTAGTTTTTATTATTTTTCCATATAATCTTGCCAAACACTAATCCATGGGTCATAAATACTTAATTATAAAAAGAATCTTAGAGGAAATGTTCAAAATGAAAGCCATTGCATTCAATACATAACTCAGTATTACTGATAATATTAAATAACAAGTGTAATAATTAAATATTGGATTGAAATGGATGGAATATTTAATTAATTAAGTCTCATTTGTGTCAAATGAAATTAACAAAAGGGAATAAAGGATAAAAGCTAGATCAGTATCAATTTCACTTAAAATAAATCATTGATATCTCTGTTAGGAAGCGTTATAGTACAAATGTATATTGGGATTTATTCTCGTGTTGATGTCTAGAATTCATACTCTGAAGCCTTGTGATGTGTTACATGAAACAAATAAAGTACATTTATTTTTTCAGTTAAAATGTATCCATAAATATTTCGCGTTGCACGCCTATGGGTAGGAAATGCAGTGAAGTTATTTGCAAGTGATGTTATATCAGACGGTTCATAAATGACCTTGAATAGTTATCTTTCGTGAATAATAGTTTAACAAGTATATTATGAGTCGGTGTTGGATGAATTAAAAAAAACCCGATCGTGCAAAAAATTAATTTAACATTAAATTAATAAAATAATGTTTAAATTTTAATTGGCGGTGCAACTGGGCATTTACTTTCCTCCGAGGAGAAAATATTTGTAAAGTTCGCAATATAACTTATAAGCATGTTCATATTACTCATATTTCATACTGATCAGTATATTTGAATACTCGTAGAGCAGATATTTCTTGATTTACTTTCCCATTTACATATCGAGAGTGGAGTATCTGTACGTGTAATGTTCCCTCGTTAGCCAATGTAAAGTACACGGTAAATATAAATACATAGTAGTGTTGGTAACGAAGCCATCGGATGGAATGTGCGCTATGTTCGCAAGTTTAAGTTTACGACAAATCGCATTACGCTCATAAATTTCAAGTAATACGTAACTCGTAAGCGAATTTTGGAATTTTCGATGACGGTAATGAAACGCAATTTGGTTACTTTGTGTTCGCGCTCCGCTCCCGGCAAAGAGAGATCTTAAACACGCTAATCTCACAAAATACACAAATCTATTTCAAATGATAATTTCAGCGTGAAATTCATACGCCCAGGCAACGTGCAAATTTTGTAAACAACGTTTTAAGCTCAATTTTAGCAGCCCAGGTGTAAAATGGTTTAAATAATGTTAAACTCGAAAAAGTATTGCAGGTAGGTACTATACCATCATACAGATGAGCAACAATAGGGGACCACAGTGCAATTGATTTAAGAGAAATTAGGAAAAATATATAATAAAGAATTTTTGTTATAGCAGCTCGTCACTCATATGAAATCCATATACAGGTTGTAAATGAAATAAGTGCATTAAATTTAACCAGTAATGTAACTCGTCGAGAGCAATAATTTTTCTTAATATTTTTTTTCTAAATCTTCTAGTTTTTGAGTTAAAATTCTTTAAAGATTTGTTTAAAATTTCGTTACCCGCCACTGGGAAGTTCTCTGCACTCTGCTGTCTGAATCAAAGTTCGATGTACACAGCACAAAAATAAATTGTCGGGTGGTGGTTGCATACTTGTAGACACAGTAATTAATAAACGAATATGAAGGATAAGATGTAAAATAAAAATCTGATGTGGCCAGCACATAACCTCTCGCCAGATATTTTACCTGGTTGTACGCATAAAACGAAAAATATTTCTAAATACAATTGTCCAATTGTTACCAAAACTTAATCAACTCTTCCCATTATTGTTAGATTGAGGAATCCGTAGTTAAAAATGTCTTTAGTCTTATAGTATTAGAAATCGTAAATCCAACATCCACACACACATCCACACACATATACGGATATCATCGTAAAAATGTTATAATCGGATTCTAGGGACCTTAAAACGTGCTTATTCACTAAAATCTGGATATGCAATTTTTAGCATGAATTCTATACCTCTCTTAGCGAGAGGTAAAAATAAATAAATATATCATCACGGCATATTACCCATTGCTGTGTGTGCTAATCTGCTTTGTACGCAGATATCGGTAATGATGATGACCTATTCGTACCATGCGGGCGTTTACCAGGCGTAACCTCACGGGCACTCATTGCTGGCGTGGAAAGTGCACCACAGGGTTCAATTAAGTGCCATTTAAAATTCGAAATATTTTGCGTCGGTCGGGATCGAACCCGGTTCCCAAGATTCGCGACAAGACACTCAGGCACGCGGCCACGAGACACCAAAAGGATAAGATGTTCTCAAAGTATTTTCTTAAATGTTAAATCCTTTTTGTAAAGATATCTAATCACTGCACGATCTTTTATTTTTACATTTTACATGCGTCAATGCACACGTTAATTTAAAAATTCCAATTCCGTAACAAATTTGCGAATTGATGTAAAACTTCGAAGAGATATAATAACAGTTTACATAAAGTGACAAAAATAATTATTGTGCTTCTAGTTCTGCTTTCTGCAGCGAACTTTTCAATCCAACCTCGTAAATAATATTAAAAATTTAGTGTACTTTTTATACAGTGATACACTCTGTAAATAATAATTAATCAATTTTTATACTTCTATTTGCATATCATCACACGCATTTCAATTAATAATTCCCACTCTGTTTATTCAAACTACAATTTTTAAATTAATTAATTCATGAAACACTCTACTACGCAGTGCGTTTTCTAGACCAGAATGGCCCTCCACCGGTTGGTTTGAAATGATTACAGGACTGCAGTGAACCATTGCAAACTACGAGTGGCTGACAAGGGACTGGATTGGTTTGCAATGGACACAGACGAGTGGTTGTGTGGTTAGCAGTAGTGCATTGCATAGTGCAAGTCGATAGAAGGCAGCACCTGTAGCGTCGAACTGTTGCATGCAAGCAAGATATTGGAAAAATTCAACAAGATGTTTATTGGTATTCTAAAGACGGACATAACTTTGAGGCAGTGCCGGATTAGCCATGTAGCAGGAGGCAGCAAATGCTACGGGCCCCGCGCCTTTGCCCAAAAAAACTACAAATCAAAAAATTATAAGCCACCCACTAAGCCACACGCCTAGTAGCTATTCTCAAAGTGAGCGCAGGCCATACTGTAATAGTATAGGTACATTATTATGCTTCAAGTTGGCAACACCACATTACTTACAGGTGGAATCCCCTAATATTGTTTTCGATTCGAGCTGTTTGTATAACCCGACCATGTCCACTCAGTCGTTCGTTCCTACCACATTTAGATAAGTTTTTTTTTTTAAGAATGAAATTTGTTGTTATTTGTTGTTGTTGGACTATTTACGTCGTGTTATAGTGTCTTAGTTTTTACGTGCTTTTGTGTTATTAATTCTGTTTTGCTGGTCGCTGTGGACTAGTACAAAATCAGTACAATACCACTTTTTATAATAGTAAAATTCTATATAATATCAAAACAGTGAAAACGACGAGAACGATAAGCTCTGAAGTTTTTGGTAAGTAGCTAACTTTTGTGTGCATATACCAACCTACTGTACAAAGTTCAAAAAACAAGACATGTAGGTTTTAGAGCCGAACATTAATGGGGGCGAAGTGACGCGAAATTGCTTATGGGGCTGCATTGATGAAAATAGGTTCTTCTTAACTCAATTTGCTTTCATTTATAGATAAGATAAAAATCTAATTTTTTATATATGATTTTTTGATAATATTTACTAGATTTTGGTAGTTGTCAAAACAGGATTTAATAAAATTTCTCGATAGAATTATTTCCCGAAGTTGCTTCAGTTTTTAACATTAACCAGCGATTTGAGAAGTACTTTTTTGAGTACACATTAGGTACTAAATTTTAATCATCCAGTTTTTTGTTTGGGCATATTGACCATTAGTATGAATAACTGATTAAGGGTGATTATCGAGCATTTGACTAGCATTGTTTTATCTGTCATTCGTTTATGGATCCTTTTAGAGGCAAATACTTCAAATAATAGTTATAGAAAAATTAATTGCCCGCATCTTTTATTTGAAGAATTTTTCTCTAATATAATCTCTAAACGATTGATAGAGATAAAACAATTTGAGTTTGATGATCACAAACTGCAGCGGAGAACGTTCTTTCTCAATATTAAAGAGAATTAAAAATGTGTTAAGGAACACGATGGGACAAGACCGTTTAAATGACCTCACTATTATGAATATAGAAAATGATCTACTTAAAAATATTGATTTGTCGAGTGTAATTTCTAAATTTGCCCACATTAAATCACGAAAATCCTTTTTGTAAATGTTTTGTTTTATTTACATCCTAAATTATAATACGAAATGCAATTCAAGGGCCCCCTGTTCACATTTGCTACGGGCCCCGCGCTGGCTTGATCCGGCACTGCTTTGAGGGTGTATAGATAATAATTTTTCTTTAGAGTATTTTATTGTTATTATATACAGGGTGAATGTTTAATTATAATAGAAAAAAAATGCTCATATAAAAGTTTTATTATTTTAAATATACTATTTCATGGCAAATGTAGATATATTTTATGAAGTCAGGTTTACAAGATATGACTATCAGCTTTAATTTTTACTTCCCGCTACCCTTGGTAAGGGAAGTATAGGGATCGTGCTAAAAATCGCATATCGAGATTATGGTAAATGACCACGTTTTAAGATCCCTAGAATCCAATTTTAACATTTTCACGATGATGTCTGTGTGTATGTGTGGATCCTCCACTCTAACTCAAATACTATCATTCAGAAAATTTTGAAACCTTGTATTTCGAACTTTTTCTGTAATGGAATGAGCCCATTAGATTTTGGTGAAAATCGGATAAGCGGAAATGGTATTTTACTAGAAGCTTAAAATAGTTTTGCATTAATACTTTTTCTAAATATTTTATGGATAAATTTATAAATAAATAAATATAAATATATCATCACGGCTTATTATCCATTGCTGGGTGTGGTGCCAATCTGCTTGTACACAGATATCGGTAATGATGAAATATTTGCACCGTGCGGGCGCTTACCAGGCGTCACCTCACGGGCACTCATTTCTGGCGTGGAGAGTGCACCACAGGGGTCAATTTTGTGCCATTTATAAAATCTATAATTTAAATCCCAGAGCCTACGTTTTAAACAAACAAAACGCAGTTATTCAAATGTATGTAACTGACAGATAAATGCCACTATCGAAGATACAGGGTAAGGTATCCATAACAAACTGTCAAAGACTACCGCCATCTAGACTGAACAAACCGCTGTGGGAAAAATGATAATATTTCTAAACAGACTTTTGACTAACAAAGATAACAAATTGAAATATTATTCTTGAACTATAATTTAGAAAAATTTGTAAAAGGTTATTTATTTGTTATTGCTCTTACCCTCGTCTTATCACAATATTCAGATAAAATAATTCCAGATCCTTTGTAAAATAAAACGAGCTTTAATTACTAGTAAATGTGTATTAACCCCATGCTCCCATTCTCCGATGTTAAATAAAGTTCTCATTGGTCTGCTCTTATAGTCGCATACGGTATACGAGTACCTACCTAATGGTAAATCCAACATGAAATTTCAATTATTGAATCAGTTATGTACAGTGGTATCAGTAGTCGGCGTCAGCAGACAGATAATCAAACGCAGGGTGTAGCGAGCAGATCAGGGATTCGAGATCCACGTTGCTGTGTAAGTGCAGTGCAGCTGTATGGACAGCGCTCCAGGTCTCTGGACCATGAACACACTGTTGCTGTAGCGGCTGCCATCGGTTCAAACGGCTTTTGTTTATAATCAATATACGGGAAATGTACCTACATTGTACAGATACACTCATTTGTTTTATTGATGATATGTGGGCTTGATTGTTTTAGCAAATGGAGGTGTAAAATTTGGTTCAAATGATTGTCTGACGCTCGTAAAAATTATATAGGCTGTTATTACAAGCGAATTTTAACAATAATTATAGTATGGGAATTTGTATCCACACGAATTGTTTTCTGTAACAATTCGTCCTTGTCTAACAGTGCTGTATTGAATTCATGTAATAGTATATTACTAACCGAGGTGGAAAGTGTTTCATTGTCGAGGGCGAGGATAGTTAACCAAGGCGCGAAGCGCCGAGGTTAACTATAGCCCGAGACAATGAAACTTTTCACCGAGGTTTGTATACTATTTTATTCACAATATGAAATAAAAAAATAATATTTGATATTTAAATAATAATAACCTAACATAAATAAACGAATAGTGTGAGATTGTTCATTTGTCATATGAACTGTCAGTTTGATTTCTAACCTTAAATATTGATTTCATTCATTACTTGTATTATTTACAAGTTTATTCCATATTTTTATCATATAAATTGTAAAGATGCTTTGTTTATATGTAAATACCCAACATTGATACGCATTGAACTCTCAAAGCGGGGGGCAGCTATTTTCCGCCTCGAAGTTGGAAAGTATAGCGTGAGTATAGCTGAGGTTGGAAAGTGGAACCCCAGCTATTTTCACGTTATACTTTCCAACCTCTTGGAATATAAGGTTAACAATAACTAACTTCCCAACTTTTTAAAAGTCAGAAATCGCCATATTACTAACCGATTGTGAATAAAATCTTTTTATTCAACACGGACTCATAATACATTTGCTACTGTGGTTATTTGAAATAACTAACATTACTTACTCTCTCAGAGAATATTTAAGAAGTAACCGAGGAATTACAAATGATTTAAAAAAAATATATACATATAAATAAAAGCAAGTTTACAATAGTTATTTTCGTAACTCCGTCCAATTTGACTAGTATTACAGACCTCAAAATCGTCCAGACATGCGCTGTTGCTGACCTAGGCCAGCAAAAGGAGTTGGCATTACTGTTCTGGTCAATGTCAATTTAAGATTGTTTTCAACACAAGAATTAGCAAAATGTTTACAAATTTTAGCGCTAAATCTTTAATTATTGAAACTTAAATAACTAAATTTTGTCATAAAAATAATAATATGCTGTCATTTCGTATAGATTAATTATAAGTTCCAACTTTAGGACTAATTTGTTTCGTTTGTTTTGTAACTACAACTAACTTCACGTGATACAATTGAGTTTCCGTTATCTGTCATTGAAAATATGCGAATATATATACTAAAGTTTGTATGATATATTTTCAATAAATATAAAATAATTACGCATTTTAAGCTCAAATGTACGTAATTATATTGAAACTTGCAATGCAAAGCCGATAAAAGTATATGTTCATATTTAGGTTATATAAAATAGCATAAAGTGTTGAGAAATATACGAAGAATTTATGGAGGTGACGGCACAAAAAATCTTGTGTATCACACGCCCAGAAACTGTTTTACGAGATCTCGTATTTGTCAAAATAAACTCGTTCTTGCAAATAATCAGTTTCTGGACTAGTGATACATATAACTATTGTATATGACAAATCTCTCAGATATATCAGAACAACAAACACGTGGTTTTACTTTTCAGGGCACTCTGATAATTGCTTAAAATTGTGTATTTTCTTTTGCTTCTAATTCGTACATACGAAACCAATTGAATAACAAACGCAATCAAAGCATTTTTTTATTCTGATCATTTTTCTTCATTACACTTTTTTTCTAAAATCAATAGGTAAAGAAATTTCGCCAAATCAAAAATTTTAACATTGAAATTCCTATGTTCGGAATAAAAGTAGATACCCGGTATGTAGGTCTTTATGAATTCAGAACTGGTTGAATTTCTGCAGGGCCGAGCAAGATTTTACCGCGGTTTTAAACAAAATATAGTAAGCTAAATAATTTTTAAAATTTACGTTAATAGGGTGATTTAAAGTCATGAAAAAAAAATTGTTCGTTAATCAAACAAGCATAGTCTAAGTTATCGATCTGGACGTATAAATTATTTTTTATTTACATGTTTTGTTGTATAAAATCGTTTTAAAGTATGACAATTTAAAAAAGTTGCAAAAAACCAACCATGTTGTGACGTCAGCGTTGCACACTGCAAGTTCAGACTCATTTTATACAGCCTTCTTGACTCGACACAAAATATCTATAAGAAAAAAAATATATAGACTATATATTGAGAATTACATATCAAAATTTTTGTTAGAAATGCTATAATATATTAATATAACATCAATCTATTCATTTTTATAAATATAATTTTCATTTGATTTAAAGTTATCCACGTATCACTCAGCTTGCTGGTCATTAGTCATTAGTCATTCGTTTTTACTTTTTCGTCTGATTAGCATTTGTCTACGTTGTTCGTTGTGTATTCTTAGAATTGCGTTGTTGCGTATCAAATATGTATTTTTCAATACAAACAACTGTTTTTCGAGTTGTGTTTTTTTTATCACGCGATACTATTAATAATATTTTCTCACTATTTTCGCTAGTATTTTGGTATGATGGCACAACATAGCGTTTCACCGACATGTTTACTTTCGTAAATTTCAGGGAATCTTTAAATGTCAATTTGACGTTTAACCTAATCTGACAACAGGTTTATAATTAATAATAAAGAAAACAGCCATTACAATTTTTCAACCACTTTGTTATAAATATATTTTTGAAATTATTTGTTTTACTTTATTATGATGAAATGTTAAAACATAAAATAAACATGAAAACAATACCAAAATATCTACTCTTTGTATAAAACCCACCTTATTCCAAGTTAATACGTCTTTATAACTAATTATGAAAAGAAAAAACTATAAAATAATAATGACTACTTGAACTGAAATATATCCCGCTTGTTTGTCGTAAAAACCGGAAACGTAACAAGTAAGCAACACTCGTAAAATAAATGAAACATCCTGAACGTAGATTCTCCAAAACCAAATGAAAATGAAAATACTTAGTTACATAAATCTCGGGACGACTTTGAAGTTCGAGCGCGCGCTGGTTGGTATCTCCATACGTTTCCAAAGGCATCGCGTGTCGACTGTGTCGATAGAATGAATATACGACACGGGGACAGCCTCAGTTTTGTGAATGCAATCTTAACGTTCCCATCAGAATTTCAATTTACTTTCATCATTTTTATCGTTCTTAATTAATCGCATTACTCTTGATATGTAAGATTGGAGATTATATATTCATTTAAGTAAAGGAATGATTTCATGTACAAAGTAAAATATTAAATAAAAAATTAGTAATACGTCATATCTAAAAACCTTTTATAAAGTATATATTGTGGTAGTCTAAGTTTGGTGATTGATGACAAAATCAACCAGATTTTAATATTAAAATTACGGATATTGGGATTTTCAAATAAGAAAACGCTAACTAGCGGCGAATATTAGAACTACAAACAGTGGTACACATTTGATACTTACATAAAACTACAACTATATGACTACAAAAACTCTATTATACATACTTGAATTATAAATAAAAAAAACTACTAAATGAGAAAATAATACGAAAACTAAAGAAATTGACAGCAATGCTACGCTTACAAATGTCAATAAAAAGTGTACCATTGCTTATGCGATCAGCGCCATCCCTTGATACTTGAAAATCTCAATACGATATTTTTTTGTAAATATTAGGTAAGAGGGATTTTTTATTACGTACTTTTAATAATGGTAAAAACGAACTAAATACTATACTGTATTTCAGGTAAGAATAGACTTAGGAGTAAGATAAGGCTTACAATTCCAGCTTTCATACAAACCAAGTTTACAGAAGCAATATGTAAACAAGCATATTATTTATTTCATTTTGATTTTATTATATATTTAACAATTTTTAAGTAGGTAATTGTTTATTTACTAAAGAATTAAAAATGATCAAATTTTGACGTTTCGAGCTGTCAAGTATGGCATGCACGAAACAAAACTAATACATAAGTTTTATGTGTATAAAACAGAGTGGTTCCGCAGCACTACCAAGTCTATTCTTATATGAAATACAGTATAAATAAGTAGTTGAATATTGTATTATTGCAACAAATGAAATGAATGCTGCGTTTATAAAGGTAGACAATGGGAGTATTCTAATATAGTAAAATTTAAGGTAAAAAATGTTATAATATTGTGGATTATGCTAAAAAATAACGGAATCATGTAAAAAATCTAAATTTAATTTTTGTGGTATGAGTTTTCTTGCAATTTATTTAGGCGCTAAAAAACATCATGTGGTGTATGACGTACGAAGGACTGATGACATTTCTAACGAATTTTGTGCATAAAACAGAATTAACAAGAAACACTTTTTCTGCTATTGACGCGTTGTTAACTGTCATGTTTGTGTTAGTTTTATTACCTACAATGAGAAATCCGTGGACGCAACAAGAAACAGAATATTTTTTGAAATTAATCTTGGAAAGAAAAATAATTGATTTGTTAAATGAAAAATCTAAGTAAATGTGAAGTCAAAATTATCAAAAGTAATACTATACCTTGTTCCATTTAAGCCATTTAGTATTGCAGAGAATATGGAATAGTTTTGACCTTTTTGGCCTTAGTTAAAAAAATAAATAAGTATTAAATGAGCCTTTGTTCGCATTGAAATTTCAATTTTCTGAAAAGGGTAAAATTTCAAGAAAAAAGTTGAAATTTCAACTATCAAAAACTTTGATATTTCAAGAATAAATTTTTTTTTCTGTGGCCCCTCTAATACCGTTTTCAGCTTACACAGTGCAAGTGCGCACTGAGTGCAACATATCACGTGACCACACTGAACGAGTTCTGCCCTCATCTGGTGGCAGTGCAGTTTAAGCTGAAAACGATTTTTTTTAGCCGGCATATTTGCACTGACACTATTGCACTTGGCTAGGGAGTCAGTGCACAAAAGTCGCACCGAACTAGTGCACTGTGCAACTTTTTCGTAAGCTGAAAACGCATCAGCTGACTAAATTTTGCACTCAATGACAAGCTGAAAACGGTCAGTGCAAAAAAGTGCGCACCGGTGCGCACTCGAGTTGCAAGCTGAAAACGCTATAAGCTTTCGTAAAGGTCGGCTCATGCAAGCGCGCTTGAATCAAATCCATCAGGTTTTTGCAAAAAAAATATGGTCGGATACTTTTCTAACAGACCTCGTATTTCATAGTTTACAGTTGTCATCAACGGTTTTGTTGTTCAAGCATTAAATGAAACTGTAACTAACCTCACAGTTTTCAAAGCAACTAGATACCATCTTCCAGGGATACTATTGTTATGTATCTACGATAAAAACTTGGTACTGCGACTGCCATTTCATTATAATTATTTAGTTTTAATTGTGTAACCGTACACGCGGTCTCGATACAGCGCCGTATGAACTTAATTTAAAGTTTAAATCAGTTTGAAAGTTCAACAAGTCATAATGCTGCGAGGTAGGCTGTTGGTTCAGGTAGCAGAGGTTATGTAGCAAGCTAAAGATATTCTTGCAGGATTGCAAAGAACACGGAGCTTTGATTTTAAATATGGATCAAGGTGTCTCGACAGAGTGGGATTGCAATAATTTGTTTCTTGACGATCAAGTTATTCAACTTTACTTTTTTAAATAATTTTATATAGTGATACAATTTTATAATTAGTTTTGTAGGAAATTTCATGTTATAAGCAGAAAAAGTAAGAAAATTGAGTCTATTATAAGAGTCAATAGGTATAAATAAAATTTCCGTTACAGAATACTATTTCGCCCACTCCCCCACTCGCCGCCACACAATTTTTTTCCGAATTTCAAACTCGGGTTTCAATAGGTTGCCTTCTGTAACTAATATTTTAATATACTATTCCGGCTAGCCAGAAAGTGAAGTAAACAATAAGTCACTTCCCAACTGTTTGGTAGGTTAGAAACGAACATATTACTAACCGATTACCTTTTTAATGCTTTTTATTACAAGATTGTTTTCTAAAAATCTGGTGTGGCCAACAAAATACCTCCCGTCATTTACAGCCCGAGTCACAAAAAAGATTAAGCTAATCCTTATTTCTGGATTAGCGAATTTTACTCTAATTTTGGCAGCTTATTTCTTGAAATATAGTCTAATCTAATCTAATTTTTGATAATAAAATGAAGATTAAATTTTAAATACCGGGATAGAATATAGAATTCACTAATCCAAAAATGATGATTAGCTTAAACTTTTTTGTGAATCGTTACTTATACTGGAAACTGTATTGAATTCCTTTCCTATTGTTCTATTAACTTTTTTCTTTTTAAAACATTACTATTATTAATTTGAAATGATTAGTTCTTTGACAGTGATATTTATTTGTGAGTTACATACATTTGAATAACTGCGTAACCAAGGAGTTTTGTTTGTTTAAAGCGTAGGCTTCGGGATTTAAATTATAGACAATTTTATAAATTTATCCATAAAATATGTAGAAAAAGTATTAATGCAAATCTGTAGAATATTTAATAATCTACAATTTTTATAACATTAATCTCGAAAAAATAACATTTAAAGGTATTTTTCGAAGAAAAACTATTTAAGCTTCAAGTAAAGTGCCATTTCCGGTTATCCGATTTATACCAAAAGCTAATGGGCTTTTACCATAATAGAAAAAGGTTGTAATACAAGGTTTCAAAATTTTCTGAATGATAGTATTTGACGTAGAGTGGTGGAACCACACATACACACGCACACACACACACATACACACACACACACACACACATACACAGACATCATCTTGAAAATGTTACAATTGGATTCTAGGGACCTTAAAATAACGTGTTCATTTACCGAAATCTCGATATGCGATTTTTAGCACGATCCCTATAGCTCCCTTACCAAGGGTAGCGGGAGGTAAACAAGTTTAATATATTTATCTATTTTATCTTTTTTAATATACGACAATAATTTTGACTATCTATTAAAATGTTTCTTTATACAACAGTATCAATTTCCAAATAAGAAAAAATATCATTGTTGTTTTATATTACAGGAAATTATTAAGCATGTTCTTTTTCCTCTTCTTCTTTGTAGACATATATCTGTTCTTCCAAACTTATTATTTAATTGGTATTTTCTTGTGATGTTGTCGACCAACAATCTTTTCACCTTTTCGGTGGTCTTTTACCTTGATGGTGTTTTTTGTCTCTTGTTTTTTTGTTATTATTATTATTATTATTATTATTATTATTATTATTATTATTATTATTATTATTATTATTATTATTATTATTATTATTATTATTATTATTATTATTATTATTATTATTAAAAATCAGTTGTCATTCTACCTATATGTTTATTCCAATATTTTCGTCTCTCTCTCTTATCCATTTTCCGTCTTGTACACTATATGTTTCTCTGATGTTTTTGTTAATGTTGTCTAGTAATATTGTTCTATTGGTGATTCTAAGAATCTTTAGTTAGTTCAACGTTATTCATTAATTATGCCGTTTTAGTAGTACAGTAGTACATGTTACAAATTTAAGGTCGTCTATTTTGCATCCCCTACATAGCATATAAATTTGTAACACGTATTTATTCACAACCTTTACAAAATCAGGCGAATTCTGTATGCTGCACAATCTAGGGCCGATACTACTAAAATGGCACAATTAATGAATAACGTTGAACTAAAGATTCTTAGAACCATCAATGGAACAACATTACTAGGCAAAATAAACAAAACCACCAGAGACACATGTGGTGTACAATAAAACATTAGAAAATGGACGAGAAAAGAAAATATAGGAATAAACATAGAACAGATTTTCTAATAAAAAAAAACAAAAGACAATAAATTTAATCTGCAATCCCTATGAATTTGTAACACATATTCGTTAACACTCTTTACTCTGTATAGTCATGTGTTCGTTACACAATACTAGATTTACACAAGTATTCTAGTACCAATTACAAAACATTAACAAAAATTGTTTAAATGTATACTGCTGTTTAAAGCAATAAGTTTATAATATTCAGTTTTCTTTAGCAAGTTGGTACTGACAATTAAAAGTTTTGAATTTCGTTTCGAGGCATATTATTTTTAGTATTCACATACGTCATTCCAATGAAAGAAGTCAAATGCATTACATGAAATACCTACGGAACTGAAAGAGGGGTGCATATTTTAGCTAACTTTCATGTTTCATGTATAAAAGAATTACATATACATTTCTTGTTCGTTCGCTGTCAAATTTACTGTCAAATATATTTCAAATATCAGTTTAAGAAGTGCTAAAAAATTTTGCCGGCTTTCCTGGGAAAAACAACTTATGTCCATAGGGATAAAAAATCCGCAAATTTACAAACTTTGCTATGGTTAGTCCACATTGATTGCTCTTACGCAACTTTTTATAAAATGAAATGAAAATCTTAACATTAAAAGTAAAAAAAAGTCGAACCTTATATTTACACCACAGAAAATATTAAACAAAAATAGTAAAAAACAAATGAAGATATTTCATTGAATCAATAGCGTTTTGGACATATTACAGCAAGATATATTATGACCGTTAATAGATTTGATAAAATAAATGAATTAAGCTAAAGCCAATAAGAACTACAGATGGAACAGTTTTTCTAGTTTCTTAACGTCCCTAATGAGGTCATGCAAAAAAATTGTTTTTTTTTGTTTAAATCAAACAAGCATAGTCTAATTTATCGATGTGTTTGAATAAATTATTTTTTATTTACATTTTTGTTGTATAAAATCGTTTTCGTTCGTGACGTCAGCATTTCACACTGCAAGTACAGCCTTATTATATCGACACAGAATTTCTAAAAGAAAAAAAATATAGACTATAAATTGAGAATTACATATCTAAATATTTGATAAAAATGCTATAATATATTAATATAATATCATTCTATTTATTTTTTATAATTATAAGTTTCATTTGACCTGAAGTTATTCACGTGTCACTCAGCTGCTGATTATTAGTCATTCGTTTTTACTTTTTCGTCTGATTAACATTTGTCTACGTTGTTCGTTGTGTATTCTTATAATTCCATTACTGTTGCTTTGTTGCGTATCAAATCTGTATTTTTCAATACAAACAGTAACTGTTTTTCGAGTTGCGTTTTTTGTATCACGCGGTACTATTATAGTATATTAAAGAACGTGTTTTATAAGACATGTTTTTTTCGCACGCGTCAAAATTTAGAAAACGAGCGTCAGCGAGTTTTCTAATTGACAAGTGCGAAAAAAAGTCTTATAAAATGAGTTCTTTATACTATTTTTTATATTTTGCACCTTCTACAAACTAAAATATTTTTAAAAAACTGTTAATATTAAACCGAGTTGATTTAGGGAAATTTGTAAGTGAAATGTTGTAGTTGGTAACATTGAATTGACCACATTCAATTATTATTTGAAAGTTCATGTCATTTCAATATTTACGAACAAATTTAAGTGAATTTAGTGTAATCATGGAAGATGAAATCAGTTGCAATCCGCCTGAGCTACGTAATATAGCTCAGACTACAGGAAATAATCTACTTCCTAAAAAATCGCGCGAGATTTATGAGAAAGAATTTGCAAATTTTGACACATGGTGTAAAGAAAATAATGTCAAAGGCGTAACAGAGAATGTTTTGATTGCTTATTTTGAAATGCAAAGTAAGACAAAAATATTTATTATTATTATTATTATTATTATTATTATTATATTCATTAAATAAAGTGATTAATTAAGTAATAGAAATTTTGAGGTTATATTGAAATTTCTTATCTTCCAGCTTTGACGTTTGACAATTTAACCCTTTCAGCCTCAGTGTACAGGAAATTTTTATTTTTTCTTATATTTGAATTAAAACTTGCTTTAAAATTAATTAAAAATAATTTTCTATCGTTCAAAGGTTCAATCTACAAATTTTTAGTACTACTAGGTCCATCTATGTGGACTAATTCGAACATTATATTAACATTTACTTACTCAATTTGTGATTATATTTGTACATTTTCATGTAAATAATCTTCCCTAAATAAAAAATAATAATAATAACGACATTATATTATTAAAATGAATTGTCAATTAACTAAAAATAAATTAGGTAAAAATGGGTTAAAGAAACGTCATCTACTACCAACCGTCTAAAACAAAAAATTGCGTATCGAAATGAAGCTCATTACGATACGCAATTGCGTATCGTAATGACTTCATTATGAACGCAAAATATAAAAAAAATATTATCTCACTATTTTCGCTAGTATTTTGGCACGATGACACAAAACAGCGTTTCACCGACATGTTTACTTTCGTAAATTTCAGATTATCTTTAAATGTCACTATGACGTTTAACCTAATGTGAGAATCAAAATGGCCGCGTTGATGAAACGCTGAAGTCACAGGGCAAAGGACGAGGCGGAGAAAATCAGCCGCGTTTTGAACAATGTCATTTTTAATTGCAATATTTTCAGTATTAAAGTTCGATTTGAGGAAAAATAAAAAATACGGGTCTATTATTTTTCATTACTCTATCGATTAAAAATGTGCATGGCCTCATTTGGGCACAATTAAATATTATGCTGACTACTCCCCTCATCACGTTTTACACCAATCAAAATGTTTTATTTTGCATAGAAACCGCGTATTACAGCGAATATACGCACATTAAGCGTTCGAGCCCAAACTCATATTAGTTGGGCCGGTTTACGTTTTCAAAAAATTATAAAATCTATACAAATGGTTAGAAAATTCTACAAAATTCTTTCGGCTACTTTAAATATAGACTTAAGACTTTAAAAAACGGTGGGCCGAATGTCTGGTGATAATAGTTCGACCGGTATTTTAAGTATCATCTTTTAGTCCAGATTTAGCTCCTACCGAGACCCTTTACTTTTGGCACAATGAAAAGCAACTTCGTAAAATTCAGTGCGTTCAGTAAATCTAACTTGCAAGTCATAATGGGACAATAATCACACGAAAATGTGCAGGATTTAGGGATCCAATGCCTAATAGAATTAAAGCTGGTATTACTAAGAAAGGCGATAATGTAATCAAATATTAAATGGCGGAACCTTGAATAACAAATTCACTTTTTGAAATTTTAAAATCTATATTTTAAACTAGTCGAAAAAAATTGCAGAAATTTCTCACCATGTGCGTAGATTTTATAATTTGTTTGTTGAAAATGTTAACCGGCCAAACTAATATGAGTTTGGGCTCTATATTTACTGTAACCATGACAAAAAAATTGTTTACCTGATTTGTTTATTTTGCAATCAAATGTCAAAATGTCCCAAATAAATCGTTACGGCGAATGTTTACTGCTTTACAAACTAAGTACAGAAAAATAGTGAAATTTGTTTCATTTGTGAAATAGTCAATGCGTATATGGTATAACTAGGGAATAAAAGTTGACGTTTAAATTATTTTATAAATATGGTTTCCTTTGAAACCCTAGAGAAGAATAGAATTGTACAAAATATTCAGGTACGAAATTTTTGCATGAATAAATACTGGACTAAAAAAGCACAGAAATACATTACTATGTCTGGCTGAAAATAGATGGCTGACTAGGGTAACTGAATATCAAAACAGGGGTGCGTTTAAAATATTTTAAACATTTTTCGTTTATGTTGATTATAACAAAATATTTTGATCTTTAATTTAGTTTGGCAATTCTATGAAATAGGATTATTTTTAATTTCCTCTAACAGTAATTCCGACTCGAGGGTTGCTTACTTGAGATGAACGAACTAGAATTTGCGGTATTAACTTTTTTAAACACATCTCTGAAACCTGTTGTTAAGGTCATCTTAAATGCCTCCTGGTATTGAGTACAATTCTAATATTCTGTAACGGAATACATAAGGGTCAGGTTCCTTTCATATCAAATATAGGGAAATGTTTTCAAAAGAAACCACATCTATTAAATAATCTAAACGTCAACTTTTATTCGCTACTCATACTACACCACATGAGCATCAAACATAATAGATATTCTAAAATAATACGTTTCGTGGCAGTACATCATATTCGATAATACTTGAACATGCATGTGGTGTTATATACCGTGTGTCTGTCTGAAGGGTGTACATAGGAGATTAACAAGGGAAATCAGGTTTTTATAATTTCCTGCTCGCCTAATTATTTTATGCAAAAACGCGTCAAACAAAAGTTTTAGGGCATAAAATTCTGCATCTAAGTCAATAAATAGAATTACCTTTTCTTACTTTGTAACGACAGTAATTAAATATGAAAATTTTGAAACTTACGTTGAAACTTTTTTGGTTAAAAAATTATTATTAATCCCTCTATTTCTGATCACGTGTGCGAAAATAACCAATCAAAACAAACTTACACTGATAATTATCCTAAGACAATTATCACTTATGTCACTAAGGCCCACTTTTACAATTGATGGATAAACTATGGTATAGCTATCGGAGGTATAACTTTATCCTAGCAATTATACCTATGATAAACAAGACTGTCTTTTACAATGCATATTTATCTGTCAGATAGTTATACCAGGAATTACGGTAAATCACTTTAGGTTGGTATTGGCACAATAAAATCACCTTCTTGTTAGACTATTTTTCTTCAATATTGTTATTATTTCTGCCTTATAATTTGCATTTTTCACGATGTTAGATGATATAAATGTTATTTTTGCTTCGGACAGTGATGTTGAAATATTTGACTGACATCTGTCAAACGTATGAATAACAAAACATCGTTTGTGTTTACGTGGTATCCATAAGAACCAGTGATAAAGTTATCCGTCGTTTATACGACCGATTTCCATGGGATAAGAAATACTGGTGTTTATTCTATCTGAGGTTTGTAAAATACAATTTCCAGTTTTATACCTGGTATAGCGTTATACGAGGTTTATCTAATGATTGTAAAAGTGGCCCTTAGTAACAAACACTTTTTGACAGATTCATTTAATAAAATTATTACTATTAAACATTTGTATAATAAACCTGGACGTGTCTTAGTCTTCTCGTGTCAATGTCAATCTTATTATCGTTACATACTTGACGCTGAACATATTCATAGCTACTACTGACATCTATTGGGTGATTTTATAATTATAAAAATTCTAAATACAAATTCTTCGTAAATTTAATTAAAATTGCAAAAAAAAAAAATCTCACCGAATACCCCTAGATTATTGATAACGGAACAAAATAATGTTCTTTCGTTTGGATATATCCAGAGTATTCAAGTGAATTCATTTTCCGTTGATGATATGTTAATGATTTGCATTAGTGTATAGAAAATGATTTATTAACGAACCCCTAATGGATGATGTTGATTTTCTATTAATAAACGATTTTAGTATGAATAAGCATTACCACTGCTAAGCAATTAATGTCAAAACTTTTAGGTCCGATATTTTCTTTTTTGATTAAACTGTTTCATCAGTTAAAAAATAGCACGTTATTAATCTAAAAAAAATCTGATGTGGCCAGCACATTACCTTCCGTCAGTTCTATGTATTTTGTAAAAATGTCATACAGAAAGTTCCTTGCAAAAGATTATATTTCTTGTACATTACCTTAAGACAGTTGTATGTATTTTATAAAAATTCCATACCGAAAGTTTCTAACAAAAGATCCTATATTTCCAGTAAAATTATAACATACTGACAACTGCACTTGACACTGACACCTTTCAATCAGAATTTTCTTAATGTAGCAGCTGTTTTCAGAGTTATAGCGAAGCTGACTAATATATATGATATTTAATTTCTTTATAATTTTTTAACTCTATGTCCATTTAATATGAAGTATAAAATGCATTCAAATCGCATAGAGAATAAATAGTTCTTTAATGTTTATAATAACATTAAATGTGAAAAAATTATATTTAACACCGTTTTTTCAAGAAAAACTGTTAAAATCTTCAAATGAAGGTACTTCCGGTTGACCAATTGTAACCAAAATCTAATCAGCTCTTCACATGGATGTAACGAAGAGGAATACGAAAGAATTATAATTTTTCGAATTGTAGTATTAGAGTTATCGCATTAGAAAATTTTGTCACACACAGACACACACACACACACACACACACACACACACACACACACACACATACATACACACACACACACACACACACACACACACACACACACACACACACACACACACACACACACACACACACATACAGACATCATCGTAAAAATAGTAAAATCGTATTCTAGGGACCCTAAAACGTGCTTATTCATCAAAAACTCACCACCGAATTTTTTGACCAAAGACAATACCTTCCTTACCTAAAGGTGACGGAAGGTAAAAATATATGCTATGGAATAAAATTAGATTTTTATCAGATTAATAAGATACATACATTTTCCATCGTTTTTATTAACATCTTTGATAGTTATATAACTTTTTTTCTATGGTTATATGCAGCTTATGAAATATAAGACTGATGAAAATACCTTAACGTGAGATTCGACCTCACAGCCCGATTTCATACAGAACGTTCACCACACATAATCTCACGAGCTTTTAAAGCAGATGTATAATTCTTCATCATTTTAATCTAAATTCTCACAAGTTTATGTGAGTGTGTAATCATTTCGTTGAGTATTTGTACTTTGTAATTATCCACATATATTTCTCAAGTCACTTTTCGTAATTAATAGCAGTTAAAAGAGACCCATTCCTGTTATGTAAGTTGTCATAGCGATGCTAAAAGTAGCAACGTAAAAGTTATCAAGAGAATAGCAGAAATATTTACCTCAGGACGGAAGAAACTTTAGAAATTCATTAAGTGAATAGTCGTTCCTCTGAACTACAGGTGTGTTTGTTTACCAACCGATGTTGCATTGTTTTCCACCGCACACTACGTGCCACTAATGAAAACTAACGCGTTTTGACTTATTAAAAGTTTTTTAATAAATAAAAACAACTGCCTTATTTTTCCAAGCAAGACTACTCTTTCCGAACTAGTAAATCCAATGCGGTTTAAAGCCATTTAGCATAATTCATTTTAATTTTATACGGAAGAATGGAACTTTTCCATTAGCATAAATTTCTTCTATTTATTGTCTCTATTTTTCAATTCAAACATACTTTTTTATTAAAGGTTTCTCTGGCATTAAAATACCAG
Organism: Harpalus rubripes; assembly: GCA_963082715.1. Classification (NCBI taxonomy): domain Eukaryota; kingdom Metazoa; phylum Arthropoda; class Insecta; order Coleoptera; family Carabidae; genus Harpalus; species Harpalus rubripes. The sequence continues at coordinate 90,382,598 of OY720448.1, forward strand.
GAAATTCCTGGGAAAGAACAATTTTTCGCATTGTAGTCATAATAAAAATTATACTTTATTAAGTATAATGAAGTTAAAGAGCATAAAATGTACAGTGCAATATATATTCATAATAAATAAGATTTCTAATAAGGTCATGTAAAAAAATGTTCGTTTTTTTGTTTAAATCAAACAAGTATATTCTAATTTATCGATCTGTTGTGACGTCAACGTTTCACACTGCAAGTTCAGACTCATTTCATATAGCCTTATTATATCGACACAGAATTTCTAAAAGAAAAAAATATATAGACTACAAATTGAGAATTACATATCTAAATATTTGATAGAAATGCTATAATATATTAATATAACATCAATCTATTAATTTTTATAAATATAATTTTTATTTGACCTGAAGTTATCCACGTATCATTCAGTCGCTGGTCATTAGTCACTCGTTTTTACTTTTTCGTCGGATTAACATTTGTCTACGTTGTTCGTCGTGTATTCTTAGAATTTAATTTCTGTTGCTTTGTTGCGTATCAAATCTGTATTTCTCAATACAAACGGTAACTGTTTTTCGAGTTGTGTTTTTTTGTATCACGCGGTACTATTAAAAATATTTTCCCACTATTTTCGCTAGTATTTTGGCAGCGTTTCACCGACATGTTTACTTTCGTAAATTTCAGGTTATCTTTAAATGTCACTTTGATGTTTAACCTAATGTGACAATCAAAATGGCCGCGTTGATGATACGCTGAATCAAAAATGAAAAATCGTGCATGACCTCATTGGCACCTTTTATCAAAACTGTAGTACTTAATTAGAACTACAATAGTGATAATAGCATATTATGTTACAAGACTGTTTAGCCACGATATTTTTGACACGATTGATCAGATGTATAAAAAACGAGTACCCATCTACAGAGTTTATAAAACGAGTTATTTGTTAAAGGATAAATAAATCTGAAGAGGAACTAATTTTGGTTTGCATTTTAATTAACACTTGTGTTAATAATTATTATATTAAACATGCATAAGCATTTTCAGTCACTAAGCAACTGTTAAAACCTGTACTTTTAAAAATATACATACATATTGTAACGTGAGAGGGTACCTACGACATTTGGTCCGCCAGCCCTCAGCGACGACGCCTATGATAGAATTTCTAGAGTCTAATAGTGAGAGAATCGGTCAAGGTGGCTACATATGTATACACGCTGGTAGCGGTTAGGGGTAAACATATAGATTTAACATAGAATTTTTGTTTTTTACAATTTCCTGCTCTTTTATTTATTTTATGGAAAAAACTGAAGAGTGCACAGTTGTACAAAAAACATATAAAACTGTTTTTATACATTTTTATTATGTTTCTAGTTTCTTCACAATATTAAAAAGAAATTTCTAAATTTCTGTTAGTGGTTTTCAAAAATTACGTCAAACGTCTTATGTATATAATAATTCTATATAATAATGACGCGTTCCTTATTCGGATAAATATGTAGTATTAAATTTACTTTTTATAAAAAAAATTTTTAACAGAATATGAATAAAATAATATTGTTTTCTACAAACCAAACCAAATTCTGACAAAATTTTTAAGAACTTAATTTTCTTGGGAGAACTTTGAATTGTTGAGATATATTACATAGTGTCTAATATTTTCTTTTACGTATGTGTATGTGTGACTCAAGTTTCTACTATTCTATTCGTATTGACGCTATAGGAAGAATGTTCTTATATGTTTTAAAATACAAACGCTTTTTGAGTTCGTTATCGTCATTAATGGCATCAATACCCTTCTATACAGGAAAAGCATGTTTTGTAAATGTTGGTTTTCAATGTCTATTTTATTGATAAATATAAATATGAAACACAGGGAGGCAATGCGGATTGCATATTTAGATGTTATGCAGTTGCCTACATACTCAAAATAGTTCCAGTAGCAACCAAAGAGTAGCGATGAAGATGGTCCCTTCAGATAACATTACAAAACATATTTCTAATCTGTGCTACAATGTCATACCTCATGGCTATTTCTACTAATATCGGAACTTTCGAAATTTCTGTTTCCCGAGAAATAAATAGGATAGCAGGAAATTTCATAAAACTGGAATCCAAGTTAAATCTCTATGTTCACTCCTCACCGCCTTTACCCTGTATATTAGTCAACATCAACGATAGATTAGGCCACTTCTGTGCCAATGCTTGCTTTGCGGACGGTTTTCCATCTCCAGAGATGTGCCCCTCGTCTTAGTTAATGCAGGGCGAAGCATCAGGCCTATAGTTGATATCTTGAACCAAGGCAAACTGAGCGGACAATGCAAATATGCGGACATTGAAGCAATGCGAAAATAAAAAATAAAAATATCATCATGGCCTATTACACTCATTTGTTAGTGTGCTAATTTACTTTTATACGGTGTAATGGCAAAATGAAGGATGAACGCGTGTCAGTTTGTCAACTTCACTCGACGTTCTCTTCAGTTCTCCTTGCTGTCAAAACGGGTTTCTCGGGCGCCAATCGATCGGTCGATAACACAGCACGGGAGAGGTGAAGGACGCTATTATAGCGTCGCTGAAAAGAGCGGCTTGAACACCAAAAAGGGGTCGGGTAGCTTAGGGGAGACAGAGTTCGGTTTTTGACAATGAAATCATATAATGAATTTTAATATTTTATTAAAATATATTAAAAACGATGATAATAATGTAACAAATGAAAGTAACAATCGCTAGCATACAATCGGCTAATACATATGAAGTAGCGATACTTGCAGGATTTGTTTATTAAGAGAAACGGTCAATAAGGAACGGGTAACAATGGCACACACCAAAGTTACGGGGCCGTGACATGAACGGTCAACAATGGCACTCACCAAAGTTGAAAAAAGCAAACGGTAACAGTGTTGTCACTTGACAACATTCATCGACAATCGCGATTTCGAAACGAAGCCGTGTTGACACACACCAACACTCCTCGACAATCGCGATTACAGCCAACAGTGGTAAACCACACTAGCTTTAACATCCGGCTACGGCGGCATCCGTAGCCATACAAGGCACCTTCTGCACTCCCTCACGAGCTGCCGGCACACACCAACCGCACTGAGTCAGAGGCAGCCAAGGTCTTAACCAACTGCTCGCCCGGCACTCACCAGGTTCGCGGAAGACGGCACACACCGTCTCCCCGAGAGAGCACACACACTGTCTGACTAAAACTGTCACTTGGGCTCGTATTTATACCCCGAAAAACCGTTAAAAATACAAAATAAGTTTTAACATGATTCTAAAAATCCTGCAAATACTTGCTATTTTAAAATAAAAATATAAAATATACAAACTCATGTGGGATCGAACCCACGATCCCCAGCACGCTGGCCGAGCACACTAGCCACCGAACTACGCGGTACCTGACGTAAATAACAAATTTATAAACATTACCAACTTCAAACAAAAATACAACAATACATTTTACAGCAAACGACATACAATATAAGCAAACAATTACATTGTATGCGTAATTTCAACCAATACAAAATAATAAAAATGTAAAACAACATTTTTACTCGTGGGATTTGAACCTCGATTTGAATTTATAAACTTTAGCAAAAAACCTACTTGTTAACCACAAGACTACAATGCTAAACACAAAAATTAAATCCAAATCTAGTGACCATCGTCACAACGGAATACGATAATAACGATATATTTATACCGTTGAGGCATTGAGGGCGCTTACCACCAGACATCACTTTAAGAGTATACTGACGAAAAGAGAGAATCAGTGGTATGTTTTGAGATATTTGAAATTTGAAAATAGTTGTCGATCATGTAAGTCACTCTAACCATGTTCCGTGCGTTCTATTTCCCATCTGTTCAGTATATGTTAGTGTAGTGCGGTACAAGTCAGTTCATGTACACTATCACTAGTTCACAAGTGTCAAGAAAACACAATAAGTTCAACACGGGAAGAAGTTATTTAGTACCTGTCAGAAATTGTAACCTATAAAAAATTAAGATGGTCAAAACTGTCATCATCAACTAATTCATAAATATACCGGGTGTCTTAGGCCAACCGACACATAGGGGTTTGACATGGAAAATAAGTTAATTGTAAATAGTATCTCCTCAGTGCAAGATATTATGTTGAAATTTTGTATGTTTATCCGGAAATACTAATTCTATGGATTGTATTTTAAATGTCAATTTACATGTGTAATATTAGAAAAAGTTAAGAAAAATTGTAGAATTCCCAGGATTGTTCTTCATATCCAGAAAAAATAGTTTCCAAGCATCAGTTCTGATAGTATGGTGGTAACCACGGTGTAGTATCTATAGGTGAGAGCACGAGATGCGTTGAGATGGCTAAGTAACTGGGAAACAAAATGGCGCTAACGCGACCTGTTACCATTTGACAAAAAATGTTTTGTTACAAGATGCACAACAGGGTATGGATCAAATAAAGAGAAATATAGTCTTTTTAAGGTGCCAGAATGTGCAATTTAGCGGCAGTCAGCTACACTATAATCACAGAAACAGGTACTAAGATAAATTTCTGATTGAAAGGTGTCATGTCAAGTGCATTTGACATTTGTTGATTTATAATTTTACTGGAAAAATAGAAACGTTTCTGTATGGAAATATAGAATATTATGCGTTATGTATGAATAATTTAATATTTTAAATATTTTGTGTAAAAACTGGGTCGCAACAAAACCTGCCATCTAGCGGCACACTGTATGAACTAGCCCAGTTAGTTAGCCATTCTTCGTAATGTTCTGGAATACGTCGTGCACTCACCTATATATACTACACCGTGGTGGTAACACAAGAGGTAGCGAGTGCGCTTGGTAATAAACAAAATTCGGAGAGACCTCGGGAGAGACGGGTTCGAAACCAGACGACAGCGAAACTTATTTTTAAATTTCAACTTTAAAAAAAAAATTATTATTAATATGTTTTTAATCTTTCATTAATATTTAATAAAATGGATACGTTATACGCAACACAACTTATTTATTTTATAAAATATAAATCGCACTAAATACAATAGCAAGGATTAAAAAATTACAACAAATATTCGAAATAACTACCATTTTGTACGCAAAATCCAAGACGATCATAACATTCTTGTCTCTCTTTGCTTAGCTATCGATTTGAAATAAGCCTGCAATCATTTCTCATTGCTGTTTTAAGATCTTCTAAAGTAGTCAATTCATAATGGCCGTAAATTTTAGTTTTTAAATTTAAGGGGCAGGAAATCTTGCAGGCCATTTAATTGATCCATTTAAACAAATACAAAAATATTTATTGTAATCAGTGTGATTCAGATTTTACAAAATATAATTTATGATTGATATAATGTTTATATTTTATTAAATATGAATAAAAGATTAAATACATATTAATGATAAAAAATATTTTGAAAAGTAAAAATTAAAAAATATACTTGCTCTCGACTGGTATCGAACCCGACTCTACGAATTAAGTTTATTACCAAGCGCACACGCTACCATTATGCTATTTGAACCGTTGCTTAGAAAATATTTTTTCCGGAATATGAACAATTCTGGAAATTCGATAATTTTTCTTAATTTTTTCTAGTATTACACATGAAAATTGACTATTATGAAATATAATCCATAGAATTAGTATCCCCGGATAAGCATACAAAATTTTAGCTTAATATCTTGCACTGGGGAGATACTTTTCACAATTAACTGGTTTTCCATGTTAATCCCTCGTATCGGTTGGCCTAAGACACCCGGTATGTAAACCTGTATTCAATTATTTTTAATTTAATAAAGACAAAAATAACAAAAAAAAATATTAACCAAACAGCTTCAAATCTGACATTTTTCGTGATTATCATCGGTAAAGTTTGAGGTAATAGTGATTCATCTTTCATTTCATATTCCTAGCAGCCTATTCTGTAACTCAGCCGTTAATTTTTAATATAACTAATGAGGATCAGTGAATCACAGAAGCTTCCTTTTTAAATTTGCCGTTTTAGTCGCCATTAGCCAAAATAAAACAAGTGATTTATTCAAATGTTGCTCATCTTCACGAAAATGTTTGAGAAGGATAATTATTTTCAATTAAATTATAGTTTTCCAAATACGATTATAATTTACCACTTATTAATATTGATAAATGTTATTATTAAAGAATTTTTTTTATAAATAGCGTAAACACGTGTTCTTCAAACGTTTAGTTGCGAGTAAGACAATAAGTTATTGAGATAATAAATAAAATAAAAATTAATTTACTAATTATTACTTTAATTACTTATTATTAATTAATATATAAAATAGCACTTAACAACTTTATGGAAAAAATTAAACCAAAATTTAAAATTTAGCGATTCGTATTTATAGGAAAAATTGATTAGACACTTTGGACCGGGCTTTTATATAAAAAGGCCTGGCCGGATCGGGCTTTTTAAAATATACGGGCCTGGCCGGACCAGGCTTTGTAAATGAACGGGCCTGGGCGGACCGGGCTTTTTAAACGAACGGGCCTGACCGGGCCGGGATCATTATGTAAACGGGCCTGGCCTGGTCGGGCTCTTAAAGAGAATGGATAGGGTCGGGCCGGGCTTTATATTTATCTTGAAAAAGTCGGGCCGTGTCGGGTCGGGCTTTTTAAATGGGTGAACCGGGTCGGGCCGAGCTTTATATTTCTTTAAAAACTCGTGCTTAATCGGGCCGGGCTTAAAAGTTATAGGGTTTCGGGTGGCCCGAGCCTCAAAATTTTGGCCCGTGCAGTGCTCTAAACGCCGACAAGCCCCAAATAGATAGAATCAAAGAATCATAATAGAATATTTATGCCAAGTCGTTTATTTGAAATAAAAACGATCGATTATTATAAGAAGTAGGAACGATAGGAATATCTTATATTTTAATTGCACTAACAACCCAGCCATATCATTTGATCGGCAGAAAGGCTAGCTCCTTATCCCTTTTGTAGTCTGCTCTGCATCTCTACACGGAAGGACTTGAAGCCTTTTTATACGTATGTAAGTCCATTACCCGTCTAGTATAATCGGCCCTGCTGCCGCTGCGTTCTTCTTGTTATCATATCAAAGACGGCTGCGACACGCGTTGTCATGACGACACCATAACGAGATACACGCTGCGTCGTGCTATTTTTGACATGGATTTCGCGAAATTAATGTAAATATTTGAAGACACGATACCTGTCTGCACTAGAGTAGAGCGCGCTTTCAAAGGATTAATCTATTGAACTTGCTCTCTGAGTAAAGGAAATGGCAAATCGGATAGGTACCTAGGTACGTGATACACCACTAAGTAGCTGCTACAATTTGTAAAATGAATTTCGTGGCATATTTTCAATAGAAGACTATTAAGTACATACATGCTAGTGACGCCTTGTGAGAACTTGTATAATAGGACTGCACGAATAGAACTTTAAAAACAGTGCATTTATTTCCCAGACATGCACCTACTTATCTTGTGGCAAGGCGAGTAATAATCAAATAACTTTATTAAAAACTCTACTAAATTATAGTTTCAGGAATAATATTTCAAGTTGTTATTTTTGTTATCAAAATTTTGGTTAAAAATAATTATCATTTCTCCCACAGCGATTTGTTGAGTCTAAAGGTGCGGTCCGAATCATGCTAATTTAGAGGTGGGCGCGGGTCGTGAATTTTGCGGGTCACGGTGGGTCACGTCGTGACCCGCGTGAACGTGAATGTATTTTAAATTTAGAGTCGTGACTGAACGTGAGCGGGAGGGACTAAAAATGTGTCGTGAGTGAGCGGGTGTGATTAAAATTTTATCGGGCGAGAGTGATGTTTTTTCCATTTTTTATCAAAACTTTAAGCGCATATATATTTTACTTCGTTAAAACTTATCACTACCAATCTTTTTATTTGTTTGACAATAGTTATTTTATTACTCGTAATTTTACATAGAATTTGCTCCACTTTTATGAGAGAATAGAGTAATATCTTAAATTCAGATACAATTTCGTGACACGAACGTGATCCATCGGGCGTGAGTTTCAAAATAAAATCGTGAGCGTGAGTGACCGTGAAGCAAACATAAAAAATCGTGCGTAATTGATCGTGATTATATTTTGTTTTGTGAGCGTGCGTGATCGTGAACAAAAAGTTACTCACGTGCCCAGTTCTACATGCTATTATAGCTCAGAACTGGGCAGTACTTGCAAGAAAGGTACTTTTATTAGGCTTGCAAGTACTTTCAGTACTTTGTATTGGACAAAGTAAGTCTATTCACATGTATTTGGTACTTAATACTTGAAAAAATACTTGAAGTATTTTAAATGTACTTGAATTACTTTAAATGTAAGTGTGATGAAAAATTTAAAAGTTAACAATGTTATGAGACTTGTTTGTTTGTCAGTGTTTCTTTTGCAGTGGTGTTATTCCTGTAGTACCCAATTATGTGAATTTCATTAATAAATATATTTTCAGCGATAATATGAAAGTAAATATATATTTGCAATTTTTTTTAGCATAAATAAATTAATTGTAATCTGCATACTGCATATACATATAACATATAATATTATTATTTATATATATATATATATAATGCTGGGACCTTGCCGTATCGCCTGGCGATCGCATGACGTAAAATGACGTCATTCTAACATCTCGGTACTGCTTCTCGTATCGCTTGGCGATCACACGCCGTCAATTTTACGTCATGCGATCGCTAAGTGATACGGCAGTCCCAGCAGGAACTCTTATTTTAAATAACCTAATAAATATTGCATATTGAAATTTTTGTCAATAATTACCTTTTAAGGTCCGTACAATTAGAAAAATATCAATTATCTGAAAAAGTACTTTTTCTAGTCCAAGTACTTTAGAAACTAAAAAAGTACTTGTACTTCAAGTACATTTAGAAACATTTAAATACTTGGTACTTGTTCTTCAAGTACTACTTTCCGGTACTTTGCCCAGCTCTGTCATAGCTTTCAGTGCTCAGGCCGATCACGGCTGGTCCGATTTGAGTGAGAGCGTTGACGACTGTGAACGCGTTTACGATTCTTAGTTCTTGCTTGTCATTTATGAGTTTAACTTTGTTCAATTCATTAGTTCCCTCTAAAAAAAAACCTTTACTACGTTAACAACTTCCATCTTAACAAACAATTTCATTGTTTCAGCAAGCAATGGCGTAGAAAACATCAAACATGCTTACAGCGCTTACACTGTCCATCTACTTGGGCGTGAGCACTGTTAGCATGAAATGTTGACGTCACCTCTGACGTCATACATCTCACAGCACAAATTGTGAGCGTTGTAAATATGATACGGGCCAACTGTTAGCACGCTGTCGGTACTCAAAACGTGATTCGGACCGCACCCTAAATGTTAGCGGTCTAGACAGTTATTTATTGATAACTAGATAAGTTTAGAAGTTATTGTTAAGCCTACGTGCAGGGTTGATAGTTTCATATGGATACCGTATGTGATACCCTGCACCCTCCAACCCCTAAGATAACCGCTCAAGAGAATATAACGGTTTTGTTTTAGTCAGTCGATATTAGTTACTCAAGGAACAGTTACATGATCCTCGACACCCAATGTTCGGCCAAGACACAGTTTCTGTCTTCAGTGCATCCAATGACAGAGACCAAGACTGCAACAAGTCGCTTAATGTGGGATGAGACATTAAAGTCAGAAGATAAAGCAATGGGTATCCTTCCAAAAATTAATAATAGATGGAGTCTAAGGTTAAATATAACTAGGGTACCTTTATAACCAGGGTATGGCCATGGTCCAAGATCACCGCCATTGTCGGTAATTTATTTCCCTATTTATTTATAATAAATGTGATATTATATTAAAAAGAATATTAAATTATCACACTGTGAATTTATAAAGGTAATAAAAAATAATTAATTTAAGAGATACACAATTATTATTAAGATATACATTTAGAGGTTATGTAGAATATATGATATGGGTTGTTATTATCACATCTAATTTAATATCTGTAGTTCTGATTTACATAATAATTGCATATTCTAAACTTACCTTTTAAAAATTTAAATGTTTGTGCTTAATATTTTTAATTTATAGTTGTTTTCAATATGTCAGTAATCGTAGTGGGTATCTTAACAAACTACACAAGTAAATAAAATAAAAATATTACTTACACTTTAAATACATATTATAATGATAATTAAATGTGTTTTTCATTAAAACAAAACAAATAGCCACGAAAATACATAATAATTTGCGCAAGAACAACACATATAACAGATGGGCCGGTAATGGCGGACGAAACGTGAGTCACGCCATCGCCATACCCTGGTTATAAAGATACCCTAAATATAACTAAAACTATTATAATTACCTCTTAACCTTAAAATTAATTTTAATATAAACTACATACGTATTTCGAGAACTAAGTTCGCATCATCAGTAGTACAACAAGGGAAGTTAAACAAAGTAGTCAAGATACTCAACATGTCAACCATGCTAGGTCCTAAAAGCTCTAAAAAATAAGGGAGAGAACTGGGATTGTATAGGGATGGGAGTCACAGGTGAATGATTACCTATAAACTGATAAAATGATAAATTTCGTCCAATAATAATGATTCATTAAATTTTAAGGTAAGCTATAGATTTAAAAATATTTTAACATACAAAAAAATCATAAATTCGAAAATCCCCCATTTTAGACGTTTTGGCCCTGGTTATAGCCATTTTCAAGTAAAACGAATGGAGTTATACCATTGACTCCCCAACGTGCGCAGGTTGTAAATTCAAACTCATAAACATGGTTCGAAATATATTAAAACAACGTGCTTCAATCCAAAAAAATTCCTATCAAGAAAATTTGATGTAAATGACCTTGATATTTAGAACATGCCCTAAGATGGATTTTTTGTTCAAATGGTTTGAACATCGAACATATAAATTTCTTTGAACGTGCAAAGGTCCAGAATCTTATAGTACAATAAGAAGTTGTAAAAATTGATGTAAATCTTTGAATGTCTAAAGCCACCTTAAGAAGTATTAATCCCTACCAACCTAGGTCACCATCTTCTTGTTTTAAAACAGTAGGATTTGAAAAATCACAACCGTACCTGCTACAATAAGAACAGAAATTCGTAGTGAAAAATACAGCACACAAAGAAGCTACGAATGTTTATTTAATTATCTACTTCAGTACTCTAACACAAAAGTGAAGTCTTTTGCTGAAAAGGGTGATAATAAATTTATTTCAAGTTGAATATAATTTCTAGAGTTGTAAGCTTTGTGTAGCATAAAACGAAGGCATTAAATCTTTAATAATTAATCTTTCCTCATGTGAGAAACAATTTCTATTAGAAAACAAAATCTACAACTATTCCAGCCATGTACTTAACCTTATTTGCTAATTAAAGTCTCTCTACACATAACGTAAAATTAAATAATTCACAGTTCGCTTCATAACAAAACGTAACCGCAGCTACAAAACGTTGCTTTTAACATGTAAATTATGAATTATTTCCCGAGTGGACAACCATGTGAACCGGTAACATTGCCGGTAAAGCGGTGACGGCAAACCGGCGGTAAAACCGCTGCGTGCAGTATTTGTCTTCCATGTTTGTGCGCAGGCATGTGGCAACATTGCTTCGTGTATTATATGGAGAACAAATGGAAATCTCCACAAGCAGAAACACTTAGGGTAGTTTGTAAGGGTATGAGTATGTATGTACATATGGACATAGATGTTTCGCTAAGTGTAAGTGACCTTACAATAAAGACATGCTTGGGATAATATTCGGATTATATAATAAAATTAACAAGCATTCAGCCAAGTTTGCCTATAACCTTATAAACTTAATTTGAACAATCTCAACTATTCGGAGGCAGTCCAAGTGTTTCGTTATTCTGCGTCTGCACGAATGGGCCAATAAACCAATTTTTTATTGCTTTTTATGAAACTTTATAAAAGATTCTAAACAAGATATGATTGTATTGTGTCCTAATTTATAATAGTTAAACCTACTACAAACGAATTTAAAATTCGGGAAACATATAATACTTTCTAAAAAACTTTTTGACCAGATAGAACCTTTAACGTAAAAGTAAACGGCTGTATATCAGAGACCAGAGACTAAACAACAAAAAATCGGTCTGCCTCAAGTTGCAGTACTATCGGTAACCTTATTTTTATTAGCAATTAACTCCATTAACCAATACGTCCAAAACCCCACAAAAATATTACTTTTTGCTGATGACATCCTAATGATGTGTATATTATCCATGCCTTAATCGTTAATTTTTATTAATAGATACCTACCTACATATTTACTTATGCTGGAAACTATTGAATTCCTGTTCTATTGTTCTATTTACTTTTTTCTTTTTAAAACGTTACTAATATTACTTTGAAATGATTAGTTCTTTAATAGTGACATTTATCTGTCAGTTACAAACATTTGAATAACTGCGTTTTGTTTGTTTAACGCGTAGGCTCTGGGATTTAAATTATAGATTTTTATAAATGTATCCATAAAATATATAGAAAAAGTATTTATGCAAATCTACAGTAAATTTAATAATCTTTAATTTTTATAATAACATTAATCTCGAAAAAATAACATTTAAAGGTATTTTTCGAAGAAAAACTAATTTGAGCTTTTAGTAAAGTGCCATTTCCGGTTATCCGATTTTCACCAAAATCTAATGGGCTCTTTCCATTACAGAAAAAGTTCGAAATTTTCTGAATGATAGTATTTGAGTTAGAGTGGAGAATCCACACATACATGCATACATACATACATACATACACACACACGCACGCACACACACGCGCACGCGCGCGCGCACGCACACGCACGCACACACACACACACATGCACACAGACGTCATCGTGAAAATGTTAAAATTGGATTCTAGGGACCTTAAAACGTGGTCATTTACCAAAATCTCGATATGCGATTTTTAACACGATCTCTATACCTCTCTTACCAAGGGTAGCGGGAGGTGAAAATACTCTATCAAATACTCTATCAAATGGGTCTAAATATATATATATATATATATATATATATATATATATATATATATATATATATATATATATATATATATATATGTATACTGGTTTCAAAAACACATGTTCTTCTGTACTCGGATGTCCCACTTGGTCTTCCATAAGATTGCCTCATAGTATTTTATTGCATCTTTAATAATATAGAAATTATTTGAGGTAGCTCGTTTAACTGTTACACCCTGTATATTCAAGTAACAAAGTAATTGAGGGAGTGAATTTTGGCAATTCACAGAATGGGTTTTGACAAAACTAAAGGATATAGAAAATTGTGCTTATAACATAACAGAGAATAGCAAATTGCAAACTAGTTGCGAATTTTGCCGTGAAAACGTACATTATTCAAAAATATAATGCTTCGTCGTATTTCACGTGTATAACAACCTTCTGAGTCAACTTCCTATGAAGTCTTCGTCAGAAGGTGGCCAGCACAGCAGGTAATCACAGACGCGTTTCGCACTTCTTGGTGCTCATCAGTGTGATGTAACCTGGGGGCCTCTGTCTCATCCACAGAGGTGGAATCACGGAGCAGAGGCCACCCAACCTAGCTGTGCTAGCAACGGTCTTATGACCGTTCGCTACAGGTATCTGGCCTGTAGAAGGTAGTGTTAATACCCACAGAGCCATCTACCTGCAAAAGGCTTGACTGAGCCAAAATTGCAAATTGCAAACTAGTTGCGAATTTTGCCGTGAAAACGTACATTATTCAAAAATATAATGCTTCGTCGTATTTCACGTGTATAACAACCTTCTGAGTCAACTTCCTATGAAGTCTTCGTCAGAAGGTGGCCAGCACAGCAGGTAATCACAGACGCGTTTCGCACTTCTTGGTGCTCATCAGTGTGATGTAACCTGGGGGCCTCTGTCTCATCCACAGAGGTGGAATCACGGAGCAGAGGCCACCCAACCTAGCTGTGCTAGCAACGGTCTTATGACCGTTCGCTACAGGTATCTGGCCTGTAGAAGGTAGTGTTAATACCCACAGAGCCATCTACCTGCAAAAGGCTTGACTGAGCCAAAATTGCAAATTGCAAACTAGTTGCGAATTTTGCCGTGAAAACGTACATTATTCAAAAATATAATGCTTCGTCGTATTTCACGTGTATAACAACCTTCTGAGTCAACTTCCTATGAAGTCTTCGTCAGAAGGTGGCCAGCACAGCAGGTAATCACAGACGCGTTTCGCACTTCTTGGTGCTCATCAGTGTGATGTAACCTGGGGGCCTCTGTCTCATCCACAGAGGTGGAATCACGGAGCAGAGGCCACCCAACCTAGCTGTGCTAGCAACGGTCTTATGACCGTTCGCTACAGGTATCTGGCCTGTAGAAGGTAGTGTTAATACCCACAGAGCCATCTACCTGCAAAAGGCTTGACTGAGCCAAAATTGCAAATTGCAAACTAGTTGCGAATTTTGCCGTGAAAACGTACATTATTCAAAAATATAATGCTTCGTCGTATTTCACGTGTATAACAACCTTCTGAGTCAACTTCCTATGAAGTCTTCGTCAGAAGGTGGCCAGCACAGCAGGTAATCACAGACGCGTTTCGCACTTCTTGGTGCTCATCAGTGTGATGTAACCTGGGGGCCTCTGTCTCATCCACAGAGGTGGAATCACGGAGCAGAGGCCACCCAACCTAGCTGTGCTAGCAACGGTCTTATGACCGTTCGCTACAGGTATCTGGCCTGTAGAAGGTAGTGTTAATACCCACAGAGCCATCTACCTGCAAAAGGCTTGACTGAGCCAAAATTGCAAATTGCAAACTAGTTGCGAATTTTGCCGTGAAAACGTACATTATTCAAAAATATAATGCTTCGTCGTATTTCACGTGTATAACAACCTTCTGAGTCAACTTCCTATGAAGTCTTCGTCAGAAGGTGGCCAGCACAGCAGGTAATCACAGACGCGTTTCGCACTTCTTGGTGCTCATCAGTGTGATGTAACCTGGGGGCCTCTGTCTCATCCACAGAGGTGGAATCACGGAGCAGAGGCCACCCAACCTAGCTGTGCTAGCAACGGTCTTATGACCGTTCGCTACAGGTATCTGGCCTGTAGAAGGTAGTGTTAATACCCACAGAGCCATCTACCTGCAAAAGGCTTGACTGAGCCAAAATTGCAAATTGCAAACTAGTTGCGAATTTTGCCGTGAAAACGTACATTATTCAAAAATATAATGCTTCGTCGTATTTCACGTGTATAACAACCTTCTGAGTCAACTTCCTATGAAGTCTTCGTCAGAAGGTGGCCAGCACAGCAGGTAATCACAGACGCGTTTCGCACTTCTTGGTGCTCATCAGTGTGATGTAACCTGGGGGCCTCTGTCTCATCCACAGAGGTGGAATCACGGAGCAGAGGCCACCCAACCTAGCTGTGCTAGCAACGGTCTTATGACCGTTCGCTACAGGTATCTGGCCTGTAGAAGGTAGTGTTAATACCCACAGAGCCATCTACCTGCAAAAGGCTTGACTGAGCCAAAATTGCAAATTGCAAACTAGTTGCGAATTTTGCCGTGCGAAACGCGTCTGTGATTACCTGCTGTGCTGGCCACCTTCTGACGAAGACTTCATAGGAAGTTGACTCAGAAGGTTGTTATACACGTGAAATACGACGAAGCATTATATTTTTGAATAATGTACGTTTTCACGGCAAAATTCGCAACTAGTTTGCAATTTGCAATTTTGGCTCAGTCAAGCCTTTTGCAGGTAGATGGCTCTGTGGGTATTAACACTACCTTCTACAGGCCAGATACCTGTAGCGAACGGTCATAAGACCGTTGCTAGCACAGCTAGGTTGGGTGGCCTCTGCTCCGTGATTCCACCTCTGTGGATGAGACAGAGGCCCCCAGGTTACATCACACTGATGAGCACCAAGAAGTGCGAAACGCGTCTGTGATTACCTGCTGTGCTGGCCACCTTCTGACGAAGACTTCATAGGAAGTTGACTCAGAAGGTTGTTATACACGTGAAATACGACGAAGCATTATATTTTTGAATAATGTACGTTTTCACGGCAAAATTCGCAACTAGTTTGCAATTTGCAATTTTGGCTCAGTCAAGCCTTTTGCAGGTAGATGGCTCTGTGGGTATTAACACTACCTTCTACAGGCCAGATACCTGTAGCGAACGGTCATAAGACCGTTGCTAGCACAGCTAGGTTGGGTGGCCTCTGCTCCGTGATTCCACCTCTGTGGATGAGACAGAGGCCCCCAGGTTACATCACACTGATGAGCACCAAGAAGTGCGAAACGCGTCTGTGATTACCTGCTGTGCTGGCCACCTTCTGACGAAGACTTCATAGGAAGTTGACTCAGAAGGTTGTTATACACGTGAAATACGACGAAGCATTATATTTTTGAATAATGTACGTTTTCACGGCAAAATTCGCAACTAGTTTGCAATTTGCAATTTTGGCTCAGTCAAGCCTTTTGCAGGTAGATGGCTCTGTGGGTATTAACACTACCTTCTACAGGCCAGATACCTGTAGCGAACGGTCATAAGACCGTTGCTAGCACAGCTAGGTTGGGTGGCCTCTGCTCCGTGATTCCACCTCTGTGGATGAGACAGAGGCCCCCAGGTTACATCACACTGATGAGCACCAAGAAGTGCGAAACGCGTCTGTGATTACCTGCTGTGCTGGCCACCTTCTGACGAAGACTTCATAGGAAGTTGACTCAGAAGGTTGTTATACACGTGAAATACGACGAAGCATTATATTTTTGAATAATGTACGTTTTCACGGCAAAATTCGCAACTAGTTTGCAATTTGCAATTTTGGCTCAGTCAAGCCTTTTGCAGGTAGATGGCTCTGTGGGTATTAACACTACCTTCTACAGGCCAGATACCTGTAGCGAACGGTCATAAGACCGTTGCTAGCACAGCTAGGTTGGGTGGCCTCTGCTCCGTGATTCCACCTCTGTGGATGAGACAGAGGCCCCCAGGTTACATCACACTGATGAGCACCAAGAAGTGCGAAACGCGTCTGTGATTACCTGCTGTGCTGGCCACCTTCTGACGAAGACTTCATAGGAAGTTGACTCAGAAGGTTGTTATACACGTGAAATACGACGAAGCATTATATTTTTGAATAATAACAGAGAATACTTTAATGAATTTATCTTTCAAGGGAAACAGAAATTTATGAAGACGTTTTGGTGTTATCAGAAAATAAAAATTGGATAAGGGCAGTTTTTCTGTTAAATATTGGATTTGATTAGTTTTGACACAAATTCTATAGGTTAAATACACATTTGAAAATAAAGCGAACTTGAAGCCTTTAACATTTAATTATAATTTCTCACTTTTAATCTAAGATCTCCAGAAATATTTTTAAAAAATTTTTGAATAAGTTTGAAAAATGTTAAAAATAGTTCAATCAAACAGAAAGTTCATTGATTTCGAAGTATTTTCGCCTCAAGATCTTCAAGGTTTTCTTCCATCCCTATTTTGTAAAGTAGGTACATCTTTATAATACTCTACGTTATTTCATGTCTTCCAGTCGTTTTTTCTTCGTCCATTTCCGTCGTATAATGCGCAAACAGGATATGACAAGTTTTGCTTCTAATATTACAAACGCACGGTCTCGCGCTGCAAAAATTAGGGATACAGTGAGTTTTTTTTTTCAATAACAAGCAGTGCTACCAGCATTATCACGGGTATTTTTTTACGCGAATTTTTGAAATATGGATGCGGCGAGTTTCGGAACTTACTCCTTCAATTCGTCAGTAAAAAAATGCAATTTTCATTGTTAAAAAACCACGCCTCGTATTTGTCTAATTCAAAGTGTTTAACGATTTGACAATAATATCCCTCCTGCTAAGAGGACTAAGGTGATTAGTTATCTATTCTTTTTCTCTATACATCTTCTCAACTAGCAAACAAAGCTCATACAACACTCACGAATTGCATTTCCAATCCCAAGTCTCCACATAAAACCATCACGCCGCCTCTCTCTCATTCCATCGACCTTCTTTGCTGTTAGACAGAGATAAACAGCCTCTTCGACAGCAGGATTCGATTTTAGGCTTAAGGCAGCTTTGGTCCTGTTTGGTTTTGTATGCATGCGCAGGTAGCAGGAGCAGAAGAGCACAGTAGGAGAAGGATTCCTGCTAGTTGGATTATCGAGTGTGCTTGTCTCAGGAGGGTCAGTGTTGACAATTGGATTTATGGATTTTTGAAATGTAAAAAGATTAGATGTTTAAATAATGCAAATGATTAAGGAGTGAACGAAATACAAAAAATACTCTATCAAATGGGCCTAAAAAACATATATATCATCTAATTTAACAAAACTTTGTGTTGTAACTTGAGAACCACTGGCCTAAAAAAATACTTCTGTATGCGGATGTCACCCTTGGTCTTCTATAAGATTGCCTTATGGTATTTTATTGTATCTTTAATAATATAGAAAATATTTGAGGTACAACACATAGGTCAAGAAAATAAGCTATTGAGAAAACTATTATTTAAAAAAGAATCATAATTTTTAAATAAATCAAATTATTTTTTTCGAAAACTGTCTTGAAAAACTGGTATTTACATGACAACTATTAACACGCGAAATGATAGTTTTTTGTGTACGGAACGTAAAAGACTTTTGCATTAAAATCTGTCCCTTTATTAGCTTAGAAAAAATAATTCTGTTTATATTTAATATCTTAATTGAGCAATTATTCGCAATAATCCAGCTTATATACATGACATTAAATATATTGCTGTCACATTAGAGGTCACGCTTTGCACGATCCTCCTTGGATGTCACATTAATAAAACCCAACCCTCAAAATTTTCTCTTTACACTTTTTTTAATAGGCTATTCTTTCGTGGTACTGAAAATCTGATATCTATCACTAAATACGTAAAGTAAAATTGAAAACGAATGAAAAATATAAATTTTATTTAAAAAAAAATTGTTTTTTAATAAATTAAGAAAGAAGATTTTGAACTGGAGAAAGGGATGCATATTTAAGAATGTAACCTGTAGACGGCGAGCGACTGCGAGTATTAATTTGATTTTGACATTAGTTCATTTTTCTGTCACTGTCTCTCTTCTTTATTATTTATAATTTACGTGGTTTCTGTTACTTTTATTACGTTTTTCGATATGTTAAGTAGGAATTTAACTTAGCTTATACTCGTACAAGATTAAAAAGACGAATGAAAATATTAACCTCCAAACTATTATTCAAAAGTCAAACAGATGATCTGTCATGTTTAAATTACCCGCACATGCCGTTGCTATTGGACGTACCGATGTTTACGGCCATTCATTGGTTCAGCGTAATTCTACGTCATACATGGCGGTAATTTCAATATTAAAATTTCATTAATTTTTCTCTGGCCAATGAATGAAAATATTGCCAAAAGAAAAAATATGAATAGCAAGTTTTTGTCTCTTCAAAAATATTAAATAAAAAATGGCACGCAAGTAGCCCATTGTGGAACAAAGTTTTCGAAAAAACATTGTTTGATACTCGATTGCGAAATGCTTTTGCATTCTCGAATGCAAAAGTGTCATTTCGCAATCTAGGAGCAAAAAATAGTTATTTATGTAACAAGTGTGTAAAGTAGTATTTTTTTGGTCGAGTGCGATGTTGTAGCACGAGACAAAAAATACTATTTTACACACGTGTTGCATATAACATTTTTCCTAAAACCGAAATGGTATTGATGTTTCTCATAATACTGAGTGTACAGGCATCCAGCAGCTTCAAATACTGTTAGTACTCTTTCTCATAACACTATACAAAATGTAACTTAAACACTTGGAAGAATCTCAGACAGACGATGATTAGTCTTTTATAATGTACAAATTGTACATTTAATATTAATATTAAAAATTACTTTAGAATACATGTCAAAAAAATGTTAATGAACTTAAAAATTAGATTAGTACTCAATCTGTTAAAAAAATATTAGATTTGCTTCATTTACAGTGTATATTCATATTTCTTAATAAATTTTATTACTTTCATTATTATTTACTACCTAATTATATACTTGACAGGTAAATTAACCGAATTTTAATGTTGCCTAGCAACGATTATCTACTTTTCAAGCACTAGTGCGTGAAAAGTACTTTTCACGCACTAGAGCTTGAAAAGTGACACTTTACACTCTGTAATGAGTGCGTGAAAAGTACTTTTCACGCACGGTTGTAGGAAAAACTATTTTAGTTCTTCGTAAATGTAGTTTTGTAAACTTTTAATTATTATTATTTTATTTTCTTTTAATTATTATTGTATATACAGAGTGTAAATGAAATAAGTACATTAAATTTAACCAGTAATATAACTCGCCGAGAGCAACAATATTTCTTAATAAAAAAATTCTATATCTTCTAGTTTTTGTATTAAAATTCTTTAAACATTTGTTTCAAATTTGGTTACTTGCTTATGGATATATCGCTGCTGCCCTCTGTTGTCTGAATTAAGGTTCGATAAACACAACACCAAAGTTGTCGGCTGGTACTTGCAGCTTTGCAGATACAGTAATTAGTAAATGATCAACAGAAAACATATTTATTATTAACAAATTCGTAATAGTACAACTTTTAAAAAAAAGAAATTTAAATTTTGGATAACTACGTTATAAAATTGTGTATTAACCCAGGCTTCTGAACATCTGTGAATAAAGGAAGAGCAAGAGTATAATTATAATGAGGTTATGAGATGATTTATCGTCGACAAATCATAATAGTTTAAATATATTTTTAAAAAAGAAATTAAGCAGCTCTTGCTAGGAATTCGATAGTTTGTTTATTCAGTAATAGATTGCAACAGTTTAAACCTGTAGAAAAGGTAAAGTAAGAAAATTATTAGAAATTAAAATGCTTGGTGGAAGCAAGGATACCGTATGTCGTTGACCCATCGGTATATAGGACAGCACAATAGAAGATGAAGCATGCACGATCAAACTAAGACATACGTTCAATGAATTTTGTAGTGTTGTATTATTATTTAAATAATTATGTGCAGAGTTCATGTGAATATTATTGTACGAATCTGGAGATAAAGGATCGGTCTAGATGCTACATATAATGCTTTGCATAAGAGATTTACTTTTATGAGATTTTTCGGCCTTTAAAGTTGAGCAAAAATTTCCTTGGTAAGAAATACATGGGATTGAAATTATGTTCTCAGCGTTATGAACTGAGTTTGAATTTCGCGCCTAAGTTTGACCGTTACACTTTTCTGGTCTATTGCTAAAAC
This sequence comes from Harpalus rubripes, assembly GCA_963082715.1. Classification (NCBI taxonomy): domain Eukaryota; kingdom Metazoa; phylum Arthropoda; class Insecta; order Coleoptera; family Carabidae; genus Harpalus; species Harpalus rubripes. Next base: position 90,403,835 of record OY720448.1, read on the forward strand.
AAAATTTTTCATAGCTATTGTTACTGCATTAAGTTATCAGAAAAATATTTGGAACGACTCGTCAATTTAGGGGGTTGAAAAAATGCTAAAAAATATGCGATTTCGAGAAAAAGTTATTAACAAATATTGTTGCTCTCGACGAGTTATATTACTAGTTAAATTTAATGTAGGTACTTATTTCACTTACATCCTGTATATAGTAACGTTAAAACTCATATCATTTTAAATGTTAATATTCGTGTTTTGATGTAATCAAACACACAGGATGGTATGCATTAAAGGAAAAAGTATTTAATTATTTGTATACCTGCATTTCGCAAATAAATATAAATAAACATCAAATGAAATTCAAAAATATATAAATGAAATACATCATTAGTAAATAAAATGAATGCATTATTTATTTTTAATTTAAAAAATAAAATAAATACAGTTGCAAAATGTTTCTGTAAAAATAGCTCTTTAATTAATAAAAACAGTAATTATTTATATCGAAATTTTATTACATTTTGCTAAAAAAGAGTTAATATTTTTAATTTATTTTTATTTGTACATTAACGACAGTAAATAAAACTTTTATAAATTATACAACCATTCCCATAACTGTAATTGAAAATGTTTAATTTATTTATGGGTAACAACGTTCAGTAAATATGTCATCAAAATGAAAGATTAAATTCTATAACTCATTACTCTAATTGCTACAATGGATGAAATATGTATGAAACCGACGTTCAGTGCCTAACGAGGATATGAAGTATTTTTTGTCGTTGTTTATCAAGAAATTTTCTGGTTACTGCCCACGCTACCGTAGCGCTTTGTTGGTTGCAGCCATTTTAATTTTGTTGGGCTTATTATTACTAGGTATTTTAAAAATTATGAAATTATAAAACACTTTACTATAATTTCCTTACACTTTTTAAAAGGTCCAAACGAATATTCTTCTATATGATTTCAAATTATTTACAGAGAGACTTAAAATCTGTTGAAGCTGTCAAATTATAAATAACGACTCAAAAATGTTCTTTGGTTAGTTCCATATTTTCTCGCAAAACGGTAGGTACCTATTAGATTAATTAAATTGATAACTAAGTTATCTTGACTTTCGCAATTTAATTTTAAAGAAAGATAAATAACTATTAAAAATGATGGTGCAAATTTTCTTTTTCACGGCTTACTTTATTTTCTTATTTTCAATAATTTTAGAGTGACCCTCGTATGTGGCTCATTGATTATATTACTAGTTTTATAATATTTATTATGATAATAATGAAAGGTAATTAATATTTTGATATTTTTACCTTGAATGTGTTCCCAGCTTCAGGTATGACCAAATTTATTTGAGAACTCACCTGAAACAACAGAAAAATATACTTAAAATTGAGATGGTAATTTATAACATATATATATATATATATATATATATATATATATATATATATATATATATATATATATATATATATATATATATATATACATGTATATACAGGGTGTAAATGAAATAAGTGCATTAAATTTAACCAGTAATGTAACTCGATGAGAGGAACAATATTTCTTAATAACTTTTTTTCTAAGTCTTTTAGATTTTGAGTTAAAATTCTTTAAAGATTTGCTGCATATTTCGTTACCCGCTCATGGAGAACAAATGCTGCTCCCGTATTCAAGTGGGATACAAACAGCTCAAAAATTGTCGGTTATCAGTTACACGTACAGTCACAGTAATTAATAAACGAATCAAGGGAAATAACATTATTATTAATTAATACGTAATAGTACAATTTTTAAAATAAATAAATTTAAATTTTGGGTAACAAAATTATAAAGTTGTGTATTAAACCAGGCTTTTATTTACCTTTGAATAGTGTGAATAGCGGAAGACAAGGAGGGACGAGGAAAAGCAAAAGCATAGTTGTTAGGTTATTATCGTCGACAAATCATAATAGTTTAAATACGTTATTCAAAAAATGTAAGTACAAACTTTTGTCCATTTAAACGAGGTACCTGAGTACCAATAATTAGTCGTCCATTTATTGTTCCCGCCCAAAACATTTTTTAATGAAAATTTTTACAGCAGTTTCGTCTGTCGAGATGTGTATTGTGCATAATAAATACACCTTCCCAAGTAAATTCAGTCTCATTAATGAACATTATGAGCCATTCCCAAAATTGAAGTGTTTTATGTGCTGAAAACATAGCACTTTTTGCACATGTTATGGATATAACTGTTGCTTTTTTTTAAATTGTCATATGTGACACTCCGTATTGTGATGTGATAAAGATGTACAAGATTAACAAATGTGCGAATATTAAGAACAGAATGATTTGGTGATGATATGGAAACGCTCCGTGTAAATGCGTTGGCAACTCCATGGCACTATCTTTATGTCAACCGTTATGTCAAGTAAAATGTAGTACAGATACGAGTAAAAAAATAAATAAACGATAGGTCAGTAATTACAATGTCTGTGTACTCGTATTTTGACAGAATTTTACCTTATAAACACGTTTATTACTAATATCAAAATTTAATTGGAACAATTGACAGGACTGTCAATTGCTAAAACAATTTTTTTTATAGCTATTGCTACTGCATTCAATTATCACAAAAATATTTGGAACGACTCGTCAATTTACGGGGTGGTAAAAATGCTAAAAAAATGTGCGATTTCGAGAAAAAGTTATTAAGAAATATTGTTGCTCTCGACGAGTTATATTACTGGTTAAATTTAATGCACTTATTTCATTTACACCCTGTATATATATATATATATATATATATATATATATATATATATATATATATATATATATATATATCATTCTAAAGAAAAATTGCCTTGAATTTTGTTTTACTTTGAGTATGGAAACACTTAAATTTAAAAAGATCTAAATGCCGAAAATGGGGTGAATACAACAAGAGAAAAGTTTTTTTTTAATACAGTTTTAGAGAATAAAATATTATACTTAAGGAGGTCCGAGTGAATCTTTTCGTAAAAAATTAATTTTCAACTATATGGTTCAAAATTTTATAAAGATACATATATCCAACTATTCTAAAAATAAACTCCTCGATAAACTCTTATGCTAGAAACATTTCCGTAGATACTTTTTTGTTTGTTTTACAGTGACATTTCCAATTTTGATGAACAAAAAACTGGTATAATAAAACTGAAGACTCGTAATATATTATAAGAGGTTTATAATGCCTTCTTACCGTTCAAATTAAGTTATACTAATTATTTTTGTTTTTTAAAATTTCTTTTTTCTTGTTATAAAAAACTTTGATTACTGAAATTGTTAGATAAATTTAAAATAATAATTTTACAATAAGTAAATAAATATAAATAAACGAAAGCGAGTTCAAAGAACAAGCGCTCTTGCCGTATAACTTCCTTCTACCACTTATGTTCAAAATATTCATTTCAGTATCTTTTATTATTTATTTACTTATTCGTTTCGAGCTAGAGTAGACAATGTGCAAAATATAAAGTCATTAACTGATGTTTCTTCATAATCCTCTACTTGATACTTGGGTACTACTAGGTCGTAGTTATAGAATTCTACCAGTACCCAGGGTCGCGATGAGGACGCTTCTGCATGACCCGTTTTCCATGTATCATTTTATTTTAGGCAGCTGTCAATTTTGTCATTTTCATCTTCAAATTTCATCTTCAATCACTTTACACAAAATTTTGAAATCCCAATGGAAATTATACACGAAAAACACGCAATATTTAATGAAGAATTGACTTAATAGTACTTATAAAATACTAATAATAATTAATTATGTATTTATAACTCTATATTCTTTTATTAATTAAAATTATAAATTTTAACAATTAAAAGAACAAAAAAATATAAGTGTTATTTCGACTCATTAGTTTCACTCGAACCTCCTTAATACTGTAATATTTTAGATGTATACCGCTTCATTTCGTGTAATTATCTTTCTCTAAATGCTCTAAATGCGTTAGTAAGACAAAGATGAAGCTATTAGATATTCGTATCGAAGATATAATGTAGAAAACCATAAGTAAAGGCAGATATAAATATACAATTACTTGTTATTTTGTGGTTCAGAAATTAATGACGTGAGGGTCAAGTGAGAAAAATCGGTGTATAATCAATAGCTGTATTTTTTTGGCCCAATGAAACTCAACTCAGTACATAACTGAGTGAATATAAAATTTGTTGTATTATATAACCTTAACATGCAAACTGAGTCTTTCAAATCATTTTGAGTTCGACAAACTGGTAGTGTAACATCGGAAAGGGGGGAACTGAGTTTACTCAGAACAACTCAGATCAATTGTGTTAAAAAGAACAACGATTTTCTGAGTTTATCTGAAGTGACCTGAGATGAGGGATAAATTGGTGATAAAGATTTTATGATGTGTACAAACTGACATTAATTTGGGCACTTTTAATTAATCTGAGAATAAAAATATTTCGTAAAGATAGATCGATTAATTACAGCATACGATGACAAATATTGTTCCCATTATTATCTTCTACCAAAGACCAAAGATAAGACACTACCATTTAAATAATTATATATTCGGTGTATCAATCAATGTAATCTTCCTATTGCTGTTTGCATATTGGCAATTGAAGCTAGTTGTATATTAAATGGGTAGAGTTATATTCCTATTCTCAGCTCTCAGTTTGTTCACAACGTGTAACTACATCGGATGGCATTATCATATTTCACGGTAATTCAGACAGGTTATTAAATATCAATATGCTTAAATCTTCAATGCGTCACTCGGTAACATCAAACAAACGCGCGAGACATCGTGTATGTAATATACAGAAGCCAAACCGTGGAATAAGAGAAGTGCTGATATGATATGAGCTGATTTTATAGAAGGTAATTCAATAACACCAAACTGTGTTCAAGTGTGTGTTATGTTTGAAAATCTTACATGAAACGGATTACGTCCATATACTCGTACACTTAAATTGGAACTTTGGAACTAAGTACAGTAAAAAATTTTTAATGGAGTCCGGCCAAGGTCATCTGTTTCATAAACAAATTAACAAATTGGCACCCATTTGCTCTCTCTCATTTGCAATGTCTAGAAACGTGTGCTATAAGGATGGATATGATAAGCTTGTCTTTCTAAAAATCATATTGTTTCCATTTAAAAACGATGCTCGTTGTTGACAATACCTGATGGATTTGAATCAAGCGCGCTTAGTAGTATTGACGAGTATTGTGAAGTTAGGTACATAAGGGAAGTAACAGCGAGTTGGAGTGGATACTCGGCATTGGTGTTGAAAAATTGTGGCATACGCCTAGTTGGTGATAATGAGGCTGTGGAAGGAGAAAGTTTGGTAAATAAATAGACATAGGCAGTGAGGTGAAAGTTGTGACTTCTGTCCGAGCAGTTGAATATACAGACGCTATTGCGTCAGTTGAGTATATAGACGCTGTGGAGGTCGGTAGGCGGACAGTTGAACGTGATATAAGTATATAGTGATATAAATATAGTGATATAAATATCGCGTAAACAGTTTACAAAAGTCTGCAACAGACCGGCAGCAAGATTGGAACGCGTAGTGAAATAAATAATTAGTAATATCGTGGAAATAAATAGTAGTGTTATGGTTAAATAAATAAATAGTGTTAGTGTTATCTAGTTGATTATAGTTTCAGTCTTAATTAGTTTTTAATAATTATTTAATATTCGTAATCGTGATTATTTATACCTTTTTAATATTTAGATATAATTTAATAAACCTTTATTTTAATTAATAATAATTGTCTAATATTTACACTTCACTCAAATAAATATATAAAAATCTGATGTGGCCGGCACATTATCTTCCGTCAGTTATATGAGGTATTTACGAAACTTCTACCTGTGAATTGTTACCAACAGCTTTTTATCAGGTTATATCTACCAGAATCGATATTTTAAGAACGCAAGTGGTAAACAGGATATCCATAACCTATGAAAAAATTTGAAACAGGTTAGAAATTTGACGTAGTTAACAAACTGAGCACAGTCCTACACTTTGAGCACATTTCCACTTTTAACGCGCTCGCTTCTCTTTGCATCACTACTTTTTTTGAGATTAGATTCTTCATGAATCCGGTAGATGGATCTGGTAGATATTAAACAATTTTCGAACACGGTAACTTTTCACCACTCGTGTTTTCGAACACAGTCGGTACATGCAGTATCTACCGGTAGAATTTTCGTAAATGCGTATGTATTTTCTATAAAATTTATACAGAAAGTTCCTTGCAAAAGATTTTAAATTTCTTGTATGTACATTACCTTTCGACAGTTGTATGTATTTCATACAAATTCCATACAGAAAGTTTCGAGCAGAAAGATCCTATATTTCAAGTAAAATTATAACAAATATACTATGAATATGTCAATTGCACTTGACACTGACATCTTTCAATCATAATTTTCTTAATATAGTAGATGTTTCTACCATAGCTGGCCAATTTATGAAATTTAATTTCTTTGTAATTTTATACCTCTCTATCCATTTAATATGAAGTATAAAATGCAGTCAAATCATATAGAGAATACAATGTTCTTTAATATTTATAAAAACATTAAATATGAAAAAATGATATTTAACATCGTTTTTTCAAGAAAAACTGTTAAAATCTTCAAATGAGGGTACTTCCGGTTGACCAATTATAACCAAAATCTAATCAGCTCTTCATATGGATGCAACGAAGAGGAATGCGAAAGAATTATAATTTTTGGAATCGTAGTATTAGAGTTATCGTAGACGAAAATTTTGTTACACACACACACACACACACACACACACACACACACATACACATACACGCGCACACACACACACACACACACACACACACACACACACACGCACAGAGAGAGACATCATCGTAAAAATAGTAAAATCGTATTCTAGGGACCTTAAAACGTGCTTATTCATTAAAAACTCACTACCAAATTTTTTGACCATAGACAAAATACCTTCCTTACCTAAAGGTTACGGAAGGTAAAAACGTTACAGTATGGTATAATAGCATAGTATTATAGAATCTTTGGTAAGAAACTAAACAAGATACATGGAACAGACGGAAAGTAATGTGCGGACCACATAATTTTTTTTCTAAATATGCTTGCTTTCACAATATTCAATAAAAGACTTAATGAAGTTCTCGTATTCTGGATCATAATAGAATGTGTACCCTAATTTTATGGATCACCTGTTTGTTCAATCCATTAGTCTTGAAATGCAAATGAACGTAATTACGAATTCGTTCCTGTCCCAAAACACTCAATATAAAAATAATTACTCTTCCTTTAAAGCGGTGCTTTCTGTGTAGATTCGTTTACTAATCCATTTCATCAGGTGTCGCCAGTCGGCTGTTCTGTGACACATATCCCATTTAAGAGTTTATCTAATCGACCCAAAATTAATTCGTCCATCTCTGTCGTTGCTTTCATGTTGCTGCTACAGTGATCTTTGTCTAACTCACACAATGTAGGCGTGTGTGTGTAATGTATTATCCCAGTGTTCGCGAGATGAGCGGCCATGTCGCGGTCTGTCCGCCTCATTGGCTGTGTAAACTGCGAGGGAGGGGGGGAATCAAAAAGCGTTCTGTGTAAACCAGGATCATCGAATAATTACAGAGATGTTTGGTCAGCTTGCCAGCACGGCTTAGATGATAAGATTTTTGATTGCGATTAGTGTTGCATCCAAAATTGATAAATAATAACAACACAAGATACAATAAGTGTAAGTAGTAACATTGTTGATTCGTACTAATGCAAATAGATGAAGAATGTATCGATTCTTACAAAAAAAAGTAGCAAACATCTTTTGTTTTCAAGTTGTAGACTGAATCTTTCTTCCGGAAACGAGGTCTGAGTACAGAAAACATAAAAATGGGACGGACAATTTAAGATCTTTATTTTTAGTATAATGTAACGTTTTTATTTATTTGGGTGAAGTATAAATATTAGACAATTATTATTAATTAATTCATTCACAAATGAATAATAGGTTTATGAATTTTGTTTAGATTGAAGTAATTCATTCATAAATTCAAGTTTAATTTAACTCTAATTTAGATTTGATTGTACTGACATCTATGTAAATGCTCCAAAAACAAGATTAAAATATCGGTAGAGCAATAATTAATAGTTATCCGTGCGCCGTGAAACTGTCATTCGATTGGCATAATTGGTTATATTTCAGCAATTAAGTATTGTCAGTCTCCTTGTTCTTCTCGCATTTAAGGCCGAATCTACAAAGTGAATACTAAATAAAGATGGATGTATATTTCTATATCGTTTTAGACTCGTTCTTATTGGTGAAGTTTGTGACGTCAAAGCTAAACTTTGGACCTTGCAATGTTTAGCTTTATGATTTGGATTTAGAGACACTAAATTCTGAAGTGTCAATGGAGTCATAATATAATATGCGGCCAAGGTCTTTAAATCTAAAGTATAAAACATAAATCTAAATCTAATTTTCATTTGTGAATGTACCTCAAATGTTTATTAAAATATAATGAAAATGACTATTACTAATATTAAACAACTGCGAAAAATACTATGATCGGTAAAGCACGGTGTTTCTCCGGAAACACGAAAAACCTCATGGCAGAAACTAAAATGACATCTTGGGACTCTAGAATAAAACTATATACCACAGTAGTACTCCCAACACTTCTATACGGTGCAGAAATCTACAGCTTATGATACACAAACGAATTAGAAAAAGTAGAAGTTGGCTTCTTTACAAGCATATAACTGGCCACGGAAAACACCCAACTACCCAACTATATAGTTCGCTCGGAAATCGACTAGCCAAAAGTGGAAACACTAATCTTCAAACTACTATTAGGGTATTGCAACAAATTATTATTAATGAACCCAAAAAGATATCCAAAGTTGTGTTACGACAAACTTCTCTATCTAGACCAAAGTATCAGAAACATACCTAAATACAATTGGATAACTGAAGTTAAGGAAATGTTCGAAAAAGTACAGTCTCTAAATATTTGGGACGATGGGACGAACAAAAATTCATTACTTTGGAAGAAAATTCGGAAGAATTGATAAACAAAATGATACTATTACAAAGATCAGAAGATCGAATCAGGATTTTGAACTCGACATACAGCAAAATATACAAAGATGTAGACAACCCAGACTACCTGCGGGAAGAAAAAATCAATTTCAAAGTCGTCAAGATCTACAGTCAACTACACGTATCATCATCGCGAGAAACATTACAATTGTATTCGAATGGGCTAGCTCATACATTTGATAACACCAATATATGTTCTGTTTGCAATAGGTTAGAAAACGACAGTTTATACCACTTCCTGATTAGCTGCCCACTATATGACGCAATCCGATCCGCCTACTTAGAAAAGTATCTGCAATCCTCTAATGAAGAGAATTTCCATGTACAACTATTGAACCATCATATTGCTACCAAAATGTACGATACCTACAATGATGTATTAACTTCCTTAAAATTACGATCTTTCGCAATGAATATGTAAAATAAATTTGCAAAATATTCATTGTAATGTAAATATATTAAAGTAAGCTTACCAATCCTTTGTATAGGCAATGCCACTCAACAAATAAATTATTATTATTATTATTATTATTATTAATAATATTAAACAATTATTAAAAAAAAACTAATGAAGACTAAAACTATAATTAAATGACTATTACTAATATTAAACAATTATTAAAAAAACTAATGAAGACTAAAATTATAATTAACTAGATAACACTAACACTATTTAATATTTAACATTTAACACGACTATTTATTTATATAATCTTACTAATTATTTATTTCGACTATTTATGTCAGTGTTTATTTATATAACGTTCAACTGTCCGCTTACCGAGCTCCTCAGCGTCTATATACTCAGCTGACTCAACAGTGTCTGTATATTCAACTGCTCGGACAGAAATCACACTTTTCACTTCACTATCTGTCTATTTATGTAACTAACAGTGTAAGTTCCACAGCTTCAGTATCACCGACTGTCCGTATGCCACAATTCTTCACCACTACTGGGATAGCATTGTGCCAGATAAATGATTTACAATTGCACCTGACTTTAAATACACCTCAATAACATCTGTGGACGTGGAATGCTCCTTTTCTGCGTATAGATTAATTTTGAACGATAGAGGATACAATTTGATAGTGGAGAATTTGAAACAATACATTGTAGCATATTGTTATAAAAAAACACAGATTGTTAAAATTTAATTTCTCATTGTTAATTTTGTCATATATGTATTTAAAATAGCAATATTTTTTTAAAAAAATACTAGTTTTTGTTGGTTTATAATGCCTATATTTACCTTTTTGCATATTTTGGGTTATTTTCATGCATATTTGCATGCATATATTAGCTATTTTATGATGCATATATTCCGGTCTCTAGTTATGAGTGTGTTGTGTTGCTTACGAAAGGATCAGTTTGCAGGGTGCGACAGCAGAAGTAGACACGCGTCAAAAACAAGACGCGTCTAATCGATCTGGCTGCGGTTGATTGGCGAGGAAACGTTCACGCGACACTGACATTGGAGCACCAGGTGAGCGAAACATATACATGCCTATACGATTTCAAGATTGCACGATATACATACGAGTATTTTCACAAGAAAGTATGAATAAGGAAGTAGGTTATAAATTTTATTATAGCCATATCATAATAACAGGCAATGGTGATTCAATGCTGAACACACTTGTGTACAATGATCGATCGAGAGGTTGGAGTTCGACTCCTAGGGTACGTTCAAAAAAGAAGATTGTTATAATGAGTAGCGAATGAAAGTTGACGTTTAAATTATTTTATAGATATGCGGTTCCTATTCACAACCTGTCCCTATCATTTTTTTGAAAGGAAGATGACCTTAATATATTCCGTCAAGTAGATTAGAATGAGGTTATGTAAAAAAAATTGTTCGTTTTTTTGTTTAAATCAAACAAGCATAAGGTAAGGTGGGGTAAGTGTGTTTCGGGGGTAAGTGTGTTTCGGGGGTAAGTGTGTAAGCTGGAAATACATCATTAACTATTTAAGTACAAGTATAGACATCTATGAATTAGTAGAGAAGGACTCTTGAACTACTGATGTCATATGAAACGAAATTTTAAATATTATTTATTTAAGCGGGAAGACCAATTCTTCCAGAACTTGTAGCGCGCATAGCATGTAGTTGGTTGATATTTTTTCCATCCAGTATAATCTCTTTACGGAGTTGTATATTTGAAGATTTTATTGCATACATAGGGTAAGAAACAATTAAATTTTATCCTATTGTTGTTATTTTTATTCTATATTAGTTTGATGTAAATATTTATTGCTAGTACACACTTGCCCATTTCAAATTTAACACCGGGAAAGTGTGTACTACTTTTGAAGGGCAAGTGTGTAACTAATACACACTTTCCCTTATACGATGCCCTGATCATAAATGAATAAATAAATAAAGAACAAATCGATGCAGATGTTAATGATTGGGTTTTAATTGTTTATGCGGGTGAAAAATCTCAGAAACATTATGTTGGCCAAGTTATCTCAGTAAACCAAGAAGATGAAGAAATAGAAGTAAAATTTACCCGGAAAGAGCGTTCGTTGAATCCATCAACACTACATTATTTTATTTGGGCACATCCTGAAGAATGCTCTTTTGTTGGAACACAAGATATCGTCATAATTCTTCCTAAGCCAGTGGTTAGTAAAAGGGGCTTACATCAATTTGGAGTTTCTTTTACAAATTATAATATTCAATAGGTCATAAAATATTTCATTTACTCGCTTACTTAAATTGCAATAAGGAGCACTTAAGTTCTGTGTTTATACATTGTTTTTGTTTCATCAGATTTAAGAGATTGTTTTTCTTTTATTTTTCAAAGTTTATAACATTAAAAGTATAAGAAAAAATAAAAAGTACTAAACAGCTACAGAAAGTTTATATTCTATATTTTTACACACTTACCTCACAATTAGCTTGCCGTGACTTGTACACGAAACATTAGTCGAATACACACTTTCCCCATTTTTCGGGCGAAGTGTGTAATATAGACAATGTTTTAAAAAAAATGTGAATACATACTAATAGAGCATCGAATAAAGTTACAATGTTATATGCCTGAAGGCAAGATCCATGTGTATGTACTGCCGAAGTATGAAGTCTACATTTTAAATACTTTGGTAGAAATTATGGTACACGTATCAACTATTGATATTTTGCTACACATTTACCCCACCTTACCTTAGTCTAATTTATCGATCTGTATGAATAAATTATTTTTTATTTACATTTTTTGTTATATAAAATCGTTTTAAAGTATGACATTTTTAAAAAGTTGCAAAAAAGCAGCCATGTTGTGACGTCAGCGTTACACACTGCAAGTTCAGAGTCATTTCATACAGCTTTATTATATCGACACAGAATTTCTAAAAGAAAAAAAATATATACTATAAATTGAGAATTACATACCTAAATATTTGATAAAAATGCCATAATATATTAATATAACATTATTCTATTCATTTTTTTATAAATCATTCTATAAATATAAGTTTCATTTGACCTGAAGTTATCTACGTGTCACTCAGCTGCTGGTCATTAGTCATTCGTTTTTACTATTTCGTCTGATTAACACTTGTCTACGTTGTTCGTTGTGTATTCTTAAAATTTCATTACTGCTGGTTTGTTGCGTATCAAATCTGTAGTTTTCAATACAAACAGTAACTGTTTTCCGAGTTGTGTTTTTTTGTATCACGTGGTACCATTAAAAATATTTTCTCACTATTTTCGCTAGTATTTTGGCACGATGGCACAAAACAGCGTTTCACCGACATGTTTACTTTGGTAAATTTCAGGCTATCTTTAAATGTCACTTTGACGTTTAACCTAATGTGACAATCAAAATGGTTGCGTTGATGAAACACTAACGTCACTGGGCAAGGGAGTAGGCGGAGAAAATCAGCCGCGTTTTGTAAAATGTCATTGCAATTTTTTTAGTATTCAAGATCGATTTGAGGAAAAATAAAAAATACGGGTCTATTATTTTTCATTACTCTATCGATTAAAGTTATAAATGAAAAATCCTGCATGATCTTATTGTACGAAACATTAAGATGTGAAATTTTTTGCAAGTACTTAATCAAATACAGGACTAAGATATCTCAGATATACATTAGCATGTCTTGCTCAAAATAGATGGCTGACTGCAACTACATAGCAGAATAACAAGACAAGGGTGCAATTAAAATATTTCATCTTTTATTAGAAGGTTAAAATTTGTTTTACACTCAAAATCTTAATTTTTTCAATCATAATAATATATAAACAAATTATTTGTGATAAATAAAGTATGGAAGCAATTTTTCAGGAATACATATACGAAATATAAAATATTTGAAATTGTTTTTGAAAATATAAAAAATAAAAACTACGTCCCTTGCTTTAATAATTCATTATTGAAAACAATAGTGACGCCGCCGCAGCGGTTAACTAAGACGCAAACATTTTTTACTAGTACAATGATAATAACAATTTTTGTATTGGCGAGACAATGAATATTTTCTATAGTGTGTGTACTGCATCATAATATAAATATTATAATACGCTTGAAGATCTAAGTTGTTTTTATAAAAAACTTAAGCCTAAAATAATCCATTTCTATTATTAAATGTAAACATAGATTGTGACGCAAAACGGATTACATTTTTAATAGAGTATAACATTATCGCGTTGAAATTCAACAAGTTGTCACGTTATGTGAGGACAAAAGGCCGGACATCAAGTAAAATTAACTCATTTGCTTTGTCCTATTAATTTGCTTTGTTTCATTTGGAAATTGACACATTTTAAATTAAAACTATAAGTACAAACATAACGCTATGCTATGTATCAGACTTAAAAAATAAAGTGGATGTTAAATTTGTTTTTCTATGATCGCGCAAAAAGTAAACAAAAAATTGCAGTAGATATATAATAAGTTTTTTCTTCAAATTTTACTTCATCTTATATTTTTTGTGAAGACATTCTTTTTCATATTATTGCGAAAAAGTGGAAGATGACGATGGGTTCTTTTAACTTAGTAACAAATAAAACATGGGTCATTTATATTAAAATATTAAAAGTAACTACAGACCTTAAAACTGCATGATAGGGATAGGGACAAATCTGTAAAAAACTGACAAAAACGTATCTATTTTTTGTGATTAATACAAAATTATACATAAGAGTGGCAGCTTTCGTTGCGATTTTGTTCATTATTATAAGTCTTACAGATTTGTTCAGAATCAAATAAAATAATCAATAATCATACCGCCAAAAATATAGGGAATTTTGTGTCAATTGGTGATACTAATATGAAGTTTGACGTTCAATTGACTCACATTTAAATGCTTTACATAAGAAGGAAGCACTATATCGGTTTCAGAACATATTCCGAACTCATTTTCAATGATGTACACATGCACGGACAGAAGCATTAAAATATAAAAATGAAATTCATTTATTTTCACGGCCACGCTTTGGTAAATTGATTTTGAAATATGGACATGGAGCTGTCGTAGAAAAATCTAGAATTTTGTGTATTTTTAAATTATTTTAGCGGATTTATATAATAGAAAATTACATTGCAAGACCGTTACTTAGAACTTTACGGGCGATCACTGTACCTAACGAGCAAGCGAAGCGAGCCTGTCATCCGCGCGAGCCCGTAAATTTCGGGTAACGGTTGAGCATTGTACAATGTTTTATGATATACTGAATCATAAATAACTTGAAAAAATTACTGAAACACACCACAATACATTAAACTATTTGATCGAAATAGTCTTTGAAAACATATGGCGAAATAACGAATAAATAGGATTGTATGTATGTTGCTATGGTTTCAACAGCCTGTAAATTTTCTAACGGGCGGAGACCGTAAAAACCTTCCTAACCACTAGAGACAGGGCTCTGTTAGAAGAGGTTTACGATTCAGTATAACGTAAATTTTTTTACCGGTTTCAGGATATTAATCCATTGTTTACATGTGCAAAAGTAGGCTGGTAACTAAGTAATGACTGTATCTGTATGGTAATATTATTACCATACTGACTTGTCAACAAAACGAAAATAAAATAAAATGAAAGTATAATGCTCTTCATTAGTACATACAGATAACGTCAGTGTATCGTTCTAAATACGGTTTACTTTATTCTAAAATAATAAACATGAGGAACAAAGCACATAATTTGAATATTTGTCATATTGACATATGTCAAAAAAATTGTTCTGTTAACCATAGCACTCTGAAAGTAGCATTAACGAGAGAATTTCAAAAAATAATATTTATTAATATAGTTTTCATTTTCTGAAACCGATAATCTATTGAACAAACCACGGATGTTATGAATCATAACAAGCCTTAGATGTCTTAAAAATCCGAATTCGTAACATTCCTAGGTATGTTAATAGCTAATACATAATACGTTATGAAAACGTGATATTGTTTGACTCGCATATTTGCAAAACTCGCTTCTCTCGTTTTGGCAAATATTATGTTCAACAAACAATATCACTCTTTTCATAACTGATTATGTAAATAACTATTTTACAGATGCAAAATAGAAAAATCATTTTATTGTTTATTTTAATTTTATTCCAACCATATTACAAACTAATGATTTGAACGTGAAATTTTATTTCCTCGGTGAACTATTATACATTTGTAGTAAAATTTGAATACGGTGAATACTACATTTAATATGAAATTTCTTTCAATTTGTAACGCATACATCAAATGAATGGATTACTTTTCCATATTAAAAGCGCAAAATATCAACAAAAATGAAATAGAAAGCATAAATTATCTTTAATCTACGTCATTATTACCACAAAACAAAATTTTATCACGTTGGACAAAAGAAAATCAAACAAAAAGCTTGGCATCACGTTTTTTAATTTGGAAATAAAATTACCCGAAATAATTTAGCATGTAGGTTACACTAAACAGAGGGTATTCTCCAAATACGCTACTGATTACAGTTCCCCACCCTTAAAAAAGGGGGTGCACCTGCGTCACCTGCCTTACCTGCGCATCAATATCTAGCAGGCCCGGGGAAGCGTGCGCACAACCCCCACCATCTACCCATCTCACTCCCACACGATAGTTTCCGCATAAATCCCTCTCATCCCATGATTTCTCTCTTTCACCCTAACAAACGGAGCTTAGCTGGCGATTCTATTCATCTCTCTTCTATACACGTACACTATATTTATCTATCTTTGTCTAAAGGATATAGTACGGTTGAACTGTCCTTGTTGCACTAATAAGCAGATGGATTGCCTGTCTCTGTCGGTGTAACGTTTACTTACATATGTGATACGTGGGGTGGTAATATAGTTCTGTGGACACTGTTGCTTGAGTTTTGAAATAATTTTGTTTGGATGTGCTTTTAATGCACTAGAATTAATTAATCTTGCTTCTATGAACTTTGTATCAATATTTGCGATGATTGTTTATGTAAATTTATATAGTACCAACATTATTTAGATGAACTCAGTAAGATAAATAATAGCAAACCTATTATATTACATTATTTTCACAAATGAACATTGTTTTTATTCAATTAATATATGTAGCGAAATGAGGATAATAAATAAAATAAATAAAAATTAAAAATTATAACGCGAATTTCCATACAAACGGAGTTTTGTAAAATATTAATGATTTTATTATCGTATATTCAGCACATAAAGCTTATCAAATAGTTTATCGTTTTCTTTTTGAATTATCTAGGGTGCGTTCCAAAACAAAGATACAGACTAAGGACCGGTTTTATAAAGAAATTGAATCTTCACTTAAAATTTACTTCCATACTAAATTTAATGAAAAGAAAAAATGCAACACGATTTTTTGACAGCAATGATGTAAATGTCATAAGAACATGGAAACTGATTCGAATTTGTTCATTTCATGAAATTTACTTGACAACTAAATTTTAAGTGAAGATTAAATTTCTTTATTAAACTGGCCCTAAGTGGATCACCTACTTGGAGTACGGTCACGTGATCATATTTGCCGGAGTATTTATGAATGGCTTTGAGTAAATAAGATAACATAACCTTAAAAATAAGAAAATATCTTTTTGATACGACATTTTTCGATGTAAAATTTGCGTAAGACACGTAAATTCTCATTGGAGTATTTCGTACTCTACTAGCGTAGCAGAGTACGAAGAGTATGCTCTAGAGTGCGTACTCCGAATTTTGGAGCGTTTATCGCATAAACTCTAAGAGTAAGCGCAATAGTTTTGGAACGGATTTTACCATACTCCATACTCCAGAGTAAGGTATTGGAACGCACCCCTACTAGACATATAGAGGGGGTTCAGAGCGCAAGCCAACACCTTACGTATAGCAGCATAGCAGCACAAACATTGGTTTACTCTACTGCGGAATACTCTGCACTAGTGATGTGCCGCCAAAAAATTCCCGCCGGGATTTTGTTTTTTCCCCGGGAAAATTCCCGGAAATTCCTTCACCCGCGATTTTCGGGAAGAAATTTTGTTACCTTTTTTCCCGGATTTTTTTTGGAAATATTTTAAAAATTTTGGCCTTGATGTTTGATGCACGTTATAAATAATTATTAAATATGTAACATTGTTCTTTTTTTTAAGTAATTTAAGTTACCTTCAAAATAAATTGTTCTTCTGGTTAATTTTTTTTAAGTAAATATACCTAAGTACTTGTGAAATTTAGTACGATGCTTTTGAATTACACATTTAAGGTTTTATGAATATTGCACCTTTACTTTATATAAGAAGTATGAAAATATATTGAACATTTAAAATATGGGGGAGTATTTTTGATTAGTTCTTACAGAATCGCTCTACTCGTATGTATAACCGATAATGCATAAATAAATTAATACGAGTATAGTATGTATACTAGCGAATGAAAGTTGACGTTTAAATTATTTAATAGATGTGGTTTCTTTTGAAAACTTTTCCATGTGATTTGATTTGAAAGGAAACCTTATGTATTCCGTTACAAAAGATTAAAATTGTACTCAATATCAGGAGGCATTTAAAATGACCTTACCAACAGGTTTCAGGGATGTATTTAAAAAATAATAATACCGCAAATTCTATTTCTTAGAATTGCCAAACTAAATAGTGTCAAGATCAAAATATTTTATTATAATCAACATAAACGAAAAATGTTTAAAATATTTTACACGCACCCCTGTTTTGATATTCAGTTACCCTAGTCGGTTTTTTCAGTCAGATATAGCAATGTATTTCTATGCTTTCTCAGTCCAGTATTTAAGTGGGTTCATGCAAAAATTTCATACCTGAATATTTCGTACAATTCTTTTCTTCTCTAGGGTTTCTAAAGAAACCACATCTTCAAAATAATTTAAACGTCAACTTTCATTCGCTGTTCATGCCATATATGTATATATTTTGAAATTCCTTGGGAAATTTCTCAAAAAAAAATTCCGGGAAAATTTTTGGGAATTTTCCCGTATCTTTAAATTTCGGGAAATGATCCAACGCTACTCTCCACCAGTTTGGGGAAGAAGTTGTCTGTAGTAATTGAAAATGATCGAAAATTCTACATGAAAATATGTGTTGCCAGAAACTCGATGAGTTTGTTACTTTTTCTGTCAAATTACTATCAAAATAAACGAACGTAGTTTCTTACAGGCAACACATTTCGAATGCTGAATTTTAAGAACATTTATAATGCATGAAATATATTCGTTAGACTATTTCCAGAACATTAAAATTCAAAAAATCATATTAAAATTTATTATTTAAATAGATATTGTAGCGCGAAAAATTCAAAACTGTGTTGTTACTTGCTGACTTGCTAAGAAATATTTCCCGCGCAATGTGAGCTAGATAACCTATAATATATGTTGAGGTACAAGTTTTGTGTGTAAATAAAAGTTGTGTGTATAAAATAAACATTCACTCTTGTTTACAGATCAGAAAATCTCCGGGAAAATAAATAACCCGTAACAATACATATTTATATGTAAAATTTAGCTGCAGTATTCTAAATTGTTTTTAATTTTACCTCTTTATAATTTTCTTCGTTAACTTTACCCATTTTGTAGACCCAGTCGATTAGAATTTTGATCAAATCTGACGTATTATCAAATTGATGGGATTTCATCACAAAATATTTTAAACTGCTTCCACACATATACGCTTTAGATCTTTTAGTATTTACAGGAATGTTGAATGTTTTGTCAATACTATTTTCAAAACCTATTTTCATATGAAAACGTTCCAAATCGATTCATTTTGTTATGACAATAAATAACAAAATCTGTTTATATATTACCAATCTTAGTAACATAAGCAAATTTGCAGCCCTACTTTTTAATGCGAATTTACTGTAAATTTCTAAGTGTCATAATGCTCAAAATTCCATTTTTATAGACAGAAAAGGATAATTTTATTAGAAGATAGCATTACAAAATAATTAATTGGGTTATTTCTATTTCAGTTATAAATTTATAATTACAAAAAACTTAAAAGATTGCCGAAATATTTTTGCAAATCAGTGCAATATTCGCGGTACGTTTCTGAAATTTTCCACCTAGTATGCAATATTCGTTGTAAGTTTGCTCTGATTGGTCCGAATATTTAAAATCTTCTTATTTCATTGGGTATTAAATTGTTCTGGAAATAGTCATACTAACAAAATAGATGTCCATCTAAATAACTATGATTTGTTACTGGTAATCTAAAGTCAACATAGATACCTTGGCTCCATGTGCTCTCCAATATTGCCCAGACGGTTGCAAGCTACCAATCGCGAGTGGAGGAAAATAAATAACCCAACATTTCCAAGAGAAGCCCCTATTCATAAAATATTAAATCAAAACCCAAATACACGCCTAAAATCTAAGAAACCTATATGGGCAACTGAAAGTTTAAACAATGATTTTCCGTTTAATTTAAAAGAGGAATCGAGAGCAAAATGGACTTCATTCAGTGAAGCAAATCAACAAAATATTCAGATTGATCCAACTTTAAAGCCTGCAGGCATGCAACTTCCTAGAAAAACTTGGAGACAACTAAACTAAGAAGTGAACATATATATTTTATATTATTTATATTGTAAAATGCATTATTAAATAATTAATTGTTTGGTAAATCAAGTATTTTATAGAATAAATGTACGAGAAATAAAATTAAAAAATTATTGTACCTAAAGTACCTTATAAAATTAAAATTGATAAAAAAATAATTAGTTCTATAAAATACTTGATTTACTAAACAATTTTTTTAATAATACATTTTACAAAATAAAATAAAAAATAATAAAAATCTGAGGCGAGCAGGATTTGAACTCGTGAATAATTATTACGATGCCCAGATCAAACCAATTCAGCTCTAGAATACATATAACTAATAACTGTGAAACTGCATTATACTTTCGCAAATATTTCAATAATAAGCCATTAAATTAGAAGTATTTAGATATTCTTCGATGCCACATTAAATATTCTATCCAACCATATCAAAAACTTCCACTTTAGTCTTGTGGGACAGATGAGATTTGTTTTCCCATGTTAAACGCCTATGTAACGGTTATATATATATATATATATATATATATATATATATATATATATATATATATATATATATATATATATATATATATATATATATATATATATATATAGGGTGTTAATTAAAAACCAGGCCATTGGGGTTTAATATGGGAAGTAGATTTTTCCTTGTGCAAAACTTCCCATTTAATTTTAGAAAAAAATGTTTCAAATAAATGTTGTAGAGAATTAAATTCTAAACCTAAATCAGTAATCAGATTTTATTTTACATGTTTAATAAGCTGTAACTTCCAAGTTGAAATTATATAAATATTGCTCATTTGTAGTGATAGCCAAGGAATTTAAACAACATTACAAAGAAATGCCTAGCGTTTGAATTATCAGAATTTTAATTTTGCAGGTTACATAATAAAAATAAATAAAATCTGTGCAGTGATTTAGATGTAAATTATATATATATATATATATATATATATATATATATATATATATATATATATATATATATATATCTAGAATCTAGAATATAGTATCTGTAATTTATATTGGAAAAATGAATTTCTGACAGTTCATATGATAATGCATTTCTTTAAAATTTTCTTTAAATTCCATGGCTATCATTATATACAAATGAGCGATATTTCTAAAATTTAAAATTTTATAGGTTACTAAACATGCAAAATAAAATTTGATAAGTATTTAGATGTAGAATTAAAATTTCTTTTTCATTTATTTCAAACTGTTCTGTCTAAAATTAAATGGGAAGTTTTGCATAAGGAAAAACCGATTTTCTATGTTATTCGCCTATGACCCGGTTTTTAATTAACACCCTATATATATATATATATATATATATATATATATATATATATATATATATATATATATATATATATTGTACACGGAGAAAAAGATATAATTACGTGAACTGTAAATTTATTTGGTACAAATAAATCCTAAGCTTGAATAGATCCAAATATATCTACAATAGGGGATTCCACCATTTTTTTTATATATATAATTTCATCTGAACGTAAGATTTTCGGCATCCGGTTTATATATATATATATATATATATATATATATATATATATATATATATATATATATATATATATATATATATATAAACGCTAAACAGATACTAATTTTTCGAAAGCCGTGTGGAATTATTCCAAACGGCATACGGAATTATACCACACGGTTTGTTGGAATAATATTAATTCCAACATAATTTTTTGTTGTGGAGTGTGTAGTTTCCAAAATATGTTTTTAGACGTAATAAACATTTATAACAAAATAAGTAATAGTAAACCACACTGCATATTTATTATACACGAATACTGCTAAAATGTCTGTACATGAATCGAAAATATTTTTAATACTTGTCGCGTGCCCCCACGTAACCGCTATCTAACCATCTCCATCCCATTACAGGTGTATTAAGGCGGGCGCCGGAACATTTCCATAGCAGGGGTGTCCATGCAACACGTGCGGGTAATATCGGTCGCGACTCAATTTCACCAGCTATTCGAGGGAGGTTTGTCATTTTTACGACCCTCCATTTCGAGTACAACCGTGACAACCACTCCACTGGCTATTAAATGTTACTTATACGAACAATTCAACCCTTAGTAAGATGTCAACGGCGAAAAGCCCTACTGGTTAATACTGAGGGATGAATACAAGTGAAAGAAACAAGTGAATCAATGCTCGCAGTGTAGAAAATGTAAGAAAGTTGTCTTTCAAGAGTGTACACTAAAAGATAAATAAAGGGTAGAAACTTAAATGTGTTTTGTTATTTTTACGACCATGATCCTCGGGTACATTCCAGGAAAGAAGTAGTTCCCAACTGATGTAATGAAACTGTTACATTTTATGACAATATAAATAAATCATTAAACGTTTCATCCAATTTAACCCAAATGTTGTAAATGTCTGTAAAAGTTAACATCACCTATGTCTTAAGATTTATGACAATGAGTGATGGGATTAGCTATAAACAATATTTAATGTTTCGAACTCTTTTCTATTTTTATAGTATTGCTTACAAATTACGTCAATTTAAATCAAAGAGTGTTGTGAATTCGAACTTGCCATTAGATATTTTTTGAACTGAAATATCAATGATATAATAAAATATTGATATTACAACAAATTATGATAAGAATACCAAATGATTTTTATGAAATTTGTACAGTTCGAGGATATAACGTGTGTCTGTCTTAAAGGTGTAGGTACTGTCACGTTTTTATTTATTTGGGTGAAGTGTAATTATTAGACAATTATTATTAATTAAAATTAAGTGTTTATTAAATTATAATGAAAGTTACTATTACCAATATTAAACAATTATTAAAAACTAATTAAGCCTAAACCCATAATTACTATTTATTTCCACGATATTATAAATTATTTATTTCACTACGCGTTCCAACTTAGACTACCGGTCTGTTGCAGACTCTTGTAGACTGTTTACGCGATATTTATATCACTATATACTTATATCACGTTCAACTGTCCACCTACCGACCTTCACAGCGTCTGTATATTTAACTGCTCCGACAGAAGTCACCTCTTTCCCAACACTGTCTGTCTACTTATGTCTAACTTCCACAGCCTCAGAATCACCGACTGTCCGTATGCCACAATTCTTCAACACCACTGCCGAGTATTCACTTCCACCTGCAGTTACTGTCCCCGTATACCTAGCTTCCCAATACTCTTCAACACTACCGAGTATTCTCTTTAACAGCTATCCCGGTATACCGGTAACTTCCCCACTCGCCGTTACTGTCCTTGTACACTATAGCTTTCCAATACTCGTCAACACTGCCGAGTATTCACATCCACAGCTATCCCAATATACCAGTAACTTCCCGAGTACCTACTCGACACCAACTGCATATGCTCACTACGATACTGCTGTGCTTCTCAACTCATTAACACTATGTGAACATCTCTATGTCTATGAATGTAACTAACTCCCTCCCGAGCATAGCTACGTCCCTTTTATACAGTTGGCATTATCTTCTAGAAAAGCCCTAGAATGTTCGACCGCATAATAACAATGAACACAAAAGGTTCAGGTGAGCGGAAGTAATTAAACACGTCGCGACCTGTTCGCTTACGTCGTCCGGCTACTAGCGCGATTACGTCACCGTTATAAATAGACAGTCGCTTACAGTGGCGGCGACGGCGGGCGTTCCACGTTACAGTACATAGGAGATTAACATGGAAAAACAGTTTTTTTGCAATTTCTTGCTTGCCTAATTATTTTAAGCAAAAACGCGTCAAATAAAAGTTTTAGGGCAAAAATTCTGCATCTAAGTCAATAAACAGAATTACGTTTACATGTTTTGTAACGACAGAAATTAAAAATGATGTCGAATATTACTTTGAAAATATTGACTAGAATTGAACAAAAATCTGATGTGGCCAACACCAAACCTCTCGCTATTTAATTTTTATTAATTTAAATATACATACTTTTTAAAACGTTATTAATTTGAAATGATTAGTTCTAGTTCTTTAATAGTGATATTTATCTGTCAGTTACATACATTTGAGATATAAACTGTGTAACCAAGGAATTTTTCTTGTTTAAAGTGCATGCTCCGGGATTTAAATTATAGATAATTTTATACATTTATCCATAAAATATATAGAAAAAGTATTAATGCAAATCTATAGAAAATTTAATAATCTTTAATTTTTTAATAACGCTAATCTCAAAAAATAACATTTAAAGGTATTTTTCGAAGAAAAACTATTTTGAGTAAGTGCCATTTCCGGTTATCTGATATACACCAAAATCTAATGGTCTCTTCCCATATTAGAGTAAAGTAGAAAAACAAGATTTGAAGATTTTATGAATAATTGTATTTGAGTTACACATTCACACACGCACGCACTCACGCACGCGCACACACATACATACACACACATCATCGGGAAAATGTTAAAATTGGATTCTAGGGACCTTAAAACGTGGTCATTCACCAAAATCTCGATATGCAATTTTTAGCACGATCCTTATACTTCACTTACCAAAAGTAGCGGGAGGTAAAAAAGCACAACCAATATTATTTAATTAGCCCTTTGTATAGGCGAGATATGTAAATTTAAAAATTAAATACTTTTTGGTTTTTGTAATAAAGCTTGCTATGGATTAGGACAAAAAAGTACAAATAAATAATGTCGAATTACGTCAAATACATGCAATTTTATAATTGTGTCTATATTTGATGTTGGTCTTGCGTACAAGGAAGTCGTGTGGTGTCCGCATCAGATTTTTTAAGTTGCGAAAGAAAGAAGCAAATACATTTAATTTTCTTCTTTCTTGAGTTAAAATAATGGAAGCTCGTTGTGTAATTTCTGGAGTGAATGCGAAAGTATAAGATGACAGATGGTTTAATTTGATGGTGTTTTGTTTAGAGGGAGTGTACCCGAAGATAAATGACAGAAAGTTGAATATATCTTACGATTGCGAGTTTCCTGTTTTGGGAAGAATATGGGCAAGAGTATATTTTGTTAGATACAGTTTTGCAATATTTACCTGTCTAGTTTTATTGCCTATTACGGGCTTGCAATTTCAAGGGTACATTTCATATTTCCAAAATCGTAAAAATGAATGATTTGTCCCAAATACATATAAACTGAAGCCGAAGTTTTATATTTATTCGGAAAAGCTGAAAAATCAAACAAAGCATTCAGGTAGGGATGATTAAAATATTAATTTAATTTTCCAAGTTTCACATAGTGAATAATACATGGCAAACGACAAGTTTCAACCCCAATTTTAATTTAATTTTCTTGAAGGCGAGTTTGTTTCTCTTGCGAGCAAATACGAGATTTTGTTACATTTTTTAAATAAAACTTCTTGGTTAAGAAGTTATAATTGTTTACATAAAACTTATTTAATGGTACATGTTTATATAAATAAAACTTTTAACAGCGAGTTCTGCAAAACATGAATACACAGTTTTTTTTTAAATATGAGTATGAATCAGATTTCAAACATTGATATGCGATTAAATACTACATAATAAAAACAACAGTTTTTATTTTTTCATATTATTTTCATATTAACGCATTATTTTGATATATCATATTTCTGCTTTTCAATATTACTTTATTGTTATTTGTTTTAATAACAACATTAAAACGTCACAATAATATTGGTAAATACTTCAAAGTCGGTATAATTTCTAATATATACATATTTTAATAAAATTTAATTAAATTTTATTAATTTCATAGTCCCGGTAAAAATATATTATTCTAGTAATAGGATAACTGAATATAAAATAATAATAAAAAAATATTAAAATAATATAGTAATGTAAATATTCCAGCACAACTACAAGTTTTAATATGTAGAATGTAGCTACTCGCGTATTGCATTAAAATGTATTTTTTTAGATTTATTCCTCGAATACAAATCTGTTGTGTCCATCATAGAACATAGAACCTCTTGCCAATGGGATCTTCCACTATTTCTTTCTTATTTTAAATGAAAGTTCGTTTAATTTTAAACCAGTTCGTAGTATTAACAAGTCATAATGGGCCCGTCCATATCCGTTTTTTAAAAATTACATATCGCATATGAATTTGAACATACGTTTGTTTGTTCATAGCTTACTCCGAGTTAAGACTGAGAAAAGTGACTGGTTTTTAGCAAATAAATATTCATAATTAAGGGGTACTTCATTCGTTCAATTATTGCAACCTTGCAACAAATACAATTTAATCTTTAATATGAAATGTATTCAGTTATATTATTTATTTGACAGTCATTTATTTCATTTAAATTTAATTTAATTTTCTCAAATAAACTAACATATTTATGTTTAGTATTTTAAATTGAGATTTTTAATAAATAAATTTATAATTTTCTGAAATATTTATTTGTTTCTTACAAATATGTAATTGTTTAGAATTAATTTCATAATATATTTGTGTAAACTTTATATTAATTACAATGAAAAATAGTTTTTATTGTATGAATCTATATTTATTTGTCAAATAAATATTATTTATGGCAAAATGATATTTCCATTGAGTGAATAATATTCTATTTATCAAATGACGATTTTAAGTGAAGTGACTGTGTTCATTTCTGGTGATTTGTTTTTCATTCGTGTACTAAAAAGTAGTGAAATATGGGTGACGAAACAGTGAAAAATATACTACTTGAGTGGAGTTTTGGATATTTGCTTTCCATTTTTCAGTGTATCTTTTATGCCAAGGCACATGCATCTGTACCTGCACAGTTTGTGCATTTATAATTCTATATTTTTTTATTATATGTACATTAAGAAACTTAAGGATGTATTTTGTGTGTTAATAAAAACATGGCGTACGAATAAATTAAATGTACTAGTCTTCATTTAATTATTTTCCGTTAATTTTAATTTTAATTATATATCCAATAATAATGAAATAAATTTAGCGCAATTACAATAATTCTTAACGTAAATAAATGCATAGTTCTCATGAAATAGAAGATGTAATTGATCTCAATATATACTTATTTGAGACAATTAAATTCTTCAAATAAATTATTACATTGCTTCAATAGGGGATTACAGCTTAATCGATTTAAGAGATATTAGTAAAAAATAGTGAAAGTATATGCGTAATAATGAATATTAATAAAGAATTAAAATGATATAATTGAAATACTTCGGAAATAAGGAAGTTTTTGTTTTAGCAGCTCGTCACTCATATGAAATGCATATGTATTATTTTGATTGGCGACTCAAAGACCACCTATAAATATATAACGAATACCGAGTTAGGGGCGGAGCCTACTACCAATGGAAGTAAAGAAATTCAAATAGCGGAGGCGTGGCTATCAGTCCAGTGCAATTCTCAAACAGTTTTTATTTGAATATAAATATTTTACATTAAACTTAATAATTTAAATACATTTTCAATTATAAATCATGTCGACTTGTACAGTATAATAATATTCATTTATTTTTTATAAATTAATTTAGAAATAGCATATATTTCAAGAACATTTAGGTCCACGAAGAAAATAGTTTCATATAAAAACATCTATATTTTCAAATTTCGGAAAACTCGCTTATTAATAGGAATTTTTTCACCGGAGTTTCGCCGACAATCTTACTTTCAGATGAAATTATATATATAAAAAAAATGGTGGAATCCCCTATTGTAGATATATTTGGATCTATTCAAGCTTAGGATTTATTTGTAACAAATAAATTTACAGTTCACGTAATTATATCTTTTTCTCCGTGTACAATATATATATATATATATATATATATATATATATATATATATATATATATATATATATATATATATATATATATATATATATATATATATATATATATATATATATATACCTATTTATTCCAAAGTAGTCCTAATAGTTCAAAGTAAAACCCTGGCATACGTGATTACGTGATATTAGAATATACTAACAGTAAGTATCCAATACTCATCAGCATAGCATCGAAATATCCTGACCTATGTGATGAGTTTGACAGGCTTTGCGACAAGACGAGACCGTCAACACCTTTTATGACGATCGTAAATAATCCGGGAACTGGTGTAATTAATTGCGGCGTGAGTGAGTCGTATCCCTGGGTGCGGGGGCGGGTGCAGGCGGGGGAACGACGCGTTTAGTGCGCCCGCAATTAATAGCCCAACGGGTCACTATTTATAGATCGGGAATCCTAACCAAGAATCGGCAGAGCAAACACCAAACGAAAGTGAAAATCAGACTCATTGAGGTTACACTTGAGTTTTTTGATAGAAATGAGAGAATTAATTAAAAAAGGAATAATTAATTTTGTGGGTGAACATGGTATTGATTGTCAATCGTTTCATCTCACCAATCATATAATATGTACTATTTCATCAATTGCAAAAGACCATAAATTTGGAAAAAAAATAGTTCTTTTTATGTTTAAACTTTCAGTCTTCTATCGACCACGAGCCGGTAAACAAATTTTGGTAGATAATGTGCTAAATTGAAACATTAATTTCAACGTTAAAATGTAAAATAAAGTAAGACATTATTGTAATACGAGTGAGTATTCTGTAAAACTATCTGATGGTATGTATGACCATATTTTTGTTGTGTTCTCTGATTTTTAACAGAATAATAACATTATAGCTGATGGTAGCATTGCACCACCGAAACGTTCAATATTCTTTTTATCGAGATCTACATTGCCATGTCGTAATACAGAGTGATCCAGAATGATTGAATGTCACGTGACTTGAAAAAGTTTTGATTATGATCAAAATTTCCCTTCAAGGAAAAAAATTAGTATCAATTTACCGGTAATGTCAAATTATGTTTCCTATATTATCAACATTTGGAAATGTCAACGCCGTTATGTATTTAAATTTTTTGACATACAGTTTGCCTTTATAATTAAACTGTTATTTATTCAAATAATTGCGTTAGAATGGTTGTTTATGGAAGAACATGACAAGTTTGTTTTAGAAGTATATATTTTTACTGCGAGGAATGATAAAAATGAGTGAAAATATGTCAATCTGTCAATCGTATTTCAATATCACAACGATGCGGCAAACAAAAAATCAGAACGAGGCGGAACTTTCAATCATTCTGGATCACTCTGTATATACGTATACAGAATGATTTATTATTATTATAATTATTTTTATAATTATTAGTTTTCAAACCATATACAATACACATAAATAATTAAAAGGACACAATAAATATAGGTATAATATATTACAACTCTTTACAAACTGAAGTGACCGATTTTCGGTAGCGAAATACCGCATCCGGACCACATGGAGTGAGTCTCCTGAGCACTTGTTGTTAAAACCATATAAACAGTCAAATTTGGATATCATAGGCCTGATGCATCGCCCGACATAAACTAGGACGGAAAGGATGCACTTCTCCGGAGATTTTCTCCTTATGACAGAGGAAAAACTGACAGAAAAGTGGTCTATCTAAATAGTATTCATCCAAAAAATTGCACAGTTTATAGCACCTGTTCTTGCCTTAGCCAGATCTTCTCTCGTGCATTCCTCTTCTATAAGTTGGCGCACCTGAGCAGGTGGGCAATTGTTTTTCTTGACCACAATGACAAAGTGGGTTATGCTTGGTACCCCCAGTTGAACATATTTACTGAACATTTCCTACTTGACTTCGCAGGCGACTTAATGATTGAAAAATAGGGACAAATGGCAATGGAGTATTCACCGTATTTATATATAAATATATATAAAAATCTAGAAGTATTGGTGAAAACGTGATGATAAAATTCGAAGTAGTAAGCGAGATGTTTTTAAATGTCTCAAATTATCTGTGACGTGTGACGTCACGGGCCTGAGTTGGTTTGTTGGTTTTGCTTTTCAAACATATATTAAAATCGAACAAGCAGCGAATGCACATCATGACAATAATTTGCCTAATTAGCGATTTAATTTAATTTAATTAAATAGTTAATTAGTAGTGGTGGGATCCGGATCCGGATAGTTTCGGTTTCGGATCCAAAAATATCCGGATAATTGAATGTTGAACTATCCAGATCTCGGATCCATATCTTAGTATCGGATTTTGAATCTAGATCTGAGCATCAGATTTCATATCCGAATCTGAGTATCAGATTTTGAATCCGAATCTGAGTATTGGAATTTGGATCCGGATCTGAGTATCAGATTTTGGGTCCAAATCTGAGTATTGGAATTTGGGTCCGGATCTGAGTATCAGATTTTGGATCCGAATCTGAGCATCGGATCTTGAATTCGCATCCGATATAGAATCTTGGAAACGGATTTGATTATCGGATCTTAGATTCGAATATGAGTATGATTATCGGATTTGAAATATGGAATTTGGAATATGGAACCTTACATTTAAATATTAGTATCGGGTCTAACCAAAACCAAATAAATCTGATAATCCACTATGCATTTTTGTTTGATGTAGTAAATTAATAGTAGGCATATTTCTGGCAGCTATTTAAATTTCTGTTAGATAACTTTTAGTATCCGCTAAGAAGGAAATTCCTCGATTCCACAGAAATATAAATAGGTAATAAAAACAATCCCTTTTATGTGAAACAAGTGCACGATAGGTATTTCGCTATCTGCAACGAACCTATGGCCACTGTTTTTCAAATTGATTGGATCCAGAATTAAAAATTGGATATGGATCCGTAAACAAGACATCGACTCCGGATACGGATCCAATCCAGATTCGGATCCGTAGACAAAACATCGAATTCAGATCCGGGACCAAGTTCAGATCCGGATCCAAGTTCAAACCCGGATCCAAGTTCAGACCCGGATCCAAATTTGAATTAATTTTCGGATATCCACTTCAATATCCGAACATCGGATATCCGAGGATCCGTATACTTTGAAATCCGGGTTCTCGGATCCAAGTTGTGTCGGATCCTCACAGCACTATTAGTGACTTATTTTTATTAAAATTTCGTCCCCTTATGAAATTAATTACTAGGTAATAAATACAGAAATAACGAAAAATGATTCAAACAAATATGATTTCGATCTATCTCAGAAACATTTTGAGAATGTTAGGATCAAGCTACTATTGCTAGTGTGCTGCATTTGAATTCATACAAAAACAGCTAATACGCAAAATTTGTAACGTTTTAAAATCTGCTATTTTGCTTAAAGACGTGACGTTAACGTTGAACAAAATATTCTCGTACATTAAACAAAACTTTCTAACAAAAAACTGAACGACGACGTAAAAACTGACCGCCTGACAGCAGCTTTACCTCGATTCTCCATTCTTCACGACCTTGTTGCTTTAATTGGCGAGATAATCCCAGCTGCAATAACAGTAGTTCTAGGTTTTATCGACGCCGACATCCCCGGAATGACGTCCTAGCCATTGTATAATGGACAGGCGTCCTGAGCGGCCAAGGCTGTAACACGGCGATACAACCAATGATCGCCTGCATTATGAGATTGGATAATCGGGAACGAAGTATTTATAAATGGAAACAGCCATTACGTGTTCCTATCTCCACAAACTAAGGCTGTTACAGAGTGGGATATTGAGCGCATATGATGATTGTCAGGTGTACAAGAGTTTAAACTAGGGTTGTTTAAAACTATTACAGTATTAGCACTTTTATCTACTGAGATATGCGTCCCAATTCTATAATAAAGTTACCAACTCTTAGCAACATTGCTATAGCAAATAATCAATAATACTTACAAACACTAAATAAAATATGAATATGAGAGACTTTACATTTGTTTCTATTAGGGCCGGTATTTTCACTTGCGAATAAAGGTATAGATAAATTTATCCTTCAGATAAATATTGCTCTTGTCTTTTCACTTGCAAATAAATTTATTCGAAAGAATAACATCTGTTATTTGCGGAATAAATTATTCGGTACTTGGGCAGCGAATAACCATTTATTCGTCAGTTCATTACATGTCCACATGCAGATTTATTAACAAAATGGACGTATTAAATATTTTGATGATTATGATGATATTTCGAACTATAAATTAATAAATAACGTGAGAAATCGATCACACACCATCACACTGCGACATAACCAGAAACATGAAGGATTTTTTTGACAGATTCCGATTATGAAAACAATTTATTATTACCTATTGGGGATCGCATTTGATCTCAAACAGTGAATAGGTAAATCATTATAGTATTCCTGCCATTTGACGATGACAAAATATTTTCGATTTCGAATTTTGGATACTTTTGTGGAATACAATGACAAACATTTACTTTGAAATGAAAGAAATACAAAAAGTATAAGGACAATATTACAATATAAATATCTTGTTTACCACATTATGAGTGCTGCATCAGACGGTACACTTGTTAAATTACAGTCTCCTGGGGCAAAACATGCAGAAGAATATAGATGACATTGACATTAAAGATGTCAAACAAAATTCTGATAACTACGGATTCAAAAGAATTTCATCCTTGTCTGCTTAACGTGGCTATGCCAAACTCCATCCTTCTTTATTGACACAAATTCACTCTGCAGGGCTACCAATTTACGAACGTTAAAGTTATTCGACAGATAGCTATTTGTTTTTATAAAAAGTGTGAAAAGACGCAATGAAATTATTCGTTGGATACATATATAGAATAAATTTATTTAACGAATACTTATTCGAAACTTTATTCGGAAGTGAAAATATTAGGCCTTAGTTACATTTTTTAGAAATGTAAGCTATGACTTAACAAATACTCAACCTTCGTGTTCTTTTTCCCATAAAAATCGGACTTGCTTTAGTTTTTGTCTGAGAAGAAATTTTTCCACCGCCTAGATGACAAAATTACCACGTTGGATTGTTTTAAGATGATTCATTTTACCTTGTAACCCATAAATCAGTTTTTTTATACTTCTCAGGCAAATGTCTTTAACCCTTCAGTGGTCGCGCTAGGCCTGTGAGACAAAACATATCATTTAGGAATTATGTTGGACACATGCTAAGATATTATGTTCGTTACTTCTCGGTACGTTTCAACTAAGAACTCGCAAATACATACATGATTAGCAAATACGAATTTGGTTTGCGTTGCGGAAACTGTGAATTGTTGTAGTCTCTTAGGCCTACCCCGACTGTTCACGTTACATTATAGACCAGAAAAATAAGGTTAGAATTTGCTTTTGGCGTGAGTTCATAGTTTCAATTCCCTAGTATATATACCTTATGCAAGTGAGATATTACTGCCAAAAAAAAAAAAGATATTTTGTAAAAGAAATTAAGCAGCTCTTGTTAAGGATTTGATAGTTTGTTTATTCAGTAATGGATTGCAACTGTTTAAAATCCTTGAAAAGGTAGAGTAAGAAAATTATTAGAAAAGAAAATGTTACGTGTAAGTTAAAATTCCGTATGTCGTGGCTATTCCCTCATCCGCCTGTAAATACGTCAAGTGCAACACAAGCTATGCTGCGATTGGCTACGTACCGAAGTTATAGGACCAATCGAGATATACTTTCATTGAATTTTGTAGTGTTGTGTTTTTATTTAAATAATTACAAACTGTGGACAGTTCATGTGAATATTATTGTATGAATCTGGAGATAAAGGATCATTCTAGGTAGTACATATAATGTTTTGCATAAGAAATTTACTTTTATGAGATTTCTCGGTCTTTAAAGTTGAGGTAAAATTTCCATGGTAAGAAATACGCGGCGATTAAAATTATGTTCTCAGTGTTATGAACTGAGTTTGAATTTGGCGCCTAAATTTGACCGTTATACTTTTCTGGTCTATTGTTCCTCAAAGGTAGTAAACAATCCTTATACAATTTTGTTTTATTTAACTTTATCTGCACTTATTCGTAGTTTATAAATGGATCCTTATATGAAGGAGATCGAACGATTACAAAAGTTACATGATTAGGTAAATATCGAAAGCGATGTCTACATGGAAAGTGATTATTTTTCTACTTCGGAGGCAAAAACTAAAGAATTGGAAGAAGTTGCAAAAGGAAATAAGTCACATAGTCCAAAAATTATCCGGTGATCCTCCGGTTGTGCCTACCAAAACAGAAAATCAAAGAGGATACTGCCACTTCTGTTGAAATCGATATTTCTGCCAAAAATGCCACAAATTCATTTGCCTAGAGCATGTACAACCTATTTGTCAAGATTGCAATGAATAGATTTAGAAAAAATCTTATGTGGCCAACACATGACCTCCCGTCAATTACATGTTTGAAATAGTAATGAACTTTAAGTAAAGAATCACTTGATCGATCGTAAACAAAATCTAATTTGTTGCTCCAATAAATAGAAAAATCTGTAATACCAATTTTTGGATTATATTTTATTATGTTTTTCCTCGAAAATCTGTTAAGAGCTCCAAATTAAGTACCACTTTTGGTTTATCATGTATGTATCAAAATATAATGTTGCTTCAAATTATACACGTGTTTTAAATACCAAATTTGAGAAGTTTTGGATCATGTTTTAATATATTTTTTTAAGAAAATCTGTTTATAGCTTCCTGTAAAGTAGTATTTCCAGTTTATCAATTTTAGAAAACATCTAATATGTCGTTCTCATTAATATAAAAGTCTTAAATACCAAATTTGAAAAGTTTTGGATTGTCTCAATTTATTTATCTAATATATATGTTGCTTCCCGTTATATAAAAGTCTTAAATACTAAATTTGATAAGTTTTGGAATATATCATAATATATTTTTCACAAAAATCTGTTTAGAGCTTTAAGTAAAGTATCACTTCCGATTTATTAATTTTAGAAAATATCTAACATGTCATGCCTATTAATATAAAAGTCTTATGTACCAAATTTGAAAAGTTTTCGATTGTATCAATATATTTTTCATGAAAATCTGTTCAGAGCTTCAAATAAAGTATCACTTCCGGTTTATCAATTGTATCCAAAATCTAATATGTTATTCTCCTTCATATAAAAGTCGTAAATACAAAATTTGACAAGTTTTGGAGTATATCATAATATATTTTTCACGAGAATCTGTTCAGAGCTTCAAGTAAAGTATCACTTATGGTTGCTTAATTTTAGCCAAAATCTAATATGTTGTTTCCCATGATATAAAAGTCTTAAATACTAAATTTGAAAAGTTTTGGATTATATTTTAATATAGTTTTTCATTAAAAATTGTTATGGGCTTCAAGTAAAGTATCACTTTCATTTATCCAATTTTACCCAAAATCTAATCAACTCGTAACATGAATGCAGGAAGCTTAAATACGGAAAATAGATATATTTGGAAGTTTTTTATAAGAGTTATCGTGGACACACACAGACATCATCGTAAAAATAGTAAAAACGTGTTGTGGGGACTCTAATTCGTGTTCATTTACTGAAAACTCACCATCGAATTTTTGGCACGATTACATTACCTCCCTTACCTACGGTATGACGGAAGGAAAAAACTATTTTCTTGTGTTCATATTTGCTATATTTATAAATAGTGCAATTATTCATATTTTGTTATTGAAGAATTACTACTTTTTATTTTTTTCAGTATATTAATTTAATTATGTAAAGGAAATAATAGCCTAATACATTATTTTGAAAATATTTCTTTCAAAATACGGTCATTAATTTTTAGTCTCACACGCCTACGTAGTATTAGTTCAGTTAAATTATTTTCAAATCTATAAACAAATGGAAAACGGTTATAATCGAAACAAATAACCTAGTTAAATAGAATCGTACAAAAAATGCTGAAAAATCGAGGGCAAAACAGTCTTTTTCTATTTTGGTTTTTTATTATGTACTTTATGAAACAGCTTAAATAGAAATTGCTCAAAATGAATAATAACGTATATTTGCAAATATATTTTGACAAATAGAAAAAATAGTATAAAATAGACGTTTCATAAGACATTTCACCGCACTTGTCCCCTGGCCGCTCATTTCTAACAAAGACGCGTTTGTTAAAATCATATCTTTTGAAACTTGTATCTTAATGTAATATTATAAAACTTGCACAAATTATGTATGTATTTTCAAAAATCGTCAAAAGCTATAAAATATATCATATTTGTAAGAAGATATATTTATAAAAAGCTTAAGCATATTTCAAAATAATTAAAGAAAAAATCCGATTCATAAGAACGCTGTACGTTTTGTTACAAGAAAAGTAAGTAAAAATTAATATAATACCGTGTATAAAAAACTAATTTAAAAAGATCCTTATAATCTTCTAATTTTATATAAAAATTTCAATTTACTTGTACTGTTTTTAATCATAAATCCAAACAATTTTCTTTACGTACATTTAAATTATAGTAGGAGTATATGTAAGTATTATATAAATTATAATTAAAACAGTAATACATTTTCATATACATAACATAAAACAACAATAAATAAGTAGCTTACAACTCCGTTTAATTATAAAATAATAATAGCGTTTTTATAAAAAAAATAGTTTAAATGTCATTTGCTATCTAATTTGAACTCGTAAGTAAAAATTGCCAGTGTTTATAGTTATTTATGCTACAAGAGATGTAGGTACCATTTACTAATCGAGGACAATTTGCTAGAAATTAAATTCAAAATTATAAATTATAAGAATAAATATTTGACACAAGTTTAAAATATCTAACTGTTGGTATTTCACAAAGAGAGAGGTAAGTTCAGCTGTAGTAAGGAGAATCCTTACTTCCTGTCGCTAATAGACAGTAAAATAAACATACATCCCTACAAACAATGTCCTAATAGCCTACTTACGATATTGGGAGTGGGAAAAATTATTTATTTCTATTTAGAAAAGTTTTATTAAAATTTTTAATAAGTTCAAATGCACATAAAATGTAAAACCTAATTTCGTACGTTTTGAAAAGCCAGTCATTATATTCCCTCTACAAACAAACCTAATAAAGTGACCAGCCTCAGATTTTTCATTTTCCATCTCTCTCCAACTCATACGAGGTACGAGCTTTGTGATGTAGATTCTCTCAGTTGGTCACACATAATAAAAACGAAATTTAATTCCAGGATTTATAATACTTTTTCAAAGGACTGACTTGAATTAATTTTATCAATAGTTCAATCTTTTTTCCGTCGTAAAATTTTCACACTCCATAAAATTACATCGAATTTTTCTGAATTGATATTTTATGACTTACGAAAGTTGCTCAAGTTTTGATATCTTGGCTTTTTCCTGTAGAATAGAAATACTGATGGAAATATAGAAATATAAACAACAAATTATTTTTTGGGTTTCCAAGGCAGTAGGTTTTATTTACAAATTATTGATCGGTAAGTAATCAGGAGGCGGAGGTAAGTATAAAACAACGATCAAAGCTTACTTTAAAAATGACAACTAAATTTTTTTTTTGCACGATCGAGGTTTTTTCTTATGTTTACCGATAGTGTTTCCAAGACAGTTGGACTTATTTACAAATTACTGAACGGTACATGATGTGAATCACATCGGTAAGTGATGTGCTTCACTTACCGTTCAGGAAGCCAGACGGCAATAGCTATTAACATACCTAGGAATGTTATGTATATCATAAATGCCACAGATGTCTGTTTGAAATCCAAGCTCGTAGAGTGGGGATTTTAAGACATCTAAGACTTGTTATGATTCGTGACATCCGTGCTTTGTTCAATAGTTTATCGGTTTCAGAAAATGAAGACATACATACATACATAAAATCACGTATTTCCCACTTAGTGGGTTAGCACAAATCCGAAAGAATAAAAATAACATCATCCAAAAAAAATAATCAGTCTCTCTTTCAACAACAATCTTACTAACCTGACATCATAGGTACAGGTACAACATATATTCCTCACTCTTAACATATTAAAGTGACCGATTTTCGGTAGCGAATACCGCAACCGGACCACAATAATAGTTACGAAACAATCGCAATGAATTTCAATAATGGGCTAGTTGGGACTGAAAATCTAATATCCATTATTATATACCTAAAGTTATGTTGAAAACGAATATAAAAATATAAATTTTATTTTTTAAAAAATATGTTTTTTAGTAAATTAGGAAAGAACATTTTCTGTGATGTCATTATTTTGAACTGGAGAAAGGGAAGAAAATTTAAAAATGTACCTGTAGACGGCGTGCGAGTGCGAGTTTTAATTTGAATTTCACATTACTTAATTTTTCTTTCTCTGTCTCTTTTGTTTATTATTTGCAATTTGCGTGGTTTCTGTTATTTTTATTACGTATTTTGATATGTAAACAGGATTTTTAAGGATTTTAACTTACTTTATACTCGTGTAAAATTAAAATTAAAATATTAACCTCCAAATTATAGTTCAAACGTCAAACAGATGATCTCGCTATGTTTAAATTACCAGCACATGCCATTGCTATGGGGAGTACAGATACTATGACTTTACGGCCATTTATTGGTGCGGCGTAATTCTACATCATACATGGCGGTAATTTAAATATTCAAATTTCATTATTTTTTTTCTGGCCAAGTATTTCAAGTATCCCAAATCGACAGGTGACTTGAAACAGACCATTTTATTTTATTTTTTAATTTATAATTGGCCTGGGCCTTTTATTATTATTATTAATAATAATAATAATAATAATAATAATAATAATAATAATAATAATAATAAATTTATTTCCTTTGACCAGCATTACAGCATACAAACATACTTACAGTACAGTAAATATAAACAAATAATAAATACATGCATAAAGTCATCTTACTGATTGTCATTGAAATACTCATTTAAATTATAATAACATTTTTGTGATAAAAATATTTTTAAATCTTTTTTAAATTTATTTTCTAATTTAACATTTGTAATATAATTTGGTAATCTATTATATATAGAGATGCCTATGTTGTTTCGATTATTATTATGTACTAAGGTTAGTCTACTTCTAGGTTGTATAAACTTATCCTTTCCTCTGGTATTATAGTTATGTATATTTTTGTGAGCTGTTATTCTGAATTGATTTTTTCTAATAAACAGGCATATATTGTAGAGATAAATACAAGGTAAAGTTAACATTTGATTTTCTCTAAATACATCTCTGCAAGAATCTCTATACTTTAAGGAAAATATATTTCTTATTGCTAGTTTTTGCAATCTAAATACTCTGATGGTAGAGGAAGCAGCGCCCCAAAAAATAATACCATAACATAATAAGGAGTAAAATTTTGCAAAGTAGAAGGTTTTCGTAGTATTTTCATCTGTAAGTGACTTAAGACGTTTAATTAAGAAACATAATGAAGACAACATGTTACATAATTTATCAGTGTGGGGCTCCCAGTTAAGATTTTCGTGTACATATAAACCTAATAATTTAGTTTGAGTAACTTGTGGTAGTGACTTACTATTGCAACGTATTAGTAAACTTTCTGATCTCTTAGTTGTCGAAAATTGAACCAAAACGGTTTTATCTATATTTAAAGAAAAATCTAATGATGCGAACCACTGCAATAAATTGTTAATTATTTGAGACATTTCAATTTGTGATTGTTTATTACAAGTTAAGAGTAGTGAGATGTTATCTGCATAGGCAACAAAAGTAGTGTTATTTAGAATATTTTTTATATTGTTTACATATAAGGAAAATAATATAGGGCCAAGTATGGAACCCTGAGGAACTCCACATGTTATTGACTGTAATTCTGATTTTTTATTATTAAGATGAACAAATTGTTTACGGTCACTTAAATAAGACTTAATCCATTCTGAGCAAATACCTGTAAGACCAAAAGATATAATCGAATTTAATAATTGATCATGATTTACATTTAATACTGCTATACTGTTGCTTGAATACTTTCGCATATTTCTATAATTTTTACCTCCCGCTATCCTTGGTAAGGGAGGTATAGGGATCGTGCAAAAAATCGCATATCGAGATTTTGGTAAATGAGCACGTTTTAAGGTCCCTAGAATCTAATTATAATATTTTCACGAAGATGTCTGTGTGTATGTGTGTGTGGATCCTCCACTCTAACTCAAATACTATCATTCAGAAAATTTTGAAGTCTTGTATTTCGAACTTTTTCTGTATTGGAAAGAGTCCATTAGATTTTGGTGAAAATCGGATAACCGGAAATGGCACTTTACTAGAAGCTCAAAATACCTTTAAATGTTATTTTTTCGAGATTAATGTTATTATAAAAATTAAAGATTATTAAACTTTCTATACATTTGCATTAATACTTTTTCTATATATTTTATAGATAAATTTATAAAATTATCTATAATTTAAATCCCAGAGCCAATGCTTGAAACAAACAAAACGCAGTTATTCAAATGTATGTAACTGACAGATAAATGTCACTATCAAAGAACTAATCATTTCAAAATAATATTAGTAACGTTTTAAAAAGAAAAATGTAAATAGAGCAATAGAAAAGGAATTCAATACAGTTTCCAGTATAAATAATTATGTAGGTATGCATTTAGATTATTAAAAATTAACGATTCACAAAAATTTTTAAGCTATTCCTCATTTTTGGATTAGTGAATTCTATTCTATCCCGGTATTTAAAATTTAATCTACATTTTATTATAGCTCCGATGGCTCAATGGTGAGAGCAACGCCGCATGTCATGAGTCTCCTCGGGGCTCTGGGTTCGAATCCCACTAAGGAATAGATGTGTGTGAATGTGAACCCATGCACTCTATAATTGCTTTTTAATCCTGTTGAGGGGTTTAAAAAGAAGGTAGTTACTTGGATTGATTAGACTATATTTTAAGAAATAAACTGTCAAAATTAGAGTAAAATTCGCTAATCTAAAAATAAGGATTAACTTAATCTTTTTTATGACTCGGGCTGTAAATGGCTGGAGGTATTGTGTTGGCCACACCAGATTTTTATATTGAAATTGATGAAGTACTTCATTTGTTATTAAACCAAGAACACCAAAGTTGTAGTCAAGTCACTCAATTCCACGGTACTAATGTAAAAGGCTAATTAATGATCTTATTTAAATATACAATCATAGTAAAGAAATTCTAACGTTATTAGAAATAACATAAATAGTTCTGTTTACATGAAACTTAAAAAAATATCTTGCATGAATTCAGAGAAATATGGATCGATAACTTTAAAGTATACCTATGTAGGTATATATGATGAAAGGTGTGAAAATTGTTCTAAACAAGTAGTATTTTATTTCCCGACCTTTTTTCTTTTCGGGGATGAGATTTTTTTGGAAAGGACAAAAGACAAATGGTTTCTGTGTAATCAGAATTGATGGCGCTGCGTTTTTCCTTTGTTTTATTTTTTTATCGCGTTGTTTTCTCGTTACTGTTTTTGTTTCGCAGTAGTAAGTAGGTGGACGCAAAGAAAATGCTGAAAAATTACCTCGTGAATTTTGAACGAGCTAGGAAAACATCTTAAGGTGTTTTAATTAATTTGCGGTAAATTATGTGGTCGAGGCTTCTGGCCAGCCCTAAGGGCACTGAGATGCGAGTTTTAAGTGAGCGTAATGTATTGTCGAACATGTTTTCAAATTAAGACAAAGACAAAGGGAATATTATTTTTGGGGAACATTTTCTGCAATTAAAAGTTTCAAACAAAACAAGAAGATGTATATTCTATCATGTAATTAATTATATTACAATACGCAGTATTTTTAAAAGTTTTTTAATTAATTATTTTTATTTTGTTTCGATTATGACAAGATTATTTGTCTTCAGGCATAATTCAGGAAGAAGATATATAATGAAATAAGAGAACTGAGTTCTTCATTATTTCATCTACTTTAACCATAATTATTATTGATGCCAATTAAAAAATAATAATATGAAATTCTATTGAAATTAAGAGATTAGTGAATATAAAACCGTCATTCATTAATGTTATTACAAATGTAGTATCTATTTCAATATTTATGTTCTTTTCTGAAGGACAGAATGTCAATATATAAAATAATGATCAAGAATAAGGGGCTAATTTATTAATAATAATAAACCGAAAATTCGACCAGTGGTTCTCAAACGGCAGAACAAAATTATATTTTTTTAAATGGTATCCTATATAATTTTTTAGCCCATTAGATAGAGATTTTTATTCTGATTTCAACGATATAAATATGGTATAGGGTTGTATAACAATTATTTCGAGAAAAATGGTATTAAAAATAATGTTATAATATTACTATATAGGCTATGCAATACACAGGTTTTGATATGTCTGCTGCCTAGTTACGTTAGTAGTAAACCCATTTTTTATTACATTATTTCTAGTTTACTTACTCTTGATCATTTCTTGTATATAACATTTTTTTTTAGTCATTAGTTCGGCCAGAAAATCGCTGGTTGTTTTAAAGGAAACAACCTGTATAACCAAGGTAGCTACGAAAAATAAATGCATGGCAAAACAAAAGTACATCCTTAGGTAGCATGGGAGTTCTTGTCACAATTGGTTATCTGTTATCAGTAATTTTCCATGCAGTTTTAGGCTTGATTTACATTAGCGGTACAATGACGGTACAATAACGGTACGATACTTCTTGGTCCAATATATTTCAATGAACCAATTTACATCTACGTTCTCAGTATGATGACGGTACGATGATATTTACTGATTTACATTAGCGATACGACCACGGTACAGTAGTTTTGTTTTTATTGTAAAAATATTGTATCAGAAAGTAAACATATGCTAGTAGGTGATTTGACATTTGACATATTTTTGACTTTTTACCTTCCGTCACCTTTAGGTAAGGAAGGTATTGTCTTTGGTCAAAAAATTCGATGGTGAGTTTTTGATGAATAAGCACGTTTTGGGGTCCCTAGAATACGATTTTACTATTTTTACGATGATGTCTGTATGTGTGTGTGTGTGTGCGTGTGTGTGTGTGGATGTGTGTGTGTAACAAAATTTTCGTCTACGATAACTCTAAAACTACAATTTAAAAAATTATAATTCTTTCGTATTCTTCTTCGTTACATCCATATGAAGAGCTGATTAGATTTTGGTTAGAATTGGTCAACCGGAAGTACACCCATTTGAAGATTTTAACAGTTTTTCTTGAAAAAACGATGTTAAATATCATTTTTTTTACATTTAATGTTATTATAAATATTAAAGAATATTTTATTCTCTATACGATTTGAATGCATTTTATATTTCATATTAAATGGATATAGACTTAAAAAATTATATAGAAATTAAATATGACATATATTAGCACGCTATGCTATAACTGTGGAAACAGCTGCTATATTAAGAAAATTCTGATTGAAAGGTGTCAGTGTCAAGTGCAGTTGACAGTATGTATGTGTTATAATTTTACTGGAAATATAGGATCTTTTGCTTTCTGTGTGGAATTTGTATAAGATACATACAACTGCCTTAAGGTAATGTAGAAGAAATATAACCTTTTGCAAGGAACTTTCTGTATGACATTTAATTATACAAAATACATAGAACTGACGGAAGGTAATGTGCTGGCCACATCACATTTTTTATATTTGTCTTTCAGTTAAACCAACATGTATTCAAAATGAGCTACAAATGATAAATCATTATGCATATACATTTATTGAACAAAAGTTCTCTGCTTATAACAAAAACGTGAAATATACACTACAGATTATTATAGGAAGTACAGAAAAAATTATATCGTTTTGTAAAATTTTGTGGATTTTCTTCTTCTTTGACAAGAATAAGGACAGTTATAGCCACGGTTATAGCCAAGTCGGTAGTTGAGAAATTTTTAAACATTGCACGATATTTGATAGAAACATGACATATGCATTACAAACTGTCATAATACATAACAGACAGAACTATATTGTCATGGTATTTTATTATGTTCGTACCGTCTTGGTATCGTTTAATGTAAATGCCTCCTGTAATTGACATACCGTCATCGTACCGTAATTGTACCGCTAATATAAATCAAGCCTAAAAGTACGCACGTCGTATTTTACAATTTTAAAAATTCGCTTTCTCCAAAACAATGCATCGGAAAGCTTCAGGATGCTTTTGGAAATAAAGCACCTAGTATCAGGTCTGTTGTCTGTTCACATCTGATACAATGAATTTAAATTTCATCGAGTTTCTCTCAATGTCGATTTACGCGAAGATCGGTCAATTTCTGAGGTTACATATGAAAACATAGCTGCTAT
This sequence comes from Harpalus rubripes, assembly GCA_963082715.1. NCBI lineage: Eukaryota > Metazoa > Arthropoda > Insecta > Coleoptera > Carabidae > Harpalus > Harpalus rubripes. The sequence goes on from OY720448.1 coordinate 90,448,042, forward strand.
TCGTACAATGATTAAAGAAGACAACTGTATCACATACTGAATTAGACGGGCTACTTTGGGCATTGGAATGACCGCTATAAATAATGGCAGGAAAGTTTGTTACCGTTGGATATCTCCTAATTTAAATGATGGTCAAAAGCAACATCGTGTGGAATGGTGCATTAAAATATTAAAAAAGTTCAACGAAGATAAATCTAAAACAGTGTATGATATTATAACAGGTGATGAATCACGGATGTATGCAATTAAACCTACAACAAAACGACAATCATCTCAATGGGTCTTTCCAACAGATCCCAATCCTGTCAAAGTAAATCGAGTTCGAAGTGTTGGTACAAAAATGATTGCCTCCTTTTTTTTAGAATCCGGTCCTACTGTCAATATTGCATTAGAAGATAGGAAAACAGTAACTTCTAATTGGTATATAACAATTTGTTTGCCACGGATGTTTGAAAAAGTGCTTGAAAATAGGCCTCGAAGTAAACAAGTATTGTATCAAGACAATGCATACTCACATACCACATACTGCTGTGCAGACTAAAGCCTATTTAAAAGGATCAATGGTAGAATTACTAGAGAACCCACCATACAGTCCTGACCTTGAACTTTATGATTTCTTCCTATTTCCTAAATTAAAGAAAATAATGTGTGGTTTCCGATATACAAGTGCAAATGAAGCGGTTGAAGCCCTCGAATAAAAAATTAATATCCGGAAAATTTTGCTCCCACCTTCAATATACGTGTGACATTTACGTTGTCTTACCTAAATTTAGTTTTTTCTGTATATTGATGTTGGTAATACTGACTGAGTATTGCAATATTCAACTTCAAATTGTCGTCTCTTCGTCGTATAAAAAAATTGTATGCAACTCAAGTGTAAACAAGTTTTATATTATTATGTACGCATAATTCTGTTTATTCATAAATTCAACCGATTTAAACTTTACTACCGACAATCAAGAGTAACAAGAGATGCTTGAACAAATTCACCAACGAGCCCTGCTAATTTCAAGTATTTAATCCATTAAAGTATCTTACTACATACAACCTATTCTGGCAACAATTTCTGGCCAAAATTCTTGTCACCCCAAAATTTTGTATCTCCCCTATCTGCTTGATTCCTATGACATGGGGAACATCATCACATGGCATCGCTAGTGCGACATCAGCGCTCGTGCGGTAATCCCGCGAGTTGCGACAAGACGTCGTCGCGGGCCGCGGAAACTTTGATTATAATTAGGAATGTTAATTTGTGTTTGCTTGTGTTGGCGTGGGAGTGCGAGAGCGAGTGATGTTCATATTTTGGTTGCTTGTTGCTGCTGCGGTTGATGATGTGAGCTTATAACACCATTTGTACACTTTCAAGAAGGGTTTAACGAAGTGTGCCTAAGAAATTAAGGAATTCTTACCAATTAAGACGAATGAAGTGGAGGACTCACCTAGAATAAAATATAATTTCAGTTTATCTGATTTGTATTATGTAAATAGCAACAAAAATAAATAGTAGGTACGAGATTAATTGAATATGCAATATTTAAATTTGAAACTCTTTCAGTTTTGTTTCTTTCAATAAATATGATATTAGGAATAAATCAATAATGGTGGTTTAAGAACATGTATCTATAACTAGTTTCATTGATATACAAAAATACAATCTGAATAGACATGCCGAAACATAACGCCATAAATAAAATAGATACAAAATTTCTCTAATAATATAAAATTACACGGTATAATATATGAAAATTAATTTTAATTAATTTTTGAATATGATCGTTTTACTAAAAGTTCATTTATATTTTGTAATGGAAAAGAAATTTTCTTAAAAATGTATAAATCATTATCTATAATTATTTATTCGTAGAAATTTTTTTTCATGCCAGTATTGATTGGCTTCCCACTGTTTCAGAACAGGATTATTTTGATATCTACAAATTGTAAAAAAACAATACGAAAATAATAATTTTTAGACTTCAATTTTACCGCCTCACCTGTGAATACTGTTTGTGTTGGCATTAGTACTATTCATATAATGGTTATAGGCGATGTGCATATTTTGAGCGTCAGCGCCTCTAATGGCTACTTTGGCGTTTTTGGGTACCTAATAAATTTTGACATTTCCAGAAAATGATACAATTTACAACTTTATTTTGAGTTTTTGCTGTTGTATTTGAATATTATACGTCATAGTATATTGAAATGAATAAAGAAATTATTTAAAAAGTTATATGTGAGTCAAAAAGTCAAAATACCAGCGAAGGTACTGTGACAGAAAATATAATTTTTCTCATAATAAATGTGATTTCTGTAAACCATTTTATCATACTTAGTTTTATATTATAATTTATAATATTAGTTAAATACTATAAGATGCAGAAAACATGGAAATTGCGATTAAAGAGTTGGAAAACTTGGATGATTGGAAAGAAGAAAATTTCTGCATATCACGATATCAGTGGATGATGTTAGCATATTTCTTTTATATTCGCAATAATTGACGTATATTATTCATTAAAAATATACCAGGCTCTAAGTGGAAGCAGTTGCACAGGCTCGGAATGGAGAATGCACGAAAAATACGAACCATATGAATTTTTCCTTCTAACATTAACATTATATGTACAAAATATATAATAAATAGACTAATTATGTCAAAAATACACCTTCTATAGGCGATGTGCACATTTTGAGCGTCAGCGCCTCTAACGGCTACATTGACATTTTTGGTTACCCAATCAATTTTGACATTTCGAGAAAGTGATACAATTTACAAGTTTATTTTGAGTTGTTGATATTGTGCATGAATATTATACATCATAGCATATTGAAATGAATAAAGAAAATATTTAAAATGCTATATATGTGATGTGACAATCAAAAAAGTCAAAATACCAGCGAAGGTACTGTGACAGAAAATATAATTTTTCTCATAATATATGTGATTTCTGTAAACCATTTATCATAGTGAGTTTTATATTATAATTTATAATATTAGTTAAATATTATAAGATGCAGAATACATGGAAATTGCGATTAAAAACTTGGATGATTGGAAAGAAGAAAATTTCTGCATATCACGATATCAGTGGATGATGTTAGCATATTTCTTTTATATTCGCAATAATTGACGAATATTCTTCATTGAAAATATACCAGGCTCTAAATGGAATCAGTTGCACAAGCTCAGAATGGAGAATACACGAAAAATACAAACCATGTGAATTTTTATTTTTAACATTAACATCACATGTACAAAATATATAATAAATACACTAATTATGTTAAAAATAGACCTATATCATACAACTGCAAGTATTATACAATTTTAAGGTAATTTTCTGCTTCTTTTATTATATTTTGTTCAAATTTTAACTTAAGAAACACATTTTTATATAATTCATTGTTTCAATCATACGACCATTGTTTGAATTTTATTCATACGATAAGTATCTTTTACAATGAGAAAATATGTAAACCTAAAAGAATTTTTCATGTTAGCAGAAGATATTTGTTGAAAACTTATTTTCTTACGCACATATAATATTCTAAGAAATTTATAAAATTTGATACGTCAATCGTAATTTTGTCAGAATTATTACATCTCCCACTGCATCACATAATATTTGACGTCCTATCATTCGCATTCATTGCAAACATTTTATAAAATAGATATTTTAAAATTATTCTGACATAAAACATAACCACGTTATGTTTCAATGAGTAACCACTTTTGTCATTTTTGTCCGCTGTCGGCGCTGACTACTTGTATGCACACCGCCTATATGATACAACTGCAAGTATTATACAATTTTAAGATAATTTTCTGCTTCTTTTATTATATTTTGTTCAATTCATTATTTCAATCATACGGCCATTGTTTGAATTTTATTCATACGATAAGTATCTTTTACAATGAGAAAATATGTAAACCTAAAAAAATTTTTCATGTTAGTAGAAGATATCTGTTGAAAAGTTATTTTCTTACGCATATATTCCTCATATAATATACTAAGAAATTTATAAAATTTGATACTTCAATCGGTCATTTTGTCAGAATTATTACATTTCCCACTGCATCACATAATATTTGATGTCCTATCATTCGCATTCATTGCAAACATTTTATAAAATAGATATTTTAAAATTATTCTGACATAAAACATAAATGATTTTGTTAATTTTGTGTCATATTTTATAGCACTGATGAAGGTTAAATAAATGACCGAAACGTTTGCAAGAGGAGATGTAAAAATTTGTTATCTTCCTTTTTATCCATCATCCGATGATCTTTCGTAAATAAATTTATACTTGGATACGATCACAATATTATAAAACATAACCTTGTTATGTTTCAATGAGTAACCACTTTTGTCATTTTTGCCCGCTGTCGGCGCTGACTACTTTTGTGCACACCGCCTATAAGAACAATACGAGGTCTGTTAGAAAAGTATCCGACCTTTAGCCAGGGAAAAAACTGGCATACCTGGAGCGTTGGAAACCTAATCACCTTCAAAGTAGTCTCCTTGGGACTCCACACACTTCTCCCAGCGGTGCTGCCATTGTTGGAAGCATTCCGAGAAAGCCTCTTTCGGAATGGAGTTTAGCTCGGTTGTCGTTGCAGCCAGAATGTCCTCTCTCGTCTGAAATCGCGTTCCTTTCAATGGCCTCAGAGTTTGGGGAACAGCCAAAAGTCGCAGGGGGACATATCAGGAGAGCATGTGTTGAAGCATTGTCGTGATGGAGGCGCCAATTTCCTGTTGACCACAACTCCGGTCTCTTGCGCCGCACAGCATCACGTATAGGCGACGGAGGACATCCCTGTACTACTCGTTGGTGATTGTTTGACCATGTGGTGAGTACTCGTGGCGTACCACACCGCGGGAGTCAAAGAAAGCAGTCAGCATCACTTTGGCGTTGCTGCGCACTTGGCGGGCCTTCTTTGGTCTTGGTTACGTGGAATGCTTCCACTGTGATGACTGTATCTTCCGAATGGTTTCCATCTGGCTGTCGCTCAGTTTTAGGCCAAATTTGATGCAATAGCACTGCTCCAGTCGTTCCGTCATTTTCCTTGCAATGAAAAATCGACGAGAGCACTACACACTACCTCACTCAAATGCTGCTTGCCAGCAACATACACTGTCGACAGACGGGAAAAATTCACGCATGCACACGAAGTATCAAAGTTGATTCAAATTCATCAGGTTTTCGCAAAAAATAAGGTCGGATACTTTTCTAACAGACCTCGTATTTCAGGATCTTAACGCGGTTCTGAAATGAAACACATAATCTCAGAAGCTCAACAAGGCCTAATATTCTTCATAGCCGTAACCACAAATTAAAACCATAGATAAACACAATACAAAAATAAAACTGCATATGATAGGATAAGATCTATTCGTTTAACTTCGGCAGCGCACGAAAATACTCCTTTACTGTCGTATGCACAGCAGAATAGCACATGCGACTTCCAGATAAATGTTATATTTCAGTGGTATGCACTTACCAGTAAGAATAAAAAGAGAATTCAATTATTATTTATACAAATTTATTTAATTGCAGACTCATAGCGTTTTATTGTTTCCAATTAGCGGTAATATGAGCTATTTATCATAAATAGGTTGATGTTAATATATTGCTAATAATGCAGTAATAATTTATTAACATTAGCAACAAACATATCTGGGTAAAATAATTGTTATTATTGACAATATCAATTAATTTAATAATAACACTTTGATAATGACGGAAATGTTCGGGGCTGTAACTACTACATCAGGATTTTAGTGTTTAAGCCAACCTATTAATGAGAAACAAGAACGATGTCAACAAGATATCTACCTACCCATTAAACAAAGTTTTGAATTTATTACCTCCGAAATCCAGAGAATTGTAAATTGTTTGATGATAAAGTATTAAATATCATTACATGTCAAAATAATAAAATATTCATATGTCGTCTCTAAAATTAGTATATTGTAACGTGTGAGTCCCGCTGCTACGCTGAACAAGCGTCTAAGTACAGCGATGACGCAATCGCGCTAGCAGCCGGGCTACGTAACTAATACTTCCGGTCGCCTGAACCTTTTGTATTCATTGTTATTATGCGGTCGAACATTCTAGAGCTCTCTGGAAGTTAATGGTAGCTGTGGTACGTAGCTAAACTCGAGAGTTAGTTAGTTGCGTAGAGAGAGTCATAGAGACATTCACATGGAGTGTTAGAGAGTAAGGTGTTAGTGAAAAGCATAGCAGTATCGTAGTGGGCGCATGCAGTAAAGTGTCGAGTGGAGTAGGTACTCTGGAAGTTACTGGAATATCTGTGGATGTGAATACTCGGTAGTGTTGACGAGTAATGGGATATAGTGTACGAGGACAGTAACGGCGAGTCTGGAAGTTACTGGTATATTGCGGTAGCTGTGGAGTGGATATTCGGCATTGGTGTTGAAGAATTATGGCATACGGCATACGGATAGTTGGTGATACTGAGTTAGTTACATAATTAGACAGTAAGGTGAAAGGTGTCCGAGTAGTTGAATATACAGACGCTATTGAGTCAGTTGAGTATATAGACGCTGTGAAGGTCGGTAGACAGACAGTTGAACGTTATATATATATATATATATATATATATATATATATATATATATATATATATATATATATATAAGTATATAGTGACATAAATATAGTGATATGAATATCGGTCTCGTGGCCGCGTGCCTGAGTGTCAGGTCGCGAATCGGGAGAACCGGGTTCGATCCCGACCGACGCCAAATATTTCCAATTTTACACACAGCACATTCTTAGCGCTTGATTTAGACTTTTTTTGCTCCTTATTCTCCTGATATGGCCCCCTGCGACTTTTGGCTGTTCCTTAAACTCAAGAGGCCATTGAAAGGAAAGCGATTTCAGACAAGAGAGGACATTATGGCTGCAACGACAGCCGAGCTAAACTTCATTCCGAAAGAGGCTTTCTCGGAATGCTTCCCACAATGGCGGCACTGCTGGGAGAAGTGTGTGGAGTCCCAAGGAGACTACTGCGAAGGTGATTAGGTTTCCAATGTTCCAGGTATGCCAGTTTTTTTCCCCCGGCCAAAGGTCGGATACTTTTCTAATAGACCTCGTAAGTAATGAACAAAGTTGCAACGAAAGCACACTGAGAAAAATGACTGGTTTTTAGCAAATTAATATTCATAATTAAGGGGTACTTCATTCATTCAATTATTGCAACCTTGCAACAAATACAATTTAATCTTTAATATGAAATGTATTTTATTCATTCAGTTATATTATTTATTTGACAGTGATTTATTCCATTCAAATTTAATTTAATTTTCTCAAATAAACTAATATATTTATGTTTAGTATTTTAAATTAAGATTTTTAATAAATAAATTTATAATATATTTGTTTCCTACAAATATGTAATTGATTCGATTTAATTTCATAATATATTTGTGTAAACTTTATATTAATTACAAAGAAAAATAATTTTTATTGTATGAATTTAGGGGTGCGGTCCGAATCATGCTATCATAGCTTACAGTGCTCAGACCGCTCACAGCTGGTCCGAATTGAATAAGCGCGCTGACGACTGTGAATGCGTTAACGATTCGGACCGTTCGTAAGCGCTCTTACTTCTTGCTTGTCATTTGTGAGTTTAAGATCGATCAATTCATTAGTTTCCTCTAAAAAACCTTTACTACGTTAACAACTCCATCTTAATACACAATTTCATTGGTTCAGCAAGCAATGGCGTAAACAACATCAAACCTGCGTACAGCGCTTACGCTGCCTATCCTCTTGGGCGTGAGCACTGTTAGCATGAGATGATGACGTCACCTCTGACGTCATACACCTCACAGCGCAAACTTTGAGCATTGTAAGCATGATTCGGACCAACTGTTAGCGCGCTGTCGGTACTAAAAGCGTGATTCGGACCGCACCCTGTACTAAAAGCGTGATTCGGACCGCACCCTAGATTTATTTGTCACAAATAAATATTATTTGTGGCAAAATAACATTTCCATTCAGTGAACAATGTTCTACTTGTCACACGACGATTTTAAGTGAAGTCTTGTATGGACTTGTTCATTTGTTGTACGTTACATCTTGCTTATGGTGGTGTTCATTTCTGACAGTGTTCATTTCTGGCGATTTGTTTTTCAAAGTAGTGAACATGGGTGACGAAACAGTTAAAATATACTACTTGAGTGGAGTTTTGGGTATTTGCTTTGCATTTTTCAGTGTATCTTTTATACCAAGTAGGCACATGCATCGGTACCTGTAACAGAGTGTGTATTTATACTTTTATAATTTTTATTATATGCATATTAATAATGTGTAAGTAGTAATTTGTGAGTTAATAAAAATATGGCGAAAAAATTAAATGTACTGGTCTTTATTTAATTATTTTCCTTCAATTTTAATCTATTTAGAGTGGACAGATTATGAGAGGTAGGTATATAAATTTGGTTCAAATAAATTATTATATATCCAATAGTAATGAAATAAATTTAGCGCAATTAAAATAATTCTTAACGTAAATAAATACATAGTTCTCATGAAATAGAAGATATAATTGATCTCAATATATATTTATTTGAGACAAATAAATGCTTCAAATAAATTATTACATTGCTTCAATTGTAGATATATTTGGTTCTATTCAAGCTTAGGATTTATTTGTAACAAATAAATTTACAGTTCACGTAATTATATCTTTTTCTCAGTGCAGCCTATCTTATGTATAATTTTATATTAATCAACAAAAATAGATGCGTTTTTGACAGTTTTTTTTTTACAGATTTACACATCTGTAAGGCTTACAGATTTATTCAGAATTGGGCTACAAAGCTGTTATCTATCTAACCATGGAAAAAACGAATGATATTCTCCACCATAATAAATTTAAAATAATAATTATTAAATTAATTTATAACATTCGAACAAAACACGTGACAGATGTAAAATATCAGCATTTTCCATAACAAAATGGCTGCAGAAAAAGAACTGTTAATTCCACATTTTAATATAAGGGTAAATAAACACAAAAAATCATATTTAAACAAAAAGTCTAACTCAACAATTTTCAATCATTTAATAGAAGAAATTCATACCAGCAATTTTAATCTCGAAATATTACATGTAGAAACTAAAGGACCAAGATTAGATTTTTTAGAAGCAATAAAAATTGGTAAAGCAATAATGAATAACGAAAATATTCTAAATGAACAGACAAGCCTTAATAATACACCATTAATGAAGTTTCTAGAAACATTATAAAATTTGTGTAATAATTTATTTGTTTATATTAATATTTTGAACTTTGTAATTTTTTAAAATAATTTTCAAAAAATCAAAAAACAAAAATTATTTTAAAAAACATTAATTGACATTTTGACATACTGAAATTTCATTTATATTTATTTCAAATAATTTAGACATTTATATTTATAGTTTTACAATAAGAAAGATCTGATGATGCTAATGTTGTAGCGAAACTAGTAATCAAATAAAATAAATGTGAAACTAAAAACCAAGTACTTTCAATAATTAAAATGAATAATAAGTTTCACCATGTAGGAGCTGACACAATTAAAGAAATGATTGTTATTTCATGGTACACAATAAAACCTTCTGAATTCAAATCAATATACATATCGTGTAACAAAATTTGCGATTGCAAAGCGCAATTAATTTGACGAGTATTTCCATCTGTAAATAAAAGCGAAATACTAGGACTTCCTGCACAATTAATTTCTCTTTAGCTGCGCAATCGAAACAACTGTAACTCAATGATCATTTCTGAGAAACAAAAGTACACTATAAGCAGATTAACGATCCTTTCAGTATACGCTTCACAGGATTCAGGATCGGAGCAGTCGTCAAAAACCTGTCAGTCCTACGGAAATTATACTCCAAACTTGCATCCCTAGCACAAATCAGATTTCACCCTTAAAATTGGTCAGCGGAAATAATTAGATAGAAGTTTTTTTTCATTAATTAGGATGGAAAAGTTTTTGATAAAATAAATACGTACCTTCGTCGCTACCGATAGCTATGAAAGTGATGTAACGCATTTGAATTTATACTATTTTTCCCGTTTCGGTTTTCATTTAGATTATTTTCATGGTGTATAAACACTAAATACTGATAACTCAGCAAAAATATCATAATTGCGAAGTTGGCATCCGCCAGATGTCTCAGTATTTAAGGTTAAATGATCCCGGTATAAATAATATAAATTAATAATCGACAATTTTTTAAAATTGTAATATCTCCGTCAACGTAAAGTTGAACTTCACAAAAAACTCAATATTTTTAAATGAAACACCCCATTTTTACCTCTCGCTAAGAGAGGTATTGTATTCATGCTAAAAATCGCATACCCAGATTTTAATGAATAAGCACGTTTTAAGATCCCTAGTATCCGATTATAACATTTTTACGATGATGTCCGTGTGTGTGTGTGTGTGTGTGTGTGTGTGTGTGTGTGTGTGTGTGTGTGTGTGGGTGTGTGTGTGTGTGTGTGTGTGTGTGTGGGTGTGGGTGTGGGTGTGGGTGTGTGTGTGTGTGTGTGTGCGTGTGCGTGTGCGTGTGCGTGTGCGTGTGCGTGTGTGTGTGTGTCTGTGTGTGTGTGTGTGTGCGGGTGTGTGCGTGTGTGCGGGTGTGCGGGTGTGCGTGGGTGTGCGGGTGTGCGTGGGTGTGCGTGGGTGTGTGTGGGTGTGCGTGGGTGTGCATGGGTGTGCGTGGGTGTGCGTGGGTGTGCGTGGGTGTGCGTGGGTGTGCGTGGGTGTGGGTGTGTGGGTGTGTGGGGGTGTGGGTGTGGGTGTGGGGGTGTGGGTGTGTGTGTCTGGATCTTGGATTCACTAGATCTCAAATACTATGAGACTTAAGACATTTTTAACTACGGATTCCTCAATCTAACAATAATGGGAAGAGTCCAGTCAGTTTTGGTAACAATTGGACAACCGGAAGTAGTAGTTACAAGAAAAAAATCGTCTGAATATTATTTATCGCAAATTTATGTAAATACTTATATTAAAGACCGTTAAATTCTTTATTCGATAAATATAAATTCATTATTATATCTTCTATAGATTTAGAGATAAAGAAAGGCATATAAAATAATTTGATGTAAAAAATCTCAGATCAAACTACTACAAGGCAAGAAATTCAAATATTTGTAATTGACACGTAAATGTCACTGTCAAAAATATTTGTATGCCTCTGTCAAAAATATTTGTATATTATTATGAAGATTATGAAAATAAAAAAAAATCAACAACGCAAAAGAATATACGTAAAAAATAATATAAAATGAATTTACGAAAAAATGACGAATATAAAGAAAAAGAAAAGGAAAGTAGAAAAAGAAAATTTCAGGATATTGAATATAAAGAAAATGTAAGTATTGTACATAATTTATTTTAAAATATCCCATAGATTTTGCAAATAGAAATGAGAATTATTTTGTAGTGAGACATGAATATATGTATTTAAAAATATTTTTCGTTTTATGCGTACAACCAGGTAAAATATCTGGCGAGAGGTTATGTGTTGGCCACATCAGATTTTTTATTATGTAAATGAATTCTTCGTTAAAAAATAAAGGTAGTTTGTGTAGCATGATAATTTTTAGTAAATTTTTTTAGTTCGCTATGAACATTTTGTTTTAGCTTTATGTCATATTTGCAGAAACATTAATCAACGCTTTGTTTATTTAACGGACCATCAAAATGAACAAATTCGAATCAGTTTCCTTGTTCTTATCACATTTAAATCACTGCTGTGAAAAAATCGCGCTGCATTTGTTCGTTTTGATGATTCGTTAATTTAACAAAGCGTTGAACATTTCTGCAACCGGGCATAAATTTATTTCTTTTTACTTCGTATTTTATTTTTAATATGATAGTAATTCATAAAAATTCATTAAAATAATAAATAGGTACTAATCATAATTTTCTTCATTTTCCAGCTGGCTCACTTAAATTAAAATTAATAACTAATGTAAATAAATGCAATTTAAATGTTTTCCATTTTACAAACAATCTATCAACTTTCAACATAGGAGATGCCACACAAACTACCCATATTTGTTAACGAAGATATTATTTAAATAATAAAAAATGGGGTGTTTCATACAAAAAATAGATTTTTGAATTTTGTGAACTTCAACTTTACGTTGACGTTGAAATTACATTTTTCAAAAATTGTTGATTATTAATTTATATTATTGTAAACGAAAGCTTTCTTTATAAAAAAGTTTTTATGGATTGTAGATATTCGATTCCATTCTCGAGATATAGAGAGATAAAGAAGTGGCCGGTTTTAGAGAAAAAAAAATTGATTTACGCCGCAAGTGGTTGATCACGAGGAAAATATTCTCTGCTAAATTCAATGGTAAAATAAAAAATGTAAGATTCCATTAAAAATAAAAAATTAGGGTCTACTTCCTATTAAACCGGAAGTACTACTATTTTGAAAATATTTTAGTTGAAGCAGGCATATCGGAAACCCCCTAGATTAAATTTCTGAAAATAATATTAAATAGTTTTTAAAATAACAATAGAGTAATCTCGTCGTAAATGTAATCAAATTTTCTTTATTTAAATTAAGCATTGTTTTTGATGTAATCAAGAAGTTTTTTTTAATAGTCCAAAGAGATAAACATATTTTCACTACATCATATTCAGTTTTCATAATAATAAATTTGTGTGTGCAATTAAGCATTGTACTTGTTATAATCAAATATCTTTGTTTTTTAACTAAAGGGATTTGAAAGAGGGACAAAATATTCATTAAATTAACAGTATCCTTGACACAACTATATAACATAGGCCCGGATTATACAATGACATTTAATTTATGTAAGTTCGAGAATGTTGGTATGTGGTAGAGGTAGAGCATATGGTGGAGGCGCTGTAAGGTTAGAATCTGGCCTACTTATCGTCGACACCAATATGTCAAAAAAATTAGGGAGTTGTCACACATCTATATTTATAAACGGTGATTATTTTTTGATAAAAATAATAAACAATTTCCATTTTTGGAAATATTTGAGATAATACTTGCTACGTGATATAGATTTGTGTTTTATATTTGTCCGTAGCATAGATGATAGATACTTTGTGTATATAATGCAGTCATGCCAATCTCAAATAACAAAGTTTCACCAAAAATCGTATAATAATTAAGCTCTTTCTAGCATCAATGAGCATGCTAGAATATGTTTCTTATACCAAAATAGAGAAAATTATATTTACAAAAACTTTGTTTGCTAATTTCTCGTGAAAAATATGAAAGCTAAATCTCCTTTCATAGAAAGCATTAATTATGTAATTTTTCATAATGTACTTTGTATTTTCAGGAAATGGTTCCCCTTTTATCTTGGCTGCGAATACTGAAAATTTTATAATATTAGTTGCAGCGTATAAGAAACTTTTTTATTATTACTGTAACAGAAATTTTTTTTGTTATAATTTTTTTTTTGGGTGTCCAAACTACTACAATAGAATTTCTGTAATATACAGATTGGTCTTTTTTACATACGCACCTGTTTTTACCTCCCGCTACCCTTGGTAAGGGAGGTATAGGGATCGTGCTAAAAATCGCATATCGAGATTTTGGTAAATGACCACGTTTTAATCCAATTTTAACATTTTTACGATGCTGTCTGAGTGTATGTGTGTGTGTGTGTGTTTATGTATGTGTGGATCCTCCAGTCTAACTCAAATACTATCATTCAGAAAATTTTGAAACCTTGTATTTCGAACTTTTTCTGTAATAGAAAGAGCCCATTAGATTTTGGTGAAAATCAGATAACCGGAAATGACACTTTACTAGAAGCTCAAACCTTTAAATGTTATTTTTTCGAGATTAATGTTATTATAAATATTAAAGATTATTAAATTTTCTATAGATTTGCATTAATACTTTTTTTTATATATTTTATGGATAAATTTATAACATTATCTATAATTTAAATCCCAGAGCCCACGCTTTAAACAAACAAAACGCAGTTATTTAAATGTATGTAACTGACTGAAATAAATGTCACTATCAAAGAACAAAGAACTAATCATTTCAAAATAATATTAGTAACGTTTTAAAAAGAAAAAAGTAAATAGAACAATAGAAAAGGAATTCAATACAGTTTCCAGCATAAGTAAATATGTAGATTAATAAAAATTAACGATTCGCAAAATGTTTAAGCTAAAGCTCATTTTTAAAATAAAATTGCTGGGTGTGCCAGTCTGCTTTGTATACAGATATGGGTAATAAATGAAATATTTGCACCGTGCGGGCGCTTATCAGGCGTCACCTCACGGGCACTCATTGCTGGCGTGGAGAGTGCACCACAGGATTTAATTTTGTGCCTCATTTTTGAATTAGTGAATTCTATTCTATCCCGGTATTTAAAATTTAATCTACATTTTATTATAGCTCCGGTGGCTCAATGGTTAGAGCAACGCCTCATGTCATGAGTGCCTTCGGCGATCTGGGTTCGAATCCTGCTAAGGCATGGATGTGTGTGAATGTGAACTCACTCTGTATTTGGGATTTAATCCTGTTGAGGGATTTATAAAAATAGGCAATTACTTGGATTAGATTAGACTATATTTTAAATTTTAAGAAATAAACTGATAAAGTGACTGATTTTCGGTAGCGAAATACCGCAGCTGGAGTGAGCTGAGCACTTATTATAACCATATAATTAGTCAAATTTGGAAATGATGGAAATAGGCCTTATGCATCGAGCGGCATTAATTAAGACGAAGAGGATTCATTTTCTCCGGAGATTATATCCCTCATGTCAGCGGAAAAATCGTCCTCAAAAATTGGCAGAAAAGTGGCCTAGAAATAGTGTTTTTCCAAAAAATTGCACAGTTCATAGCAGCTGGTGTTGCCTTAGCCAGATTTCCTCTCGTGCATGCCTCTTCTAAATTGGCGCACGTGAGCAGGTGGGCTTGTTCTTGACTACATTAATTTAGTAAATGTTAAGACGAGATTAAGGATATTAAAAACTCGAATATTTTAATAACTAAACTTTGATACCCCTTTTCATATAGTTTTAACGTTTTGTTAAATAAATAACCCACCTTCTAATATGTTATTGTAGTGGAGGATCCTAAAGTTTATGTGCTTATAGTTATAAGTTTATTATAAAATAATGTTAACTATCGCTGTGTGTATATATTTGAAAATTACACTGCTCTCTTTTGTATTTATAGCATGTCTCCAAGTTATTATTTTACTTGACAACCTCTTGTTATTTCTTTTTAAACGTTCTATCTTGTCAATGTTCATACATATTATTCTTACGGTAAGCTAGAGTAATCTTGGAGCCTTTTAAGTTATCAACTTGTAAAATGACATAATAATTTAAATTCCAAGAAAATCCAGATTTAAAATTACCTACAGTAAATTTTTGTATTTTAAAGATGAATACAAGAACACAAAACATTTTCATTACTCAATGGGAAACGAAATTTTAATGGTAAAATTAATTTATAAGATGGATGAATAGGAATGCAACTCAGAGAAAATTAATTCCAAATTTAATTAAAAGCTGTAGTTTGCAGAAATAATTATTCAAAGAGTAGATACGTACAATTTTTTTCCTATTTTTTTAAAATTCAATAATCAATCGTAGTAGATATATTACATAAACTAAAAATTGTATTAACCTTAAAATTTGTCAGGCTGTTATTTCAATATTCAAACAAAAACATATTTATCTATGACAGTGTGTAAAAAAGATCTTTAATTGGCAGTTTTAAGTTTGTAAAACGGTTTCATTACTCGCGGGTTGCCGAACAACGAGTAATTAAAATTTTCAAACACGCTAAATTTGCAAAATCGTTAATATTTTGTTATTATAGCAAATTTATATTGTGATCCTAATTCGTAAATAAAAGTATTTTTTTCTATTTTGGTTCTTTAATATGTACTTTACGAAACCCATTTTGATGTCATAAAGTACTTCTTTATGACATCCAAATGAGTTTCATAAAGTACATATTAAACAACCGAAATTGAAATTCCTGGACATAAAATAACGTACATTTTTTGAAAAAAATAACCAAAATAGAAAAAATAGTATAAAATACATGTTTCATAAGACATTTCAGCGCACTTGTCCCCTTAGAAAACTCGCGGCAAGCCGCTCGTTTCTAAGACTGACGCGTGCGCTAAAATCATGTCTTATGAAACTTGTATCTTAATGTACTATTTCTTACAACCGTGCGTGAAAAGTACTTTACGCGCATTCCTTACAGTGCACAGAGTCACTTTTCAAGCACTATAGTACTTGAAAAGTAAATAGGCGTTGCTAGGCAACATTATAATTCGGTTAATTTACCTGTCAATTAGGTAGTAAATAATAATGAAAGAAATAAAATTTATTAAGAAATATTAATATACACTCTAATTGGGGTCTCGTGGCCGCGTGCCTGAGTGTCATGTCGCGAATCTGGGGAACCGGGTTCGATCCCGACCGACGCCAAATATTTCGAATTTTAAATGGCACAAAATTGACCCCTGTGGTGCACTCTCCAAGCCAACAATGAGTGCCTGTGACATGACGCCTGGTAAGCACCCGCACGGTGCAAATATTTCATCATTGCCGATATCTGTGTATACAAGCAGACTGGCACACCCAGCAATGGGTAATAAGCCGTGATGATATATTTATTTATTTTATTTGAAACAAATGTAATAATTTTTTAACAGATTAAGTACTAATCTAATTTTTAAGAACATTAACATTTTTTTGACACATATTCTAACCTAATTTTTAATATTAATATTAAATGTACAATTTTTACAATTATAGAAGACTAATCCATTTCTGTCTGAGATTCTTCGAAGTGTTTAAGTTACATTTTGTACAGTATTATGAGAAAGAGTTCTAACAATGTTTGAAGATGCTGGATGCCTGTACACTCAGTATTATGGACGTCACAATATTTCGGTTATAATAAAATTGTTGTATGCAATCCGTGCGTAAAATAGTGTTTTTTGTCTCGTGCTGCTATACTGCATATATATACATATATGTACTACTTCTACGCTATCTATACCTTTTCAACATCAAATTTAAACTAAACAATTTCAATTTGAGACAAAACAATTTCAAAATGAGAATATACATTTAAAATTTAGACTAAACAATTTAATACTGAGAATAAACAATTTCAAATTAAGAATAAACTAATAAACAATTTCAAACTGAGAATAAACAATGTTAAATGCTATTGGTCAAGCTTAAAGCAGGTGTGAAGAATGGTTTAGCCATTCAGGTGCCCAATATTTTAATTGATAAAACCGAGCAAATATTACCCAAACAGAATTTCGTTGTCATATTTTATTCCTGATGATATTGTTTTTATTTTTAATTCATCAATAATTGTCAAATTGTCATAATGTAACTAAAATTGTAATAATTATTTTTTGCGAAATACTCTTCGAAATAGTTTTAGACCTTTTCAATGTAATGCATATCTCTTTCTTTCGCCACAAATAGTAAGTAAAATGGCGCCAACAACTGCCAGTTGGGTTGTCAAACAAAACGTCAAAAATATTACAGTCACTAAAATACTTCTATTCTTGGTGAAAATTTGCATCGTTAGACATTTTTGCTTCAATAAAAGCTTTTGTAACTTCTTTCGATAAGTTTTTTAAAGTTATCTGCGACTTTTCTCAAATTTTACGTCTAAATTTTTTAGAAACAATTGCCATGGATCTCAGTTGTTCTTACTATGCGCAGATCCCCATTGCGCATATCTTCTATCTATTTAAATTTAAAAGGTCTATTGCATGATTAAATTTATTTTTATGAGAATTAATCTACAATTTTGTTCTGGCCATAAAAGTTTTAGTTTTACTAACTCGCTAGCAAACGAGGTACCTAGCATTATTTAAACGTACACTTACAAAGTCAATATTACAGAGTGATGAAAAATAACTGATTCAGTTGGCAATACAATTCTGGGGATCTTTTTATTCTATAGTTCATAAACACCAGGCGGAAATACTATTTCACATGTCGTTTTTACAATAAATACAAATAGGTTATGTCAGAGCAAGGGCATGATAGCTAATAGTATTTTGAGTGATTGAAATGCTTTAGATTATTGCTCGGAGGGTAATGTAAGAAAAAAATTATGTTGGTAAGGCAAACAACGATCATTTTAATAAATAAAATTGTAAATGTACTCAAATTTAAATTATCAAATGTCACTGTCAACAACAGGAGGTAAATTTATGTATCAGTCTTAACAATTTCAAGTCATTTTTACTTCCTTGTACGGAGTAAAGGAAGTATTGTAATCGCGAAAAATTTCGGTTTTGAGATTTTAACGGAAATATCCATTTTGACTTTGACCATCCCTGAATCCATTCTGACTAATTTCGTCGTGACGTCTGTACGTACTCAAAAACGCTAAGCCGTAGAAAGTTGAAATTTTGTATTTAGGACTTTCATAACATCTAGTTGTGCACCTCCCTTTTTTGGTCATTACATAATTTCCAGAAATGGTACTTTATTTGAAGCCTATAATAGATTTTAATGAAAAACTATATTAAAATATAATCCAAAACGTTTCAAATTTGGTATATGAGACTTTTATATCAATTGGAATAACATAGCAGATTTTGGTTAAAACAGGCTAACCGGAAGTGATGTATTACCTTAAGTTGTTAACAGTTTTTCTTGAATAAAATGGTTTCATTTTGATTTTAGAAATAAATGCTTCAAATACGAGTTTTAGAGAATTAAATTCTGCGTCTAGCACATCAAGTATTATTAAATTAGCCCTTTGTATAAGCGAGATATATAAATTTAAAACTTATATACTTTTTGGTTTTTGTAATGAAGCTTGCTATGGATTAGGACAAAAAATAACAAAACAATAAAAAATAGATGTTAATGTCAAAATACGTCAAATACGTGCAATTTTATAATTGAGTCTATGTATACTTCATATTAGTTAGGGTGACCAGACGTCCGGATAAAGCCGGACTTGTCCGGCTTTTTAACAAAAATATGAATGTCCGGCCGGCTTTTATTTACGTCCGGCTTTTTCACGAAATAATGAAAAAAATCGTTTTTACCTCATAGTACTAGAACACAACTTTTTTCCGCACTCGCACGTGCTGAATTCGTCGTACGCATTTATTTTTGTTAATTAAAATTGATCTTAGATAGAAAATATCGCATCATATTTAAAATATAAATGGAATAATATTTAAGATCAATTTCAAATTTTAAATATATATAGAATATATAGAAATAATTGTTGTTAAGTTCAAATAAATGTTAATTTTTATTTCTTTTCAAGTGTTTAATAAAATATATGTTTGTTTTTTGCTATTATTATTTTGTCATCCTTTTCTACTAAAAATCATCCTTTTTTGTCTGTTGTGTCCTCCTTTCGTGATCTAGGATCTGGTCACCTTATATTAGTCTTGCGTACAAGGGAATCGTGTGGTGTCCACATCAGATTTTTTTTTATTGTCAACTGAATCAGTTATTTTTGATCAATCTGTAGAAAAAGTAATTTTATTTCTCAAAATCGTATCACTCATGTTACCCCCATAATAAGGTTTCCGATCTCTCAAATGATCGTGAACTAAATATCCACATTCTTGTAAACTCCTTGAAATGAACCAAATTTATTTAAAGAGCTTGAAGTGGTTTGGTAGGGATTCGTGCTCCTGTTGGTGCTATATTTCAATCAGCTGATCTTCTTTCTTCCAATAATCTCTCCACACGGCTGGCATAGGAAGAATCATGCAAAACTGTGTGGGGCGCGCGGTGGGAAGTGATGGATCGGTCTCGAGTGAGCCAGACTCCGACTCTCGGCTCCCGGCCCAAGCCTCGCAGTTACACACAGCCCCGCAGGGATTTCAAATTACCGACAATTTACTGCCGCCCTTCTTATTTGCCCAGAGAGGACGATAGTCTAACCCTTCGCTGATTTCACCGATCGGAAAATTTCCGAATGTGTTGATTTTACAACTGCAAATGTTTCATAAATTTGGTTTTGTCTGATTCTAATGAAAAAGACCACACATAAAGATCTATACAAATGTGATGAAATGTAGAAGTTGTACACTGTATTAAGCCTATGGCACACTTATCGATGAGCACCAAGGAGCATCGATGAGCTCATCGATGAAACAACAGTACGCACCCGTCATTGATGAAAAATACGGCGCCGCTATTTTCATCGAAGAGCATCGATCTCATTTCAGACGTATCTTTTGAGTCTCATTTCACGTTAACGTCAAAATAGATAATAAAGTGTCAGGTGTCAAATAAAAAATAGTGTTTTGAAAACCAAAGCCGCTTTCTTTTTATCAAGAAGATCAACTCCGAGTAGCACACATCTACCCTAAATCGTTCTTTTTAAAAGGGAATAAATGATCTTGTACTACCTATTTTCTTTCTCCACGCCCCCCGAAGCACCACCTTTCAAACAGGATCATATAGATCCTAAACTGATCTCGAATGTCAATGTCACGCCAATATGACTGACTGCTATGTATTTTGTCTTTGATATTAAAATGACATGAATAGAAGAAATTAATTAGTTTGAAACGTTATATTATGTTTAATTACCATAAGAAATACATCCATATTTAAATACTCAAAGGTAAAAGAATTTAATATGTCAAAATCAAATCACATTTTGTTCGTCTTCTTCTTATTTTAAAAATATACTGTTCTTTTTCGGAGTAGTTTAATTCAGTTCAATACGAGGTAAGATCAGTTCATTTTCCCCCTAAAAAGAAAGCGCCTATATCTACAAACAGCAACAATAAACGGGAAATATCTGTTTAAAAACATAGTAACATTTTCTGGTATTATTACCAACTTAACTTTTTTGCGTCACAGAAAAAATCGCTGTACTTGTCATCGATGAAATTGAAAACCATCGATGACGGGTGCGTACTGTTGTTTCATCGATGAGCTCATCGATGCTCCTTAATGCTCATCGACAAGTGTGCCATAGGCATAATTGAGTGTATAAAACTGGCCCTTTCATTATTGTGGCACAAGTAATTTCGAACCTATATAAAATTTAGGGTTAAGAAAGTAGGCCATATGTTCCGTCGTTATTTAAGACATTAGTCAGCGTCGTTTATTTATTGTGGACGTTTCGGATATTAATTTGTCCGTCCTTTGCCAAATATTTTAAATACAATATAATATGTTAGTCAGTTTACCATAATGAACTACATATTTACAAAACAGAGCTCGCCAAAATTCTGTCAAGAATTACTGCAGAATATAAAAACAAGTAAGCTGCAAGGCAGCAAGCTGAGCGCTGTAGCTGTAGCCTTGCAGCTTATTTGTTTTTATATTCTGTAATAATTCTTGAAAGAATTTTGGCGAGCACTGTTTTGTAAATATGTAGTTCATTATGGTAAACTGACTAACATTATATTATATTGTATTTAAAATATTTGGCAGAGGATGGATAAATTAATATCCGAAACGTCCACAATAAATAAACGACGCTGACTAATGTCTTAAGTAACGATGGAACTTATGGCCTACTTTCTTAACCCTAAACTTCAAGGTTGATCCCAAATTTCCTAATTCAACAATATAAAATTATTATTTTTTTCTACATTCTATATACTAAGTAGCTCTCTTTTGTACACGCCAAATGTCACGTTGCCGCTCATGCGCGACAAAGTAGAAACACGCTCGCTGTCCAAATTTCTAACTACACACTGTTGAGAAATGTCACTTGTCTACATTTTTAATAGAAACGTTTAGTCAGGATGTAATGGCACTGTACTTACACATTTACCACCTACATAAGTCAATCTGACATAACTGCTCTGTCGGTATATTACATAACCAAACAAAATGCCACACTGTTGTGAAAATAAAATAGGACATTTATTTACCGAAACGAAAGTATAAAATACTTAAATTAGATTGAAGCAATAGCTCAAGAAGAATGGAAAATAACCATAAATTAAAATTAAATATAAAATAAATTGTGTGACAGTTATGCTGCCAAATGCAAAAGTTTGGCGTGAACGCTCCCAATGGACATCCACTTTTCCACTGCACTAGTATAATGTACTTAAAGCAAATAAATTATACAAAACCTTATAATATTCATTAAAAAATTTGCATTATTTTTTTGTAAAAACGAAAGCCAAAACAATATCTTGAAATCATATTTGAATACGTTCTTATCTTCACTGCAAAACTATTGAATAGTACTGTAAGTACAAAGTGCACATTTTATTATTTTTTTTTTGTTATGGTGGAGGACTGTTGAAAAAATCTTGTGTGTGTTTCGAGCGCAAATGGACATTGTCGATTTCGAGAGAATGCCGCGCTCCTAACCTCTCAATCGACAATGTCCCATTTTGTGCTCCTAATACACAAATAGCTATTTTATTACTGGTTTATATATACCGGGTGTCTTAGACCGACCGGCACATAGGAGATTAATATGTGAAATCAGTTAATTGTGAGTAGTATCTCCCCAGTGCATATTAAATAGAAAATTTGTGTACTTTTTAAAATATAAGAAAAAATTTGTAGAATTTCCAAGATTGTTGTTCATATCCCGAAAAAAGGTTATCAAGTAACAGCTTAAATAGCATAGTGGTAGCGTGTGCGCTTGCGATTAAATTAAACTCGAGAGGCTAGGTTTGGAACCAGCCAGCAATAAAATTTAATTTTTACTTCACATAATAATTTTTACCTTCCGCTGCCCTTGGTAAGGGAGGTATAGGGATCGTGCTAAAAATCGCATATCGAGATTTTGGTAAATGACCACGTTTTAAGGTCCCTAGAATCCAATTTTAACATTTTCACGATGATGTCTGTGTGTATGTGTGGATCCTCCACTCTAACTCAAATACTATCATTCAGAAAATTTTAAAACTCTGTCATGGAAAGAGTCCATTAGATTTTGGTCAAAATCTGAAAACCGGAAATGGCACTTTTCTAGAAGCTCAAAATAGTTTTTCTTCGTAAAATACCTTTAAATTTTATTTTTTCGAGATTAATGTCATTATAAAAATTAAAAATTATTAAATTTTCTACAGATTTGCATTAATACTTTTTCTATATATTTTATGGATAAATTTATAAAATTATCTATAATTTAAATCCCAGAGACTACGCTTTAAACAAACAAAACGCAGTTATTCAAATGTATGTAACAGACAGATTTGTCACTATCAAAGAACTAATCATTTGAAAATAATAGTAACGTTTTAAAAAGAAAAAAGTAAATAGAACAATAGAAAAGGAACTCTATACAGTTTCCAGCATAAGTAAATATGTAGGTATGTATTTAGATTAATAAAAATTAACGATTCACAAAAATATTTATGCTAATCCTCATTTTTGGATTAGTGAATTCTATTCTATCGCGGTATTTAATTTAATCTTCATTTTATTATAACAGGTGGCTCAATGATTAGAGGAACGCCTCATGTCATGAGTGCTCTTAAGGCTCTGGGTTCGAAACCAACTAAGGCATGGATGTGTGTGAATGTGAACCCATTCTGTAATTGGGATTTAGTTCTGTTGAGGGGTTTAAAAAAAGGTAGTTACTTGGATTAGATTAGACTATATTTTAAGAAATAAACTGTCAAAATTCGCGAATCCAAAAATAAGGATTAACTTATGGATCGATTCTGTTCACATCTATAATTCTTACAGATCTGTAAATCTGTAAAAATCTGACAAAAACGCATCTATTTTTGTTGATTTATATAAAAGTATGCATAAGAGTGTTGCGAATTTGTTCATTATTTACAAATTTACAGATCTGTAAGATTTACAGATGTGAACAGAATCGACCCATAAATCTTTTTTGTGACTCGGGCTGTAAATGGCGGGAGGTATTGTGTTGACCACACCAGATTTTTATTATTAATATATTTTTAATCTTTCATTGAAAATTTATAAAATGGATACGTTATTTTAACTGTATGTTTTAATCAATGTGATACGAAATACGTATAATTTATGCTTTAAGTAATATGTATATTTTATTAAAAGTCAACAAAAATTACAAACAATAATGACAATTATTTTCAATAATAAAAATCACTATGCATTTTGTACTGTTACTTAGTCATTATTTTATTCGGTATGCGAACAATAATCCTGCAAATTCTACAAATTTTCTTATTTTTTTTTAATATTACACTTTTAAATTGACTAGTTTCAAATGTAATCCATCGAATTAATATCCTCCAATGAGTATAGAAAATTTCAGCTTTATATCATATACGGGGGAGATACTATTCACAATTAACTGATTTCACATGTTAATCTCCCATGTGTCGGTCAGCGTAAGACACCCGGTATATTTGATTCTTCTACTACTAATAAAAATATTATTTTTCATGTAATTACGTGGGCTGGCATGATCTTTTCAGAATTTATTTAGTTTTATCCTTATTTACTTACTAACGTACACGAACGTATAAAATAATTACGCGGATAAAATAAGCAAAAATAGTCGACTGCATCATACAGAGCTTCTTTTATGCTCAATAAGTTTTCATATTTCCACGTAATACTTTGAAAAATCCAGTTTTAATGAAGTAGGTACAATCTCCAATAAGTCTATTTTCAATTAAGCCTCAGACGTAGCTCTCTTTAGTTTTATAAAGAATTAAATTTTAAAAGAAAATCTGTGCTTTGCAAACGCATCGTGTTCGTTGTTCATTCTCTAGTTTTTCTAAATTTACTTGAGGGTATTATACTTTAGTTCTCTACAATTTTAAAATAATAAAATTACCTTCCATTAAGCACTAGGTTTCTTAAAACCCACTGACGCCGGCCCTTCACTTGCATACAATTTCAATAGAAGAGTAAAATAAAAGAAACATCTTTCTGGTTAATGAGAACGCAGGAAGTACAAACAAACTGAAATGCAATTACCAGAGTCTCACAAAGAAGAAGATCCGAGAAGTTGCGAGCAAGCAAGCAGAAAGAGACAACATCGCTAAGAACATGACAGCGACTGGGATAGCGATTTGATTGTAATACTTCAATTATTCATTCAAGTACTTCGCTGAGTACACGCCGACAACTAGTAATAAGATAAGACACCTTCCACTTCAGTCATATTTGCCACTAAGATTATTTCAACCTAATTATATAATTATATAAATTTTGTTCCAGATTCTGACAATTTTCGAAAGTGACTAATAATTACAAACTTTTTGAGTTTTTCTGTGTTCCAGCTAAACAATTTTAAAAATCTGATATGGCCAGCACATAACCTCTCGCCAAATATTTTACCTGGTTGTACGCATAAAACGAAAAATATTTTTAAATACAAATACTTATATTCATGTCTCACTACAAAATAATTCTCACACATATTTGCAAAATCTATGAGATATTTTAATATAAATTATGTACAATACATACATTTTCTTTATATTCAATATCCTGAAATTTTCTTTTTCTACTTTCCGTCTCTTTTTCTTTATATTCGTCATTTTTTCGCAAATTCCCTTTGTATTCTTTTTTACGTATATTCTTTTGCGTTGTTGACTTTTAATTTATTTTCATAATCTTCATAATGATGTATAAATATTTTTGACAATGGCATACAAATATTTTTGACAGTGACATTTATGTCTCAATTACAAACATTTGAATTTCTTGTCTTGAAGTAGTTTGATCTGAGATTTTTTTACATCAAATTATTTTATATGCATTTCTTTATCTCTAAATCTATAGAAGATATAATAATGAATTTATATTTATCGAATAAAGTATTTAACGTTCTTTAATATAAGTATTTACATAAATTTTCGATAAATAATATTTAGATGATTTTTTTCTTGTAACTACTACTTCCGGTTGTCCAATTGTTACCAAAACTTAATCAACTCTTCCCATTATTGTTAGTCTTATAGTATTTGAGAAATCGTGGATCCAACATCCACACACATGTACGCGGACATCATCGTAAAAATGTTATAATCGGATTCTAGGGACCTTAAAACATGCTTATTCACTAAAATCTGGATATGCGATTTTTAGCATGAATCCAGTACCTCTCTTAGCGAGAGGTAAAAATTGACATAAAACTTACATTTAAAAATTGACGTAATTTCCTTTCGTTTTTTAGATATTCGATTCGCCCTCAAAATTTATCCAATATCTATAAATTTTTGGGCAATAACCCAAAACTGGGTGGAAAAACGAACGCGACTATATCACCAATTGATTCTCCAGCCAAAATTACGTAACTATTCCGAAATTTTGAATATCCAACACGATCTCTAGAATAAAATCACTGGTATTGGCCAACAATAGAAAATTAAATAAAGTATACACCTTGTTATTTTTTTCTGATTTTGACCATTTTCAGGGAATGTCAAACTCTTATTTGTACAATATGTTTGAACTAGTTGCTCAAAAATTCAGAAAATTTGTAAACTTATGTAATTTTGCTCGTAGAATGGAATGGTATTATCGTCAACATACTAGACTACAGCATTTCATAGCATTTTGGGTGAATTTTATAATTTGATGTGAAGACTTTTGCTTCCGTTTGGAGAATGATTTAGGAGATAAACTTCTTTTGACCGTTTTGGGAAGATTTTTATTACTTTTTTACATTTTTGGATGTTTCGAAGGCCCAATGCCTTCATCTTCAGCAATCTATTTTTGTTTTTTGTCACAGGTCATAGATTTACATTTAATTATGCCCTTTTTATTGGACATGTTTGCCTACGAAGTTCCGTTATTACTTCTAGCAATAATAAAATTACTTCAGTGAACACCTCCATAACTGTTTGTTATTTGAACGAAATATTGTTTTTTGTTTTGTTATTTTACGAAGAATTACATGATTGATAAAGTTTTCTAAATTTTGAGGTTATGTGGCCTAGAGAATGTGGAAGAAGAGTCTTCCACATTCTCTAGGCAAACATGTCCAATAAAAAAGGCATAATTAAATATAAATATATGACCTGTGAAAAAAAAAAATAGATTGCTGAAGATGAAGACCATTGGGCCTGCGAAAGGTCCAAAAATGTAATATATAAAAGTAATATGAAAAATGATTGATTATGCGTGATTTTATGTATGTATGTATGTATGTAATATGAAAAATAAAAATCTTCCCAAAATTGTCAAAAGAAGTTTATGTCATAAATGAATTTTATAAATTATACACATTTCACTGAATTACAAAACTAGAAAAGACACAAAATGAATATGGTATTAACATTTGCAATAATACGCTTGCAGAATAGTTCAGGTATTTCGCTCTAAAATGATTATGAGTAATTTTATTCGCATACAAAAACTAAAACTATAAAAGAAGCAAATAACTAATAAACTATCTAAAAACGGCAATGAGTTGAGCCACAGAATTTCCGTTTTCTCATTAAAATATTTTGGTGAACACTCGCGGACAAGTCTAATTATTCGGGTTATCTGATCACAAATAAAGTTCGCGGATGTTCGGAGATCTTCGGATGACTCGGGGAAGCCCTCAAGCACGACAGAAGGGATTATGAAATTTAAATTTGAAGTTGAACAAGGTATTATGTTATAAGCGACGTACCAGCATACGAGCCACGAAAACTCCGCGAGGTAATCTAATTGAAATTTATCTGATCGTCTGAAAATGTGGAAAATCTAGTCATGGGGTACGCCACTTTAAACATAGCCAAACTTTCACCCTCAAATCACAAGATGGGGATCGTGCTCATTCTTTATAAATTTGTTCTGCTTCTTGCTAGAAGTAATTTAGACTTTAAGCAACGGTGTCTTTAAGTTAAAAGATAAAACTTACAATTTACAAGAATATAATTTTGAAACTTATTTTATTTATCACAGATTCAACATTATGGACTTAGGGCCAGTTTTACAATCTCCGGTTAGAATTTTAACTGTAAAAAAATTGAATTGTTGGCTGCCTTTTTCAATTTGTCATTTGGCAGTTCATTTCATTTCAATTTTGTTTGTTTAAGTAACTGACAGTTACAATTTTAACCGGAGATTGTAAAACTGGCCCTAGGGCTGTTTTTGCCAGAAGCTCCGCAATAGAATCCTCCACTCTATTTTTTTTTATTTATTTTAAATGAAAGTTCGTTTAATTTTGAAGCAATTCGTGATTTCATAAAGTCATAATTGTTTTTAGTTTATCTGCATTTGATTTTTAACGAAACCTATAGCTTTCTTTCTTGCACTAGTTTCTATAGTAGGCTGCGCGAAAAAGATAGCAATAGTTGTGCCGTAGCTTTTGTACATATATAGATGTTTAAAATCTCAAATATTTCAAAAACAAACAATTTTTTTCAAACTTTTTCATCTCAATCCTGATTTTTTTACCTCTCGCTACCCTTGGTAACGTAGATATAGGGATCGTGCTAAAAATCGAATATAGAAATCAACATTTTCGCGATGATGTCTGTGTGTATTTGTATGTATGTGTGGATCTTCCACTCTAACTCAAAAACTATCATTCAAAAAAATTTGAAACCTTGTATTTCGAACTTTTTCTGTAATGGAAAGAGCCCATTAGATTTTGGTGTAAATCGGATAACCGGAAATGGCACTTTTTTTCCAGCATAAGTAAATAAGTAGGTATGTAATAATAATAATACTTTATTTTCTGTGGACACAGTTACATGTGTATAGAAAACGTCGGAACATACAAAACATAAAATAATAAAAATAACATCACATTAAAAATGAGGTAATTAAGTATTAAAATATTCATGTAAATCATAAAAACTGTGCCGCGTAAGATATTTTTTAATTTCTTTTTAAATACTTTAATATCATTTTCATATTTTAAATAAATAGGTAACTTATAAATTTCTAGGCCCATTTTATTAGGAGAATTTTTAGTAATGTTTAATCTTGAGGTAGGAACGTAAAAATTGGTTCTATGCCGGGTGTTATGGTCATGAACGTCTGAGATTTTTTTAAAGTGTGTTTTATTTTTTTATATGAACAAACAGATTTCCAATGTATTTAGATTAATAAAAATTAACGATTCACAAAAATGTTTAAGCTAATCCTCATTTTTGGATTAGTGAATTCTATTCTATCCCGGCATTTAAAATTTAATGTTCATTTTATTATTGCTCTGGTGGCTCAATGATTAGAGCAACGCCTCATGTCATGAGTGCCCTCATGCCTCTGGGTTCGAATCCCACTAAGGCATGGATGGGTGTGAATGTGAATCAAGTCTGTAATTGGGATTTAATCCTGTTGAGGGGTTTAAAAAAAGATAGTTACTTGGATTAGATTAGACTATATTTTAAGAAATAAACTGTCAAAATTAGGGTAAAATTCGCTAATCCAAAAAACTTAATCTTTTTTGTGACTCGGGCTGTATTTTACTCAATTTTCTGTCATGGTGGAGGCCCCTATTGTGCGTCTACTGCTGCTCTCTCTGTGGTACCCTGCGAACTTTTTAATTCACCCACATATTATGACGTATATATTCGCTACCTACGTATGCCTAACATTAATATTAAATTTTAAATAAAATTTTGTTAACCTTTTCATATATTCTGCCTACTGCCAAAAATTGTCAGACGAAATATTAATATTGTTATGTATATAGGTTTGAAATTGGAATACTCATATTCGGCGTTTAATAAATTTCAATAGGTACGAGTACTAAATAAATCAAATTGCGATCCTTTTCACGCTACAAAATCCTCGTCAAAACGACAATCTGAGTTATCATCATTTCAAGCATTTAAATCGGTGAATAAATTGTCAATCGAGGCACATTTGGCACATATTTTATATAAAAAGATAAATTAACAAGGCGAAATCTGCGAGTCGCTGAATGGAATATATTGTCGCGTGAGTGACAGCCAAGCAATTCTTCCCGGATGATTAATATGCCGGGTGGACGTGGATGTTTTCGTTTTTCCCAGTCCAGCCACATGGTTTAATCTCAGGTTTTATCCCCTTCACGTGCATATTTTTATGCTCTTTTAATGGCCCTGCATGCGTTGTTACCTATAAGCCAGAGCTGTAAATTTTTTGTAATGTACCTACTACTTTTTCATTGTATGTTGATACACTGTTGAACATTGAACTCTGAATTATTAATTTTGTAAAAGCATCCTTATGTTATTCTTGGAATAATCCAATATAGTTAGCAAAATGTTCCAGTGAAAGAAATTTTATTTTTTCATACAGGGTCTTTATATTTTTATTACCACAAATACTTTCTAAAAAATTACTTAAATAATATTTCATATATACCGGGTGTCTTAGGCCAACCGACACATGGGGGATTAACATGGAAAAACAGTTAATAGTGAATAGTATCGCCCCAGTGCAAGATATTAAGTTGAAATTTTGTATACCTACTTGTCCGGGGATAATAATTCTATGGATTATATTTCAAATTAGTCAATTTACATGTGTAATACTAGAAGAAATTAAGAAAAAGTATCGAATTTCCAGAATTGTTGTTCATATCTCGACAAAAATAGTTCCTAAGCAACGGTTCAACTAGCATAATGATGGCGTTTACGCTTGGTAATAAACAAAAATTATAAAGTCGGGTACGGAACCAGTCGAGAGCAAATATATTTTCTTAATTTTTACTTTTCATTAGTGATGCACGCGAGGCGAGACGGGAAGAGAAATTTAAAATATCGATCTCGTCTCGTTTTCGGATCTGTAATATCGATCTCGCACATTTTTTTGGGTCTCATCTCGTTCTCGCACGAGAGTCTCGCGAGAGTCTCGCTGTAAAAATAAGCACTTGCGCACTACGTATTTACGTAACTATTTAACTACAAGAGACAAGTTCGCACCAATAGCACCGACGCTTAATATAACATCCTTTACTTTTCAGGAGCAACAAGAGTTTTATTAACCGTGGTGAATTAGAGGATGAAATATTGGAGAAAACTAGTTCTATTGGATGCAATATCGATTTTGTCTTTATTTTTGCATTTCCCCGCTCTGGGAACGATACTAATCGACTCTAGATAGACTTAAAAAATATAGTGAATTCATATAATTTTCACATTTACGTGTTCTATGCATGAATTAGCGTTGACTCCATTCCTTGTACGGTACATTTTTCATTGGATTTATGAATCAAAGCTATAAAGTTACAAATACTTTTTATTGCGAGATTCTCGCGAGAATCTCGTGAGATTTCTCGCTTCTCGCAGTTGTTATATCGATCTCGCCTCGAATTTTAATTGCAATCTCGCTCTCGTTCTCGTCTCGCATAATGCAACGAGATGAGACGAGATGCGAGAGTACTCTCGCCTCGTCGTGCATCTCTACTTTTCATAATAATTTGTATCATTATTATGTATTTAATCTTTTATTCATATTAAATAAAATATGAAACATTATTTCAATCATAAATTATATTTTGTAAAATCTGAATCACACTGATTACAATGAAAATTTTTGAATTTGTTGCAAGAACTCCTGCTCCTTAGATTTTTTCTTTGAGGTCATTTAAAATCAAAAATTTTCGGCCATTATGAATTGACCACTTTAGAAGATTTTAAAGCGGCAACGAGAAATGATTGCAGCCTTATTTCAAATCGACAGCTGAGCAAAGTGAGATAACAATGTTATGATCGTCTCGGATTTTGCTTAGTACAAAATTGCGGTCATTTAGAATATATGTTGTATTTTTTTTTAATTTTTGCTGTTGTATTTAGTGCGATTTATATTTTATAAAATAAACAAGTTGTGTTGCGTGTAACGTATCCATTTTATTAAATATTAATGAAAGATTAAAAACATATTAATAATAAAAATTATTTTGAAAAGTTAAAATTTAAAAAGAAGTTTTGCTGTCGGCTGGTTTTGATCCCGTCTCTCCGAATTTTGTTTATTACCAAGCGCACTCGCTACCACCATACTATAAGAACCGTTGCTTGGAAACTATTTTTTTTTTGGGATATGAAGAACAATGAAATAATTGCGTAGGCTTCCACAGTCTGAGTCATGAGAAATATTCGTTTTCCGGGAATGGACTATGTCATATTTTGAGTCAGAGCTCAACGTTTCGCCCGCAGTCGTATGGGGCATCTTCAGGAGCAAGGGGGATAGTACTGTCTTAAACACCGACGTGTAAACTGAGTCTCCCCCTCTTGTTGTTTAAACTCGGCCTCTAGCGTGGTTGACACGTCGGGTAACCTTGTATAAGATAGTACTATCCCCCTTGCTCCTGAAGATGCCCCATACGACTGCGGGCGAAACGTTGAGCTATGACTTAAAATATGACACAGTCCATTCCCGGAAAACGAATATTTCTCATGAAGAACAATCCTGGAAATTCTACAATTTTTCTTATTTTTTTCTAATATTACACATGTAAATTGATTGATTTGAAATATTATCCATAGAATTAGTATCCCCGGATAAGCATATAAAATTTCAACATAATATTTTGCACTGGGGAGATACTATTCCCAATGAACTGATTTTCCATGTTAATCCCCCATGTATTGGTTGACGTAAGACACCAGGTATATAGTTGTAATATAACAAGTAATGCACAAAATAATACATACAAAATAACATGGAATTATTTTATTATTTGTCTTCTGATTTAGTTATTTCATTTAAATTTTGTGACGATTGTATGCTATACGATAAAATAAAATAAAAACCGATGTATACCGGCCTAAATAACTTAATAAATTTGTAGAATATTATATTAAAACATAAGTTACAAGAGACAATGTATTCAATCACGAATTACAAAATCGCTTACGAGCACGCAGCGGCGAGTGGGTAAACGAACAAGTGCTTGCAAATATTCCTGCGAAATTCCCTATTCGAGTGCAGCAGGAGTTTGTCGCTTGCACTCCTGCTGCGCGGAAAAGCACAACTTAATCCGGAGTCTTAACAAGCGAAACGCCTTGCAACGTTACATATTGTGTTAAAAGTTTATATAACATCGAGGAGTTTACGTTTTCATCAGAGTTACGATATGGTGTAGGACAGCTACAGCTGCACTTAGCGCCTTTATGGTAATATCCCACATCGCTAATAATAAAACAGGATGTTAACCGACGCTAAAACGGAATCAATCTACGTAAAATGCTAAAATGCTGCAGCACAATGCCAGGGAATGCAACTAGCTAAGTACAAGTTTATCTACTCATCAAATTCTATAGAAACATACGTGTTATAGAGAATACAAGCAGTAGCGACACTCTTGTCCGAACCTTTGATGTTTCGTTCCAGGCTGCTCGGCGTGCAGGGGGTAATAATTAGGAGCGCGAAATTTGAAGAAAACATAAAAATATATATTTAATATCAAATGATAAAGGGTGATATAGTAAAAATAGATAATAGTGAAATATAAATATGTAAAAAATATATTTAAAGCTAATAATAATAAATAATTCAATAACCAAGTAATAAATATTATATATCAAATCCAAATATTATAAATAATTATATATTTATAAAAATACGTGTATTAAAGAAATAAATATAAACAATAACCAAGTAACAAAGATGTAAGTGATCCTAGCAAGGTGGTAGCATGCTAGCTTTTTGTTCCAAAGATTGTGGGTTCAAACCCCCACCACACTTAATTTTTTTTTTATTTTTATTTTTTCAATTTATTTTTGTGTTTTTATTTGTTTTAATATTTTTTATTTGTTTTTATTTATTTTTATTTGTTTTTATTTATTTTTATTTGTTTTTATTTATTTTTATTTGTTTCTATTTATTTTAATTTAACAAAAAAAAACCGTAAAACTAAAATAAATAGAAACAAATAACAATAAATAAAAACAAATAAAAAATATTAAAACAAATAAAACACAAAAATAAATTGAAAAATAATTTTTTTTTTTAAATTAAAGAAGTGTGCTGGGGGTTTGAACCCACAATCTTTGGAACAAAAAGCTAACACGCTACCACCATGATACCAAGCACGATACGATCAATTGCATGTTATACTTGCTTTTATAGGAAATAAGAATTATATTAAAATTGTCATAACATTTTCTTATTTTACTTAATTATTCTTAATTAATTTTAAACAAGTTGTTATTAATATGATGCAATAAGTGTTCCCAAACATGTGTTTTACTGAATTAAGTTTTAATGGGAGGCAAATATTCAAATTATTCTTTTTCCCATGTTAAATGCCTATGTAACGGATTTCGAGCGCCACCCGGTATAGAATAAACAGTTCCAAGACCTATGCATAATATTAAAATATATATTTTTCTATAAAATTATAACAAGTACATGATAATTATTACAAATACAATGAATATGCACTTAATATATTATTTGAATCTGATTCAAAGTCCCGCTCCTCATTATTTCCCCCTTCAAGCAGGTTGGAACGAAAATCAGTGAAGTGTCGCTACTGCATATTCTCTATACTGTGATTATGTTGTGCACTAAACACTAAACAAATGTTACTTGAGAGTAACAGCGCCCTTTGTAAACATTTTTGCCAAACAAACCATGCCATTAATTTTGATGTTAAAATCATTGATAAAATTAGCAACAAAAACACCACTGGTGCTACCACGCCACATTGACATTGATATGATGTCCCTCTTACTGCACTTTACCCGTTACCATGGTCACTTGTCAATCTCAATATTTTGGAAATACACGATATTGCTATTGCTTTATTTTTATTGATATGTAGAAATTATTGACTTGACAGAAAGCGACAATATAAAGTTTACGAAATACGAAATCAACCTTCGAAAACAGTTTACATAATATTTTTCGTCGTAGCGTTGTTAGCGTTTTCTGCACTACGATGTGTATGCTGTGTGAGAACAGGCTTTACTAATCAAAACATAACCTTAAATGTAAATGTATTATTATTAAGTAAAACTTGAGTATACGTATAGTACATTCAAAACTATAAAAATAATGAATATTTTTTTTAGATGAATAAACGAATGCATGTTCAACCTAAACACTATAGTTTATTACTTGGTTATCTACAATTTCATCCGAAAGTTGATAATGATTTTGGACTCATAGATATATTGTAACTTTGTCCAATTAATTTTTGATAAATATCAGTAGGATAAAAGCACGGCAAATATGTTTAATTCAGGTGTAATAGATAATGGATGGTTTGAATTTGACATATACAGGCTGTCTCACAACTCGCGCCCCAGAGCGATTGAGGAAACACGAGAATGCACTCCGATGTGTAATTTCGAAGAAAAAAAAATCTAGCTTAAAAGATATTCGAGAAAAGACGTCTTAAAATTGACCTATCAGAGACCTACACCTTTAACGTGTGTGTGCCGTAATTTTACGTTACTAAGGTTTTATACAAATCAAATCTTCTTTAAAATGTGTGGGCGACTGTAGTTTTCGAAAAATGTCAGTGTCAAATTAAATTTGACAAGGTGAATAAAAAAGGCAAATTCTTACCATGTATTCAGCCGCTGATTACTTAGAAATGATCATAATTTTCGGAGAATGTGGATGTAACGCCAGAGAGGCAGCACGAGTCAATTCGGATAGAAATCTAAATTTGTTGACAGTGAAAAGTCAATTCTAAAAATTACAGTAAGTCAAACAAATTTTGTAACTCACTAGTAGTATTTTTAAAACTTAGCAACCAGTTTTATTTTGTAATAATATCATCACACCTCAAGATATCCTTCCGGGATTGGTGGATTAAAAAGTCTTGTAACTCCGTTATGCAAGCAGCCGCAAATTATTTTCTTCTATTTGTTGGTAACCTATTGTCGTCGGCAAGTGTCAGTTTCGTCTAGGGCGCGAGTTGTGAGACACCTGTATATGACAAAAGCTGATGAATAACATTATGTATAAGTTCCTTTCTAAGGCGAAATAAATTAATAAAAATCTGATGTGACCAGCACATTACCTTCCGTCAGTTCTATGTATTTTGTACAAATTTCATACGGAAAGTACCTTGCTAAATATTTTATTTCTTGTACATTACCTTCCGGCAGCTGCATGTATTTTATGCAAATTTCATACAGAAAATTTATGTCTTAAATTATTATTTTGTGACGTTTTCTATATACAGTGTAATGTATCTGCAGAAATAAAAGATTTATTATTATTATTATTATTTCTTGTACATTACCTTAAAGCAGTTGTATGTATTTTATACAAATTCCGCATACAGAAAGCAAAAGATCCTATATTTCCAGTAAAATTATAAGACACACACTATGTCAATTTCACTTGACACTAACATCTTTCAATCAGAATTTTCTTAAAATAGTAGCTGTTTTCATAGCTATAGCTACATACTTTATGAAATTTAATTTCTTTATAATTTTTTAACTCTATATCCATTTAATATTAAGTATAAAATGCAGTCAAATCGTATAGAGAATAAAATATTCTTTAATATTTATAATAACATTAAATGTGAAAAAATGATATTTAACATAGTTTTTTCAAGAAAAACTGTTAAAATCTTCAAATGATGGTACTTCCGGTTGACCAATTGTAACCAAAATCTAATCAGCTCTTCATATGGATGTAACGAAGAAGTATACGAAAAAATTATAATTTTTGAAACTGTAGTATTAGAGTTATCGCAGACGATAATTTTGTTACACACACACACACATCCACACACACACACACATCCACACACACACACATCCACACACACACACACACATACAGACATCATCGTAAAAATAGTAAATTCGTATTCTAGGGACCCTAAAACGTTCTTATTGATTAAAAACTCATCATCGAATTTTTTGACCAAAGACAATACCTTCCTTACCTAAAGGTGACGGAAGGTAAAAAGGATATCATCTAAAGTAAACTGATTACTTTGAATTATCATTATTCTGCGAATTAATTTGAAGTCTCGTAATAGTCGTTTTCGGTTTTCGTTATTCAAATTATTGTATATGCGCAGGCGTGACTACACAATGTTTTTGAAATGTACGTAAATTTATCAATCCAAGCCGAAGATATCCGAATCATTTATCAATTATTTATTATCAATACGGTATAGTACAAAATAGTAATTGACTTGACTATGATTTGGTTGTTGAATATATCAAGTCAATATCAATTACAATATGGCATGGTTCCACCACTGGTTATTTTATGAGACATACCATACAACTTTAAATAAGAATAATACTTGCAATCATCAACCAGATTATAAAAATAATGTGCAATACCTAAAAAAAAAAATACTAAAAATTTATAATTGGCATAAATTTTATTTTTATTTTTCATTTTAGTTTCTTTCTTATAAAAATTTAAAAAGGTAAATGTTAATATCCCTTCTTTTTATTTAATACATTTTTGCAGCAGTTTCCAATAAGTAACGGGCTCAGTATTATAAAAATATAATTACAACACTAATCTTACAATATGTAATATTTACGTAAACTTCGAATTTATTCTTTGTGAGTTTACTCTAGTTTTTTATATTATAACTTTATACTTACTTTGTATTGTTCTATTTCAAGCTGATGATGTGCGGATGTCGCACGGAACGTCCTATTTAACGTTATTATGCAACATGATTGACGTAATAAAAAGCTAAGGAACTTTAAACTGTATGTAACATTATATGATTAATTAAATCCATCTAATTTTTCTTTTAAATTTTTTATTTTTAATTGTATAAAAACTAATTTCTTATATTTGTAGCTCCATTTTATTTAGTGCGATACAAAATAACATATATGTAAATTGAATGAAACTTTAATAAATAACTCTTTTGTTCGCAGATATTTATTAGACACAGCAATACTAATTTTGCCTTGTCTGCTACAAGAAGATCCAAGGAAACTGAATAAATATTCCTCCTAGACCTACAAACATTGGAGCAATAGTCAGTGAACGTGAACTTTTTTTTGAATACATAGTTTATTGTATAAATAGGTATATATTCACGGCATATTACCAATTGATGGGTGTGCCAATTTGCTTTATTCCCAGTTATCGTAAAGGATGATGACCCATACATTAAAACAAGAACTCCAGCATACTACAAATCGACTACAAGAATAGTCCAGAAGTACGGGTCTCAGAAGCAAAAACAAAAATGATGTTTTTTACAAAGCTAACTAGGCCTGTCGTAAAACCCATCATAAAGATAAAACAAAAAAATCGAATATGTGACTACAATCAAATTCCTTGGACTGACATTAGACCCACGCCTTACTTGGAAACAACATATACAGCAACTAAAACAGGACTGCTACAGAGGACTAAACCTTATCAAATATCTTTGCAATAACAAATGGGGAGCGCACAAAGACATTCTACTTCGATTATATCTAATATTTATAAGTTCAAAAATAGACTACAGTGCTATTGTCTATCAAACAGCAACAAAAAAATATCCTGAAAATCTTGGAACCAATACAGAACACAGCAATTAGATTATCCATAGGAGCATACAGAACTAGCCCAGTCACAAGTATGTTAAGCGAATCTGGTGTTATCGCTCTAGAATTACGTAGAAACCAACTTACAATGTCCTACATAGTGAAACTTGCAAAAAACCCAAAAAAACCCTGCATTCAAATACATTTTCAAAAAACAACAGAACCGAACCACACCATTATCCAACACACCTCTCGAACAAAAAATTTGTGACATCCTCATAAACCTACAAATAAACCTACCTGACCTTGAGAAACAATACACAGACAATATAGTACCATGGAGAAAGAAACTACCCGATTATATCCTGGAACTAACTGAAATTAAAAAATCCGACACAACAAAAGAAAAATAAAACAAGAATATGATAAAATACTGCATACCACAGCAGTTGATGTACCGTTACTCTTAAATATAAAAGGATGATGACTTATTCGTACCGCTTGAGCGTTCACTAGGCTTCACATCAAAGATAAAACATTATGTTTGTGCCAACCCACTTAATGGGAAATGCGTGAATTTATGTATGTATGTTCGTTTCGTTACTTTGCGTCTACGGTTTACTGCCGTGTCCATGCAAAGTATATGGAGGCAGCTGTAAACCGTAGATGCAAAGCAACGAAACGAAGAGACCTACTATAAAGCATAACCATATAAGCATTTACAGGTAACTTGTGTTACGGATATTTCAAATCACTTTAATTAAAGCATTTGCATCCCACTATATGAAGGGCTGCTTCGTGTCTACCTGTTAGTGGAAGGAAGAATTGTTCTACCTTTGGGTTGCATATAGTTTCAACTCAAAAAGGTAGGTGTGGCTACGTCAAAACTTTACAATACATTCTATGGATATGGATTGTGGCAATTTTTCTCCATACATATAAGAAGTCCATCATTTATCAAAAAATAAGAAAAACAGATGAAGAAGAAAATGATCATTAAAAAATACATTCAGGTAGATTCTTTATTTAAGTGACGGGAATGTCACTACTTTACATAATATTCTGTGTTGGATTAATACTCTGTATATGAAAATATGAAAAATATGGTACTTCATATTTTGTTATCATTTGCTTATATTCAAAATTTATATGCAGTGTACAATGCTAAAATTCTACATAAATACATGGGATTAGTATTTTATATATAAAAAATTAACGTTGAAAAAAAAATTATTTATAAAAATTTAATGAATATTAGTTCATAACATTAAAAGAAATAAAATAATAAAATATGCATAACATAAAGATAAAAAATAGTGATACACATTGTTATGTAGGATATAAAATTTTATAAAATGGATAAATTAAGAAAAATTCCTGAATATTGTAATATGAAAATGTGTAAAAACTGGTGCAATAAAAACTTTCTACAATATAAAACTCTACGACAATAGATTCATTTTGACAATAATACAATAGTTGTAAGGATGATGAGAAAAATTGGATATGCAGTCGTGGTAAACAGTGTTATTTAATAGTAATTTAATTAACTAATCACCATGTTAATTTTAACATCCTGTTTAAATTATTTCAATAGACAAAAATTTACATGACAGATAATACATTTGTTTCTAATGGCTACAAATTTTAGCAGGCTGTAAAAATTAACATGGTAGGTAGGATACAGAATACATGTGTATATTGCATTCGAACATCGAGCATAAACAACCTGTCTAGCACGTTTACTGTAATGTAACGTAGGCCCTGTATAATAGTCGCGCCACATTGTGTTGTGTTTAGACAGTTTATTCCGATAAGTCAACAATCCGTTATATATATATATATATATATATATATATATATATATATATATATATATATATATATATATATATATATATATTCTCTTTTCTAAAATGTTCTGTGATCTGGTAATTTATTTTTAGTAATGAAAGGGGAAAAACATGCAGCTTCACATCCTTTGAAAAAATGTAAATTTCAATTATAAGGCATTTGACTTTGAATGAAACAAAAATTCATCTTGGCGCCTTTTTTCCTTGGATACCTTGCATCACTAAAGTTTTGGTGCACGAATACTACTTTTTAGGTTTCGAGCACCCGACAGAAATATAAAAAGTCGGCACCACTGTATGTAAGTAACTACTACATAACGGAGACAACTTTACTTAGCAGGTTCCGGTTGCAGATATAGGTACCGATGTCGACAGCCAGAGCACTTACTATAATAGGCGAATTTAATCTTTTCGTATGAAAAACAAGGTATTTGTTGGACAGCGGGTTATAATTTCAATTTGAAATTGGCGATATAATAACATTTTGATTATTCTTATCTCCATAATCTGAGAAATGACTTATTAATATTAATATCTGGAGGAACATAAAAGTTAAAACAGAGCGCTAAATATAATACAGCCACAGTCTACGGGTTTCTGCGCTATTTAATATCAAAAGCAAACTCCAACTAAAAACTAACGAAAGCACGAGCTCGCAACTCGCTAAATTAAATAAACTTCACCGATGCAATAATTAGTCGACGTGGAGCTAAGATGAAATTAAATATTACGCTTTGTAACTTTATTTTTAGGTCTATCACAGGCAAACCATATACTTGTTGAACTTGGGATTCATGGAAAAATAAAAACTTTGCTTGCAGAATAAGACTAGAAAATGAATTGATATAGGTACAGTGTTACTACAAAATGAGGAGTATTTTTAATTAAGATAGAAATGCTTCAAAAAAAGAAACCGAGAAATATATAGTGATTAAAAAATAAATAATTATGGAAATTATTACTTGGTTTTTCACATACCTATAAATATTTGATTGAAATTATATTAAAATACAAATAATATTAAAATATTTCTATTCCAGTATATTACTTCCTATTCCTAGAAATCATGAAATTGTCATGAAGAGCTGTCACCTGTCAATATGCCATAGAAAATAGAGTTTTCAGAAGATATTTTATGTTATTATGAAAAATACTGAACGTCACGCGGCTGATATGCAAATAACTGACTCGGTTGATTGTAAAATCTCGGCTATCGCCTCGATTTTACAATATTCAACCGCGTCTGTTATTTGCTTCATATCAGCCTTATGACGTCAATAACTATTGTATCACTAGGCCAGAAACTGAACATTTAGCTCGGCCTGCAAATACAAGATCTCGCAAAACAGTTTCTGGGCGTGTGATACATAAGATTTTTTGTACCGATTTCTCTATAAATTCTTCGTAAATTTCTCTACACTTTATTCTATGTTACATAACCTAAAAAAAATTTTTCAGTTTTGCATTGCAAGTTTAATTATAATTACTTACATTTGAGCTTAAAATGCGTAATTATTTTATATCTATTGAAAATATAACATACAAACATTAGTTACATATACTTTATATACTTTCGCATATTTTTAACGACAGATGACGCAAACTCATTTGTATCACGTGAGGTTAGTTGTAGTTACAAAACAAACTAGTCATAAAGTTGGAACTTATAATTAATCTATACGAGATGTCAGTAATAACAGAATATTATTATTTTTATGACAAAATTTAATTATTTAAGTTACAACAATTAAAGATTTAACCCTAAAATTTGTAAACATTTTGCTAATTCTTGTGTGGAAAATAATCTTAAATTGACATATCATCAGAACAGTAATGCCAACTCCTTTTGCCGGCCTAGATCAGCAACAGTGCATTTCTGGACGATTTTGAGTGAATTTGAAAGAACAGACAAATCAATTCTCAAATGCCATTGGCTGGATTAATTATGAATTGCATAATCAGGTTAATTTAAATTTTAAGTTTGGTTGTTTAATCTAGGAACATCCTGTAGAACTTAATACTTAGAATACATTTAAAATATTACATAAAATGTAAAGTACAGTTACTTATAGAATAATAGTTATTTATTATATGAGTATGGAATGTATCATATTAGTCACGAAAGAAAAAGTTTAGCCACGTAGCCTGCAGGGCGAGCGGCTAATTTTATTTCATTCATCATTTGACACTGACAAGTCAATTGATGTAGTATTTTAAATTACAAAGGAGCCATTGAATGCTTGTTATTGAAAAAAATTTGCTGTAATAGTTATTGTCTATATTGGAAATTATTTGAAAGATAAATACATTAAAATGGGTGAAAATCAGGACCTTCCTTTAGTTTAAAACGTATTCACGTGAATTTAATTCCGAAGCAAGTAACCACTAACTCGTTTCACGTTTTCGTTTCATCAGCCGTGCATGACAGCTTTCATTGTGTAAAGATAAGTAACCTATTTTAACATAAATGTTAATATTAATTTAAATAAATAAGTTTCATAATATCAATTTTTTTTAATAATAAAATAATTTTGTAAAATTTCTTTTTATTTATATTTAAAAAAAAACACAAATACCAGTAATAATTCCTCCGTGACTTCTAAAATATTCTCTCACGGAGTGGCTAATGTTGCACATTACTTATTTCAAATAACCATAGTAACAAGTATTTTATGAGTCGGCGTTGGATAAAATATATTAGGACCTTTCATAAAACTTGAGTGACGGAGCAATTCATACCTCTTTCTATTCATTAGCAACTGAGCAAAAATACTTCAAATGTTGTAAGCTACAACCACAAAAAGACAACAAACTATGAAACTACACGTAACCTCATAAAAAAAATATCCATATTTACAAAGTTGCCACTCGTTTAAATACCTATAAAATATCTCGTTCTCCAGAGACGAAAACTTATATCTACGTCTTATGGTTTACGTTAGTGTTATTAAAAGTTAAACATCTCAATGAAATAGCAAAGCTCGAACGTTGAACGCTAGCTATTCAACAGCTGAGAGTCGCAATCAGGTAAAGTTGTGTCAACCAACGAATCGCAGGCAAAAATTCCTGCTTCACGGCTCTTTATATTGGTATTTTCATCCCATTAGTAGAGTAGGATCCAGACTTCAAAGGCAGAGGATATATGAGGACAGATGAGATATGATGATTGTGATTGAAGTTGTGATTAATTGCGTGCAAATTTTATAGCGGATTTTATGGGTTAGTTACACTATTGAGTAAAAGAAATTGCAGAATGATTTGAATATAAAAGTTTAGTTCCTTTACAATGTTTAAATTAGTTTATACTTGTGGTTTCTTTTTATAATCGTCTGATAAGCATTTGGAGGAAAATAAAATTTGTTTAATACCTAATAAAGTGAACAAATAGGTCTATTCGATGAGTTGTAATAGGTAGTTTCGCTGTTAACTGTTTAACAATGGAACATTACATGATAAAAGCGCAATTTGTGCAGGATGTTCGATAAGCAAAAATTCAGAACTAGTGCATACTTTTCTGTACTAGTGATGTACGACGAGGCGCGAGTACTCTCGCATCTCGTCTCGTTGCATTATGTGAGAGGAGAACGAGAGCCAGATTGCAGTTTAAAATTTGAAGCGAGATCGATATAACTGCGAGAAGCGAGAAATCTCGCGAGATTCTCGCAAGAGTCTCGCAATAAAAAGTATTTGTAACTTTTTAGGTATGATTCATAAAGGTGCATTCACAAATGAAAATTAGGTTTAGATTTATGGTTTATACTTTAGACTTAAAGACTTTGGCCGCATATTATGTAATGACTCCATTCATACTTCAGAATTTAGTGTTTCTAGATCTAAATCATAAAGCCAAACATTGCAAGGTCCAAACTTTAGGTTTATGATTTAGTTTGACGTCACAAACTTCACCAATAAGAACGA
The DNA here is from genome assembly GCA_963082715.1 of Harpalus rubripes. Lineage (NCBI taxonomy): Eukaryota > Metazoa > Arthropoda > Insecta > Coleoptera > Carabidae > Harpalus > Harpalus rubripes. Next base: position 90,492,147 of record OY720448.1, read on the forward strand.
ATCCGAAACGATATAGATATATACACCCATCTTTATTTAGTATTCACTTGATGGATTCGGCTTTTTAAACAAATCAACAAAGATCATGTCACAACTTAATTGCTGATCTGTATTAAAACTAAATTACAACCATAAACCTAATTTTCATTTGTGAATGCACCTTAAATTCAGTGAAACATGCACCGTACAAGAAGTGAAGTCAATGCTAATTCGTGCATATAACATGTGAATGTGAAAATTATATGAATCCACTATATTTTTTGAGTCTATCTAAAATCGATTAGTATCGGTCCCAGAGCGAGGAACTGCAAAATAAAGACAAAATCGGTATTGTTTCCAATAGAAATAGTTTTCTCCAATATTTCAGCCTCTAATTCATCCCAGTTAAAACCATGGTTAATAAAATTGCTGCCTGAAAAGTAAAGGATGTTATATTAAGCGTCAATGGGAGCCAACACGGAGAGAAGCAGAGTAATTGGTTGCCAGCGGGTTACCAGTGTAGAGGTTTTTTATGGTAAAATATAGGTACTTTTAGTTACAAAAAAGATTTTTCAATGTTTATTTCCTTTTAATCATAACATGACAGAATGTATTAACAGATGTTCGTGTTGAAATAGTGTTTCGTCTCTTTATTATACTTATACAACTGCAAATAAACGGAAGACCAATCGCACCGATTGGTTCGAACTTGTCTCTTGAAGTTAAACTGTTACGTAAATACCTAGTACGCAAGCGCTTATTTTTATAGAGAGACACTCGTCCGAGAACGAGGCAAGGCCCAAAAATTTTGCAAGAACGAGAGCGAGATTGTAGATCCAAAAACGAGACGAGATCGATATTTTATCTCGTCTCGCCTCACCTGCAAATAACATTGGAAGATTAAAATTTATCGGGCACATGATACAACTAAGTTATAATCGAGGTTATAATAGTTTAATTAAAATTAATTTTACGGTTAAGGGGTAATTTTATTTTTCTACAGTCTATATACAAAGTAGCCATTTGCGCTCTCTTTTGTCAACGCAAAATGTCACTTTGCTGCTCTAGAGCGACAAAGTAGAAAAAACGCTCGCTCCTCAAATTTCTAACTATACAATGTTGAGAAATGTTACTTGACTACATTCTTAATGGAAACGTTTAGTCAGGAATTAATGACACTGTAGTTACACATTGCCCACTTACATAACCAAACAAAATGCCGCACTGCTGTAAAAATAAAATAGGGCATTCATTTACAAAAACGAAAGTATAAAATCCTTAGATTAGATTGAAGCAATAGCTCAAGAAGAATGGAAAATACCGATAAGTAAAAATAAATAAAAATTATTTTTTTGTTGTGGTGGAAGACCCCATTGTGGCGACTGTAGAAAAAATCTTGTGTGTGTTTCGAGCGCAAATGGACATTGTCGATTTCGAAAGAATGCCTCGCTCCTGCGTCGCGCGGCAACTACCTCTCAATCGACAATGTCCCATTTTGCGCTCTTAATACACAAATAGCTATAGTTTTAGTTGTATTTAACCTTAGACTATATCAATTTTTAATTTTACATGATACATATAAAATAATAGATTAAAATGATGAATAAATTCATATTCACTATCCTAGCCCCCTAGCACAACTTCTTCCAAATAGTTTTTGATGCTGTTTATTTTTTGAGTTTTTTGTGAGGTGCGTTTCAATTTCTAATACCATATTACTGCTTGAACTAATCTCAACAATATATTATTGTGTAAATATATTCGGGTTACGATTCTGACATCTGGGGCCTGTTTCTCAAGACTACTATAGTGTAGGGAAGTTTACTAGTTTTTGTTCCTGAAATATACAAGTGTAAAATACTAGTTACAAGTTTTTGACCAAAAATACTAGTATTTTGCTTCTCAAAATATTTGAGTTGTCTGTCAGACTAGTAATTTACTAGAGAAAAGCTACAAGTGTCAAAAGTCTTGTAAATTTTGAATATAAATTTTACTAGTCGTATTATTTGACAGTTCGTGTGTTTTTTTTCTTTTTTGTATGTAATTCAATGGTTCTTTTTTAATGTTAATTCAGATTCTTGTAGTGTCTGTCGTAGTTTAGTGTTAATATGTTTTTTTAAATAATATAATAATGTGGTCTAGTGACTGTAAGTCTAGTGTTGAAGAAGTAGTGCGACGTCAAAAACTAATTAAATCAAGAATAAATTATGTCCATGCAGAAACCCCATATGAATGAGAGGTTACTCATGGCAAATAAGTTAGATACATTAATTAATTTATTGGAACTTATTCTTCAGCTAGATATGAACAGAAACCATGCATTAACCATAAAAATACAACTTTTTTAAGTTTGACCAAAATGTGTCCCTGATATATTTCTAGTCTTTGTCTTGTCTACTTAACCCGAAGCGTAACACGTTTGACAGATTTTATCCATTCATTGAATTCAACAGCTTTAGACAATTTATTTAGAGAATGCTCCAAATACATAGAATACCTTTAGCATCTCGATTCATCCCCAAAATAGTTAATTTCGCATCCAGTGTACATTTTTATTGAAAAATAATTTAATTTCAAATTAAAACACTTGAAAATGTCAACGTCAGTCTGAAAATAAAATCACTTGATTTAAAGAATATTGGATTAAATACTAGTATTTATTAAAAAAAAACTACTAGACTATTGAAAATGTTTCAGAAACACTATTTTACTTGACTAATAAAATTTCACTTGTAACTATTAACTTGTGAACTAGTAACTTGTAAACTACGAGTAATAAAATACTTTTCAGAAACACAATTTACTAGTACAACTAAAAATTTCACTTGTAACTAGTAACTTGTAACTTGTAAACTAGTATTTTTTTAGAAACAGGCCCCGCTGATAGTTCGCTGATGTACTGGATGCAGTTTCATGTTTTTTTTTCTTTTTGAAAAAAAAGGTGTAATCGACCAAACCTTTTATTAATTAACATCTTGTTAGTAAACAATACTTTAATAATAAAGATTGTTAAAATAGATGATAATAATAAAATAATTGAGACATTACTGAAAATAAACTATATATTATTTCTTACCTTAATGCCAATATGAAGTGGAAAGTCCGCGTGTGCCAGTGGCTGCGGTGTGGGATGATGCAGCAAGGGAATGACCGGCAAGGGGCACGACATCATACTGTCTGCCTGTAACAAACAATAATAAATAAATAACTAAACGAAATATCAATTTCCCGTTGTAAATTACCGGAAAAAAATACAAAAAGCACTGGCTTTCCCGGGCATTCAAAAACAAAAATAAATATACGTATGTAGTTATAGAATTTCCGCGATATTCATGTATCAAAAACGAGCAAATAATCGCAAATATTGACATCTGTAGAAAATTTAATAATCTTTAATTTTTATAAAACCACAAATCTCGAAAAAATAACATTTAAATGTATTTTTCTTAGAAAAACTTTTTGAGCTTCAAGTAAAGTACCATTTCCAGTTATCCGATTTACACCAAAATCTAATGGCTCCTTCCCATATTAGAATAAGGTAGAAATACAAAGTTTCAAAATTTTATGAATGATAGTATTTGAGTTAGAGTGGAGGATACACACAGACACGCACGCACGCACGCTCACACACATCTTCGTGAAAATGTTAAAATTGCATTCTAGGGACCTTAAAACAAGGTCATTTACCAAAATCTCGATATGCGATTTTTAGCACGATCCCTATACCTCCCTTACCAAGGGTAGCGGGAGGTAAAAATAATTTTAATATTCCATGGAAATTTAAGAAGAAAAACGCTTTCGTTTGTCACATTGGACAAGTCAATGGTAATTTTTAAATGGAAATATTTATCAAATGAGGACTATTTGATAGAAATCAAATTCAAAATCATAATCATAAAATCATAAATTATAATGTTTAAAATATTTAACTATTGGTATTTCACAAAGAGGGCGGTAAGTTCAACTGTAGGGAAGTAAGAACAATCCGTACATTCAGTCGCTAATAGAAACCGATACCTTGACAGTAAAATAATAGTTATTTAAGAGGTGTAGGTACCATTTACTAATCGAGAACGATTTTGCACCCGAGCGATAGCGAGGGCTAGCAAATAAGTTCGAGAGTTGTCAAATGTACCTACATCTCTTAAATAACTATTATTTTACTCAACGGTAACTTTTGAATGGAAATATTTATGAAATGAGGGAGGCAAGTTCAGCTGTAGGGAAGTAAGGACAATCCTTACTTCTCGTCGCTAATAGAAACCGATATCTTGATAGTAAAATAATAGTTATTATAATTATTATTGGGAGTGGGAAAACATACATCCCTACAAACAATGTCCTAATGGCCTACTTACGATATCTAGAGTGGGGAAAAACTATTACGAGTATTTTCTATGTAAATTAAATTGTAAATAAGCTAGTATGATTGGGTAACATAGGCTTGAGATGAGTTCAATATACAAAATATCATTCAATTTATGAAGAAAGTTGATACTCAAAAAATATAGAAAGAAAACATCGAAAATCACGTTATATTTGTTTAAATCTTGTTTATCCCTACAAACATGAAATCATATTGGTATTGTACAACAAAGAACAATTTCAAACCGAAGACAAAACGACAAATTAAAAAAGAAAACATTCAAAAATCTGTCACTGGCAACTCGCAATCTTTCAAAACTTATTCAAATCGCAAATAAACTCCTTGGGGCAATAAACAAGTATCCGCGAAACCCAGGATACCAAAACAAAGAATCCTCTTCGTCTGTATCAATCTATATTTTCCGCAAGGTCACGCGAGTTTCGCCCGCGGTTCTCCAGTTTCCAACTCTGATGACGAGTGACGTCATATTAAGAAGACCAAAGCTGCTGGTGACGTTTCATCACAACATGCCATCGGCAACATTTAAATAATAAAACATTTTAAAATTGCATCAATTTTTACTTGAGACAAACAAGTTACTACAGGATTTGTTTATCCGAGTGGAAATAATTGTGTAATGGATTTTGAGGTTACTTGATATTAGTATGTTTTAAATTTTTATTCAGATTGTGGGTGGAAGAAAGATGATTTTTTTGCAACATAAAGTAATATTACCTCAAATTTTGATAAACCGAGTTTTTAAAATATTAAGAAGGCTCGACATTTTCATCTCTGCTTAAACTGTTTGTGAACTGTCAGTTACAACGAAAAATATAGCAATGATATTATAATAGAAGTTGTAAAAATTACACGCGTTAAATTTTCGATGCGACATTATTTGTTTTAAATTACAGTAAAGATAAAACACAGTTAAACCAGAAATCAAAATACCGAACATAAGAAACAAAAATTGTTTGAAGAATTAGAAAATTCTGCTGTGGCAACCGATAAAAGAAAAAGAGAAAATTGAGAATAATAGTCAGGCACTTTACATACAGGGTGTGTTGATCGCGACAGCGAAACATAGGACTTTAATATATAAAATAATACTTTGTTGTTGTTCAAAAAAATTCCTAACGCGGAACAGAGAAACGTATGTCAATTTAAAAGTATTTAATTAAATATCAATTTGACACGCTGATTAGCTATTTCTACTACGGCGGGGTAGAAATTAGCTACTTCTAGCTTGTGAATCAAGTCACAAAAATGTTATTTCTACGACGCCTGAAAAAAATTATTTGATGGTATATGATAATTATTATAATCAATCAACATTTTTTGTATGGTTTCTAAAATCGGCTCGGACCACAAACTTTTTGCATGTGTGGAATATGGCCCATTCTATTACTTGTTGTAGAATATACTATATCAACAACGACTAAGCATTGCCTATCTTTATTTAGAAATTACTTAGCTACGTATTTGTTTTTCAGTGCCCAAATAGGTAATAGCCGATGTAACCAACAATTCCTAACTGTTCATTTTGAATTTAAAATATACATGTGTATACTGGGATTTAGAATGTTATTTTTCCTAAAATAGATTGAAACTATTGTCGTACTTTTTTGTATCTCTTTATATTCATACAAAAAAAAAAGTTTTTAAAAGTAAAATAAATCCAGTTCTTATAATAAAACACATAGCTGGAGATTATGTTTATTGGTAATAAAATTTTAATAGTAAAAGTTCTTTAAGTAAATTAGCACAATAAAAAAATAGAAAATATTAGTAAGACAATGGTTTACCGGTGTTGACGCCTACGTAAGCCCCAGTAAGTTGGAGCACATTGAGGTTAATGTATAATATATGAGTTTATTAAACATACATTTGCACTAAAACGTGCCATACTCACAGGTTCCCAGGCAATATTCACGTGTAATATGCAAATATCAAGAAATTTCATTATATATTTGGTCTGTTTATGCTTACCGTGTAAGATCTAAGATCTCACGTTAATTTCTGGATTTGGACTGGATTTGATGCACTACGAATATCTTTAACTATATATAAGAATGTTTTTATCTACTTACACGTCACTTTCAACAATTTAATTCAGAAAAGATATCAAATTGAATATTTTATTTTTAAGCGCAATTATTATAAATCACAATTTTTTATAAAAGTAATTCATGAACTACTCGTATTAAACTATAATGATACAGCTTATCGAAGCCAACTCAAACTTGCAGTAAATTGTCTAGAAATGTGATGCACGACGAGGCGAGAGTACTCTCGCATCTCGGCTCGTCTCGTTGCATTATGCGACAGGAGAACGAGAGCGAAATTGCAGTTTAAAATTCGAGGCGAGATCGATATAACAACTGCGAGAAGCGAAAAGTCTCGCGAGATTCTCGCGAGAATCTCGCAATAAAAAGTATTTGTAACTTTATAGCTTTGATTCATAAATTTAATGAAAAATACCCCGTACAAGGAGTAGAGCAAACGCTAATTCATTCGTAGAACACGTAAATGTGAAAATTATATGAATTCACAATATTTTTGAGTCTATTTAGAGTCGATTAGTATCGGTCTCTGAGCGAGAAAATGCAAAAATAAAGACAAAGTTAAAACCACGGTTAATAAAACTCTGGTCGCCACTGAAAAATTATTAGAAATACAAATTTAAATAAAAAAATAGTGTTTGTAGAAAAAATAGTGTATGATATACGTGTTAAAAGTGAATTTATTTTGTTCGAAGGTTTGGATCACTCCGCTTCGCGTCGTGTTCCAAACTTCCTTCTCACAAAATAAAATGTCACTTTTAACACTTATATCATAAATAACTATTTAGTTATAAATATAGGAATTTATTTAATTATTTATAATATTTAGTTACATATTAAAAATAAAATAATGGAATGCGTGCTAGAATGAGTAGCAATTTCCTTTAAAAAAATTAATTTAATTTAATTATGAGCAAGCTATTTGTTTCACTTTAGCAAACATTTAATAAATTTCTCTTAGCAAAGTAGTATAATAATAATAATAAATTATTTTTAAAACCATTAAATGTTTACTGCAGCCCATTTGTATGAAAAAAATAAATAGTATTATTGAAAAGTATAAATATATTTTTAATTCTTCCGCATTGCTCATGAATCCATGGCAGTAAAAAGAACAAATGAAGTCAAAACAATCAAAGGGGATTTTACTGCTGCAAAATGACACCTGGTGATTTTATGAATCCATCAGCGACTGTAAACAATATGAACGTAACTGCGAGTGGATTTTTTCCATAAATATATTTATATTGATGTTGTAACGTGCTATCGTAAAAAATATGACCGGTTTTTTCCGGGTTTTTTTCAACGAGATTCTGATATGCGCAAAACGATCCATCAAAAGGAAAAACACTCTAGAAGAATAGGCCGGTTCTTAGCTTTCGCAGGGAGCATACAAACATACTCGTACAATGCAAAAGCTACGAACACCTATAAGTCATCTTTTTAGAATAATAAACATAACGGCTGGTTTATATAAGCTGTAAACTTATGCATTTATCTAAGCACTAGCATTATACTTTTCATTAAACTTTACATTACGTTGTCGGGTTCATGTACCTACCTCTTAAAGTAAACCAATAAGAGCATTCCATTAATTCATTTTTTTCTAAAAGTGACACGTCTGTTTTATAATAAATATATCTGTATTGTTCATTTAACTTTATTACTTGAACATCTTTTTCAATGACACTCATTTTTAGTCAATACAATGACAGTCATAAATATCTCCAGAATCAAGCTATCGTACACGAACATATTCTCTTCTGATTGGTCGGCAATAATATTATGACTTAAAAATTAAGAAATTGTCATATTTTATGATAAAGCCTCATTTCTACCGAATGTTTTAATGCTTAATGCATAAAAATTTGTGCATAAGGCTTAATGCATTATAATTATTTACTAGGATACCATTTCCATCTAGTCTTATTAGTGACTAATACGACAGAAATGTCATATTTTCCCTTTTTATTCTTAACGCTAGCAGACTACCATTGAATCAGTAATTCTTCTTTGTTTTAATTAATTTTTCATTTATATCAACACATCTATGAACGCAAATTTTTTGAATATATGTAGTGACAGCACGCAATTCTATCATGGAAAACAGGCGAATGCGATTTTACTTTTACGAATCTTGGTAGCATGCACTTATTTTGTGAATTTGCGAGTTTAATACTATTAAAATAGAAAATATTGACAGTTGTATGTAATAAATATTGTAACGTTTTAATTTATTTAGGTGAAGCGTATATATAAGACAATTATTATTAATGAAAATAAAGGTTTATTACTATAATTAAATATTAAAAAAGGTAATAAATAATAACGATTACTAATATTAAATACTAATTTAAAATCTAATTAAGACTAACTATAATTAACTAGATAACACTACACTATTTATTTAACCAATTAACACTACGATTTATTTCCACGATATTACTAATTATTTATTTCACTGCGCGTTCCAATCTTAAACTGCCGGTCTGTTGCAGACTCTTGTAGACTGTTGTCGTGATATTTATATCACTATATTTATATCATTACATACTTATATCACATTCAACTGTCCGCCTACCGACATCCACAGCGTCTATATACTCAGCTGACTCAACAGCGTCTGTATATTCAACTGATCGGCCAGAAGTCACACCTTTCACTTCACTGTCTGTCTATTTATGTAACTAACTTTCTCCTTCAACAGCCTCAGTATCATCAACTATCCGTATGCCACAATTTTTCAACACCAATGCCGAGTATCCACTCAAACTCGCTGTTACTGTCTTTGTATACCTAGCTGCACAATACTCGTCAACACTACCGACTATTCACATCCACAGCTATCCCAGTTAACCAGTAACTTCCCGAGTCCTCCACTCGACACTATACTGCATACGCTCACCACAATACTGCTATGCTTCACTAACACTCTATGTGAATGTCGCTATATGTCTCTCCATGTAACTAACTAACTCCCGAGCATAGCTGCGTCCCTTTTATACAGCTGCCATTAACTTCCAGAGAGCTCTAATAACAATGAACATAAAAGGTTCAGGCGACCGGAAGTAATTAAACACGTCGGGGCTTGTTTGTTTACGTAGCCCGGCTGCTAGCGTGATTGCGTCATCGCTATACTTAGACGCTTGTTCTACGTAGCAGCGGGGCTCACACGTTACAATATATAAATTGTGACATAATAATGACGTTAGTATAATACTTTCGCCTCGACTTGTACGCTTGCAGGCGAATGTTTTGAGATATGCGTGCTACCGAATTTTCGCTGCGTGCCGAAAAGCGAAAACAAATGCCTCATTTGATGGAATAGATAAAGAGCGTGCGTCACTACTGGTCTACAAAGTAGGTACCTATTAGGAAGACTGTTATTATTAGCAACAAAGATATTCGATCTGAAATTATTCCCCCAATGGTATTAGAAAATGCTATTTATTGATCACAGAAAATTTCTGTTCTGTCCTAGTAAAAGTAAAATAGAATTTCTCTGCTTAATAACACCAGAAAATAATTATAAAAATGCATGAAAACAAACTAAAAGAAACGGTAATTGCTTGTAAATCCTTATAGTATTGAAATGCATAATATAGAAACAAATTAATAAAAATATATAGTACATATTTCCAAAGAAAAGGCTACAAGAAAATCTTATAAATTTAGTCTTATTAAAAATTAAACAGAAAACAAGAGCTTAATAATTATAACATTAAAATTACATTAACAAGAAACATTTGAAAAAAATTCAAGTACTAAAACAATCCTCTAACCTATAAGAAGCAAACAGATTAATAAAGACAAGTATAGATGTCATTCTCTTCATTTTCTCCAATGTTTTCTCTCTGGGAACGTATCAATATTTCTTTCCTGTGGAAAGCTCTGAAAGCTCGACGATTTGTGTATCACATTACACAGGGAGAAACTTATAAGCTCATTACAGACGATAGTTATTACAAGTTTAGCTGAAGACTCTGCCTCGGTCGATAAATTTGCGCAGCCTAATTGAGATATTAATTTCGTAGCTCGGTTTATGCCAAGAGAGATTCAAATTGAGTGCAATGATGATTTATTTGAGTGGAGATGTCGAATTCTGGAAAGTTAGGTTATGATAGAGGGATTTTTTGGTATAAATGCCTGTCAAAAAGGATGAAAGGAATCGTTTTTATAGCCAGGATAAAATTTCACTTTTCGTCAGATTTATTTTCACTTCAAGGGAAGATTATTGTTATTTATAAAGGCAAAATTTTATTAAGTTTAAACAAGGGAAATTTATTACGATGCAAATTGGAAAGCTTTAATATTACTAAGAAAAACAATTAGCAAACTGCTTCATTAAATATTTATAAAATTTCGCAGAATATTTAAGCGAGAGTTTAAAATTTATCGTTTTACTTTCTGAGTATTTCGCAAACTAATATTAAAATTCTAAAATAGAGATATCTATGCAAAAAATCTTTTTTTTTATGAGGCGATTTAAAATAGTGCATTATTAATTTCTTTATAACTTTAAATAAGAATGACGAGTATCTTGGCTATGGTATATACTTTGTAGAATTTGTGCTGCGTGGCTAAGTGCGTTATGTGATTGGTTGTATGTTGTAACTAGGTGCATATTCACATAAGAAATTAGTTTTAAGTTTTTGTTCAGTTAATAGACTATCTCAACATAGCGTTCCCGTATAAGATTTTAAATAGTTTTATTAAATAGTGACGTTTATCAGATATTCAAATAAATTAATATATTAATATACAGGCTGTCCGTCTATAAATAAACCAAGTTAATTCTCGCTTATTATTGCTTTTAACGATTTCAACTATATAAAATAAACTATAGTATATTAACTCCTCTATAAAATTTCGGAAATAGATTAATATTATTACTCCCGGTTTTCGAGTAATTGATAGCAACTTTTCATTTTCAAATGGGATATTCTATATATTTTATCAGATTTGAAAAGTACATGATATTTACTATCCAACTGTATAAAAACAATCATATGTTGTATAATTAAAAAATAGAACGGCGAATGATTAAAGTATTACATTTTTGTTAAATGAAAGAGGCTTTGCATTTCATTTATTTTACATTACACCTTTTTAATATAAAGAAAATTAATTAATTAAATGTTTTAATTGATGTATATTTACTTTAATACGGTATTTAATTATTATGTCTTATTCAGAAAATTTGATGTGGCCAGCACATTACCTTCCGCGAATTCCACATATTTTGTACAAATTCCATATAGAAAGTTTCTTGCACAAGATTCCATATTTCAAGTACATTATCTTCTGTCAGTTCTATGTATTTTGTACAAATTCCATACAGAAAGTTTCATGTACCTAAGAGATTCCATATTTCCTGTAAAATTATAACACAAGCATGTCAATGGACCTTTCCAATTTAAGGGCTATCTCTTTCTATCGCTGCAAATGGTAAGAAAATGGCGCGAACAACTGCCAGTTGGGCTGTCAAACGAAACGTCAAAAATATTGCAGTCATTAAAATACCTGTATTCTCGGTGAAAATTTGTATCGTTAGATATTTTAACTTCAATAAAAACTTTTGTAACTTATTTCGATAAGATTTCTTAAAGTTATCTTACATTTTACGTCTATTTTTTTTAGAATCAAACGTCATAGATCTCAGTTGTTCTTACTATGCGCAGATCCCCATTGCGCATATCTTCTATCTCTTTAAATTGGAAAGGTCCATTGCACTTGACACTGAGTCAATCAGCATTTTCTTAATATAGTAGCGGTTTCCAAGGTTATAGCATAGCTAGCTGCTTTATGAAATATAATTTCTTCATAATAATAACTCTATAGGTATCCATTGAATATGAAGTATAAAATGTAATCAAATCATATAGAGTATAAAATATTCTATAATATTTATAATAACATTATACATACATGGAAAAATGATATTTAAGTGTTTTTTCAAAAAAAATCTTAAAGTAAGGGCACTTTCGGTTGATCAATTATAACCAGAATCTAATCATCTCTTCACATGGATGTAAAGATAACGAATACGAAAGAATTATAATTTTTTGAATTGTAGTATTTGAGTTATCGAATCCGAAAAAATCGTCACACACACACATACACACGCATTTTAAGGAAAATCTGCATTAAGATTTTCGGATTATAACCAACATTTGTTTTCTGCGTTTCTATATCTCGAATTATTTTCAGTTCGACTGTTATTAATATCAACTTGTTTGCTTTTAAGTTTATTTTCTTCTTTATTTTTAAAATAGGTACCTACTCAGCAATGAAACATGTTTGAAATAACGTTTTGAAAACCTATATAATTACCTCATGTATTGTATTAAAAATATTAATATTATTTGGAATGAATGATATTTTGAGAACAAATTGGGAATTGGCAGTGAAAATAAATCATAATCTGTAATTGCATTTTTCATTTGTTTATTTGCTACTACCATTATTTTTACTGTAGATATTCAATAATTGTTGCATTTTTACAGTTTGAAACAAATGAACGAAAGCAAACAATGCGCCGTTGGAAAGAAAAAAAAAATCAAAAAATCTTTTCAGTGGTGTACCCTAAAGAAATGCAATAGGGGGTTTCAGCTCTATCGAATTAAGAGAAATTAGCAAAAAAATTGTGAAAATATATGCTTAATAAAGAATATTAATAAAGAAATAAAATGATATAAAGTACTTCGGAAATAAGGGGGATTTTGTTTTAGCAGCTCGACATTCATATATGAATTCCATATACATTATTTTGATTGGCGACTCAAATACCACCTATAAATATATAACGAATGCCGAGTTAGAGGGAGGAGTCTACTACCAATGGAAATAGACAAATTCAGATAGCGGAAACGTGGATACTAGTCCAGTACTGCAATTCTCAAACAGTTTTTATTTGAATATAAATTTCTTGTATTAAACTTAATAATTTAGATACACTTGCAATTATAAAGCATGTAGACTTGTACAGTGTTATAATATTAATTTGCTTTTTATAAATATAATCTAGAAATAGCATATATTTCAAGAAAATATAGATCCCCGAAGAAAACAGTTTTATATAAAAACTTATATTCGTGACGTCACGTCTATATTTTCAAACTTCGGGGAACCATAACTCGCTTATTAACAGGAATTTTTTCACCGGATTTTCTTCAATAGTCTTAGATTTACTTATACTTTCTGATAAAATTATATTTAAAAAATGGTGGAATCCTGTATAGGGAAGTTACTTGTAAAAATAGAAAACTACGAAATTTATATTTTCGCCTGTATCTAGTGACCTATGCATTTTTTCTCAATTAAACTTACTCCACTATACTTTGTTTTTTTTAATTCGGAGGAGCGATTCAAAAATTACGCGCCTAAAAGAAATTTTGTGATTGGCTGCCAGTATGTTGTTTTTACTAGCAAATTTAGATGGACCGACCGCCATAATTGCTACAATAGCTGATAGAAACTACAAGCATGCATTGTTTTCCGATTTGTTCATATTATTATTACGTTATCAATTTTGGAGTAATATTATCAGTTCCTTTCAGAACTGAGTGTTTCAAATTAAAAAATCTGATGTGGCCAGCACAAAACCTCTCGCCAGATATTTTACCTGGTTGTACGCATAAAACGAAAAGTACATATATTCATGTCTCACTACAAAATAATTCTCACATATATTTGCAAAATCTATGGGATATTTTAATATAAATTATGTACAATACATACATTTTCTTTATATTCAATATCCTGAAATTTTCTTTTTCTACTTTCCTTTTCTTTTTCTTTATATTCGTCATTTTTTCGCAAATTCCTTTTATATTCTTTTTTACGTATATTCTTTTGCGTTGTAGACTTTTTATTTTCATAATGATGTACAAATATTTTTGACAGTGGCATACAAATATTTTTGACAGTGACATTAATGTGTCAATTACAAACATTTGAATTTCTTGCCTTGAAATAGTTTGATTTGAGAATTTTTACAACAAATTAATTTATATGCATTTCTTTACTTCTAAATCTATAGAAGATGTAATAATGAATTTATATTTATCGAATAAAGAATTTAACGTTCTTTAATATAAGTATTTACATAAATTTTCGATAAATAATATTTAGATGATTTTTTTCTTGTAACTACTACTTCCGGTTGTCCAATTGTAACCAAAACTAAATCAACTCTTCCCATTATTGTTAAATTGAGGAGTCCGTAGTTAAAAATGTCCTATGTATTTGAGAAATCGTGGATCCAACATCCGCACATCCACACACACTCACTCACACACGCACACGCGCACTCGCACGCACGCATACGCACACGCACGCACACACACACACACACACACACACACACACACACACACACACACACACACACACACACACACACACACACACACACACACACACACACACACACACACACACACACACACACACACACACACACACACACACACACACACACACACACACACACACACACACACACACACACACACACACACACACACACACACACACACACACACACACACACACACACACACACACACACACACACACACACACACACACACACACACACACACACACACACACACACACACACACACACACACACACACACACACACACACACACACACACACACACACACACACACACACACACACACACACACACACACACACACACACACACACACACACACACACACACACACACACACACACACACACACACACACACACACACACACACACACACACACACACACACACACACACACACACACACACACACACACACACACACACACACACACACACACACACACACACACACACACACACACACACACACACACACACACACACACACACACACACACACACACACACACACACACACACACACACACACACACACACACACACACACACACACACACACACACACACACACACACACACACACACACACACACACACACACACACACACACACACACACACACACACACACACACACACACACACACACACACACACACACACACACACACACACACACACACACACACACACACACACACACACACACACACACACACACACACACACACACACACACACACACACACACACACACACACACACACACACACACACACACACACACACACACACACACACACACACACACACACACACACACACACACACACACACACACACACACACACACACACACACACACACACACACACACACACACACACACACACACACACACACACACACACACACACACACACACACACACACACACACACACACACACACACACACACACACACACATACGGACATCATCGTACAAATGTTATAATCACTAAAATCTGGATATGCGATTTTTAGCATGAATTCAATACCTCTTTTCGCGAGAGGTAAAAAGATAGTCTAACTGATCAACTTCTTATCTTTTATAGTTCCAATGTAGTAAAGCACATGAAAATATACTAATAATAAAATGTGCTGTGTGTACTATAATCTGCATAAATACCTGTAATAAAACTGTAGGTACACAATTTGAAATTACAAGCCAAATAAGTACTCATAATAATAGTTCAGAGCCAATTTAAAGTGTAACACATTAAACATCATACATGTGTTTCTTAATAGCAAGTATAATGCATTATTTTCAGTTAATAATAGTACTAAGTCTGAAATGAGCGTTAAATGACTATGATGCAAACAGTTGTTGAGTGTTCGCAAAACTGGCGAAGCGAACGTAACTTCATATCAGAAACTTCAAAGTTTCAAAGCATAAACACGTCTATCACAATGAATTAATCTTACGCCATTCACTCATCTTTGTGCATTCAACACCCCTACACCTCCAATTTCTCTCTAATATATTTCACACACATCAGAAAAGATTACGGTTCAAAAGATTAACATACAGAGAATTCTAAGACTTTTTTCTAGTTTCAATATCAATATTTTTGGTTTGTAAAGAACGAATTTTCAATAGGAATAGAGATTTAAAACTGTAAAATAATCATATTTTTACAATTTTTGAAACTTATGCAATGAAATCATTAAAAATCTGATGTTGATTTGTACATAAAGTTTATTTTCACATATTCTGCTATACTCGTATGTATTCTTCTAAAATATGTGCTTGGTTAAATTAATTTAAATTTATTTCTTTTTTAACCGTGGTGTTTATTTACCAATAAAATATACGGGGTGAACACAAGAAATGTGTTTACCATGAGAAAACATTTTTTTAACTTAAATTTCCCGTAAAATTTTATCGGGTGATTTATGCATACATTTTTAAAAAACAAAATTCTTATTTTTCAATTCTAAGACCCGGGTGCTAGAAACACAGCGGTATCTGTGTTACTTAACTGCCTGGTACCTCCTAACATGTTGGTACCTTTTTAAATCACAACATAATGGCAAATTACCAGAAGTTAATTCAGAATTTGGATCCATTTTATCCACTAAAATACATGCGACACACGAGCACAGTGTACTGATCATCAAATAAAAATAAAGTGAAAACCATGCTCGTTCACACAAGTTTAAATTTGTCTAGGTACACTACTAATATTTACTAGGGCTGATAGTATATTTTAAACTCTTTCAAACTTGTTTCGTTTAATGACTATGGTAACCAGTGCAGCATACTATACTTTCAATAAACTTGACGTTAAATTTTAGTCAATTGAAATTTTTTCTTTTCTTAAATATTATGTTTTTTTAATAAATTAAGAAAGATTTTCTTTGACGTCATTATTATGAACTGGAGAAAGGGATGCATATTTAAAAATGTAACCTGTAGATGGCGAGCGAGTGCGAGTTTTAATTTGATTTTGACATTAGTTCATTTTTCTGTCACTGTCTCTCTTCTTTATTATTTACAATTTGCGTGGTTTCTGTTACTTTTATTACGTATTTCGATTTGTTAAGCAGGATTTTGAAGGAATTTAACTTAGCTTATAGGGCGTGAGCAAACACGTGACTCGAGCGACCTTGACGTGCTTGAAATCAGCTGATTTGTGTGCGCATGTCATTTTGACAAGAACAATGTCACTTTGACCAGACCATTGTTTTGACTTATTTTGATTTTGAACTGCTAAAATGTTATTATTGTACAATATTTAGGCAGTAAAACATATCAAATTCAAAATAATCACTCTTTAACAGCTCAAAATTAAAATAGGTCGAAACACTGGTCTTGTCAAAGTGACATTGTTCTCGTCAAAATGACAAGCGCACACAAATCAGCTTGATTCCAAGCACTTCAAGGTCACTCCAGTCACGTGTCTGCTCGCGCCCTATACTCGTACAAGATTAAAATTACAAACGAAAATATCAACCTCCAAACTATTATTCAAACGTCAAACAAATGATCTGTCATGTTTAAATTATCCGCACATGCCGTTGCTATTGGACATACCGATGTTATTGCTTTACGGTCATTCATTGGTTCAGCGTAATTTTACGTCATACATGGCAGTAATTTAAATATTAAAATTTCATTAATTTTTTTCTGGCCAATTAATGAAAATTTTGCCAAAAGAAAAAAATGGGTAGCAAGATTTCATCGTCTTTTAAAAAATATTTAATAAAAAAATGGCACGTAAGTTGCCTAGTTTGCCTAGT
Source organism: Harpalus rubripes (assembly GCA_963082715.1). Lineage (NCBI taxonomy): Eukaryota > Metazoa > Arthropoda > Insecta > Coleoptera > Carabidae > Harpalus > Harpalus rubripes. Next base: position 90,510,250 of record OY720448.1, read on the forward strand.
GGTTAATCCAAGCCTGTTTATACATATGTAGAAATAGAAAACTTTTATACAAAACAATTTAACTATTAACCAAACCTACCATAGCCTCCTTTAATTTTTTTTTTGTTGTAGAAAACTTATTTGTTTAAATTTTATTTTTTCTACTTTGACACTTTATTATCTAAATTAATCTATTTTATACTAACAATTTGTTTCCGTATAAATCCATATTTTTATTGTTCAACATATCCTAATAAAGTACGCAATAAATTTTAGCAAATATACTTGATTGTTATGGCTGTTTTTATTTTTTTCGCGCATTAAGCAATTTCAGTTTTGAAACTTTCATTACGGTTAAATACTTTTTGCATAACCCTATTTATTGAATGGATAATTGCAAAATCGAGTCTGTCCTTTAAAAAGTTCATCTACTTGAAAATTACAAATTCAATTCCGATATTTGTAACAATCTTGTACGAATTAATCATTAGGGCAATATTGCATAATTCGATAGCTCTCATATAAGTTCTTGAAAGTTGGGAATTTTTAACGAGCCGAAATGGTTTCAAGTGCTGCACCGTCACTAAAATTTAAATTCGAATGCAACAAATAGCGCTTAATGGTTGACCGATGCGAGTGAATAACTGCGCTGTACGAGTACGTGTTTTACTCTCGCTAATCCTACCCGTAAAGCCCCATTATGTAGTTTTACAACGTTATTTAGTTTTAATGCGGACTGCAAAACATTCATATTCCCCGCGAACATGAACAACTTGGCGTTATAATCTCTGGGAATAATTAATGAATTAATTTATTATAAGAGCTCTGCTTCTTTTTCACCGCTATTTATTTGCCCTTAACTCTTTGTTAAGTCTGCTGACAACCACAAACTCGTCACTTTTTAATTCAAAGATTTACCTTTTTTATACTAAATTTGTCTCTTTTATTTCTGGCAGTTTCTTTTTTAACTTTCACGTAAAAAATAGTGATGGAAGATAGGTGTAGTTAGATCTTGTTGTTTAATTTGATAATATTGGGGGTGGTATTATCCAATCAAAAAAATCTGGTGTGGCCAACACAATACCTCCCGCCATTTACAGCCCGAGTCACAAAAAAGATTAAGTTAATCCTTATTTTTGAATTAGCGAGTTATACTCTAATTTATAGTTTATTTCATAAAATACAGTCTAATCTAATCCAAGTAACTACCTTTTTTTAAATCCCTCAACAGGATTAAATGAGTGGGTTCACCACACATCCATGCCTTAGTGGGATTCGAACCCATAGCCCCGAGGGCATTCATGACATGAGGCGTTGCTCTAAACATTGAGCCACCGGAGCATAATAAAATGAAAATTAAATTTTAAATACCGGGATAGAATAAAATTCACTAATCAAAAAATGAGGATTAACTTAAACATTTTTGTGAATCGTTAATTTTTATTAATCTAAATACATACCTACATATTTACTGGAAACTGTATTGAATTCCTTTCTATTGTTCTATTAACTTTTTTCTTTTTAAAATGTTAAGTTCTTTGACAGTGACATTTATCTGTCAGTTACATACATTTAAATAACTGCGTTTTGTTTATTTAAGGCTTAGGCTCTGGGATTTAAATTAGAGATAATTTTAAAAAATTATCCATAAAATATATAGAAAAAGTATTAATGCAAATCTATAGAAAATTTAATAATCTTTAATTTTTATAATAACATTAATCTCGAAAAATTAACATTAAAGGTATTTTTCGAAGAAAAACTCTTTTGAGCTTCTAGTAAAGTGACATTTCCGGTTATTTGATTTTCGCCAACATCTAATGGGCTCTTTCCATTACAGAAAAAGTGCGAAATACAAGGTTTCAATATTTTCTGAATGATAGAATTTGAGTTAGAGTGGAGGATCCAGACATACATATACACAGACATCATCGTGAAAATTTTAAAATTGGATTCTAGGGACCTTAAAACGAGGTTATTTACCAAAATCTCGATATGCGATTTTTAGCACGATCCTTATACCTCCGTCACCAAGGGTAGCGGGAGGTAAAAATGGCACGCAAGTAGCCCATTTATTCAATTTCTTATTAACAACGATAGCCATGGCATTTGAACAAAATGGCATTCAAATGTTAGAAATTTTATCTGCCAGAATTCGTTAGCTATGATTTTTCAGTTATAATTTCTTTTTAATATTTTGTAACAGACTATGAATTGCGTGAAAAAATTAATTTAGAAAATATTAATAATTAAATTTGCACAAATTATAAGTTATAACGATTTCTGACACGTAAAATGTAAACATTTGTTTGTTTTTTTTGTTCAAATGCAATCATGGCTATTAAGGGCCACTTTTACAATCATTAGATAAACCTCGTGTAACGCTATACCAGGTATAAAATTGGAAATTGTATTTTACAAACCTCGGATAAACCTCAGATAGAATAAACACCAGCATTTCTTATTCGATGGAAATCGGTCGTATAAACCTTTGATAACTTTATCCCTTGTTCTTATGGATACCACGTAAACACAAACGATGTTTTGCTTTTCATACGTTTGGCAGATGTCAATCAAGTATTTCATCATCACTGTCAGAATCAAAAATAACATTTATATCATCTAACATCGTGAAAAATGCAAATTAGAAGGCAGAAATAATAACAATATTGAAGAAAAATAGTCTAACAAGAAGATAATTTTATTGTACCAATACCAACCTAAAGTAATTCCTGGTGTAACTATCTGACAGATAAAATAGCATTGTACACTATTATTCACGAAAGATGACTATTCAAGGTCATTTCTGAGCCGCATAGGCGTGCAACATGAAATATTCATGGACACATTTTAACTGAAAAAATAAGAATAATTCATTCGAAAATTATGTTTCTTTCTAAATAATGCCTTTCTGAAAGATTTATGTTCTTCACTTATGTTTTTGCAAAATACGAAAACATAGACTTAACTTATAAACCAAGGAATAATAATTTAATTTAAACGTCAACGCCACTGGGTAAATTTTAGCACAGAGGGCAGTGCAGTAGATAATTAGGTATCTGTAATTGTACGACATACGGCATTATTATTTATAGTGTGTTAGAAAGTAATGCCACTATTTACGTATATCTGTCATACTACATAAATTAAATAGACATAGGTCAAATAATCTTTCTCTTTCTAATATAAAATGTTGCTAAGCTCCTGCTACAAAGTAATGTGTATTCTTTCATCGAACAAATGACCTTGAATAGTCATCTTTCGTGAATAATAGTGTAAAAGATAATCTTGTTTATCGAAGGTATAATTGCTAGGATAAAGTTATACCTCCGATAGCTATACCATAGTTTATCAATCAATTGTAAAAGTGGGCCTAATACGAATAAGAATTTGAAGTTTAATAATTAATTTATGCATCTAAAATATTAAGTAATTTACATGTAGTTGGTGTCATTTGGTGCAGAATTTTTGTATCTATTGATACTACATCCATTGTTGTCAGTTGAAACGGGGAGCAACAGTTTGCGAAAAACGGGTTTCCCGTGATAACGGATTATGTTCGGGTTTCAAGTATTCAGCTGGTATATATCTTTTGATTGTGACTAGTTAATAGACAAAATTAAGTCGGGCATATTTCATTATTAAATTTTGCACATTGTACTTTAGCTTTGAACTACCATTATCTACTAATAAACACATGTGCACATACTGACAATAATGAATATGCAAAAGCCCTTTGATACAATGCATTAAATTTTAATGAACATTATATTGCGGAGAAAAATATATTGTGTACGAAATTTGCAGAACATGTAGGTAATTTTATAATCTAGAATGTCTACTTATCTGTTTTTGATTAATAGTTATTTATGCTACCATTTACTAATCGAAGACAATTTTGCGCCCGAGCGATAGCGAGGGCTAGCAAAAAAGTTCGAGAGTGGTGAAATATACCTCGTGTGGCATATAAGATTTTTTCCACTCCCGATGATTTATTTTTACCTGTTCATTTCACTCCCAGATATGTCAAGGTTGTCAAGAAATACAGTTGAATATTGATACATTAAAAATCAGATGTGGCCGCATAAAACAAAAAATATTTTTAAATACAAATATATATATATATATATATATATATATATATATATATATATATATATATATATATATATATATATATTCGTGTCTCACTACAAAATAATTCTCACATATATTTGCAAAACCTATGGGATATAATATAAATGTACAATACATACGTTTCTTTATATTCAATATCCTGAAATTTTCTTTTTCTACTTTCCTTTTCTTTTTCTTTATATTGGTCATTTTTTTCGCAAATTCTTTTTATATTCTTTTTTACGTGTATTCTTTGGCGTTGTTGACTTTTTTCTTATTTTCATAATGATGTACAAATATTTTTGACAGTGGCATACAAATATTTCTGACAGTAACATTTATGTGTCAATTACAAACATTTGAATTTCTTGCCTTGAAGTAGTTTGATCTGAGATTTTTTACATCAAATTATTTTATATGTGTGTCTATATCTATAGAAGATATAATAATGAATTTATATTTATCGAATAAAAAATTTGACGTTCTTTAATATAAGTATTTACATAAATTTTAGATAAATAATATTTAGATGATTTTTTTCTTGTAACTACTACTTCCGGTTGTCCAATTGTTACCAAAACTTAATCAACTTTTCCCATTATTGTTAGATTGAGGAATCCGTAGTTAAAAATGTCTTAAGTCTTATAGTATCTGAGAAATCGAGGATCCAACATACACACACACACACACACACACACACACACACACACACACTCGCACTCGCACTCGCACTCGCACTCGCACTCGCACTCGCACTCGCACTCGCACTCGCACTCGCACTCGCACTCGCACTCGCACTCGCACTCGCACTCGCACTCGCACTCGCACTCGCACTCGCACTCGCACTCGCACTCGCACTCGCACTCGCACTCGCACTCGCACTCGCACTCGCACTCGCACTCGCACTCGCACTCGCACTCGCACTCGCACTCGCACTCGCACTCGCACTCGCACTCGCACTCGCACTCGCACTCGCACTCGCACTCGCACTCGCACTCGCACTCGCACTCGCACTCGCACTCGCACTCGCACTCGCACTCGCACTCGCACTCGCACTCGCACTCGCACTCGCACTCGCACTCGCACTCGCACTCGCACTCGCACTCGCACTCGCACTCGCACTCGCACTCGCACTCGCACTCGCACTCGCACTCGCACTCGCACTCACACTCGCACTCACACTCACACTCACACTCACACTCACACTCACACTCACACTCACACTCACACTCATACTCATACTCATACTCATACTCATACTCATACTCATACTCATACTCATACTCATACTCATACTCATACTCATACTCATACTCATACTCATACTCATACTCATACTCATACTCATACTCATACTCATACTCATACTCATACTCATACTCATACTCATACTCATACTCATACTCATACTCATACTCATACTCATACTCATACTCATACTCATACTCATACTCATTCTCATTCTCATTCTCATTCTCATTCTCATACTCATACTCATACTCATACTCATACTCATACTCATACTCATACTCATACTCATACTCATACTCATACTCATACTCATACTCATACTCATACTCATACTCATACTCATACTCATACTCATACTCATACTCATACTCATACTCATACTCATACTCATACTCATACTCATACTCATACTCATACTCATACTCATACTCATACTCATTCTCATTCTCATTCTCATTCTCATTCTCATTCTCATACTCATACTCATACTCATACTCATACTCATACTCATACTCATACTCATACTCATACTCATACTCATACTCATACTCATACTCATACTCATACTCATACTCATACTCATACTCATACTCATACTCATACTCATACTCATACTCATTCTCATTCTCATTCTCATTCTCATTCTCATACTCATACTCATACTCATACTCATACTCATACTCATACTCATACTCATACTCATACTCATACTCATACTCATACTCATACTCATACTCATACTCATACTCATACTCATACTCATACTCATACTCATACTCATACTCATACTCATACTCATACTCATACTCATACTCATACTCATACTCATACTCATACTCATACTCATACTCATACTCATACTCATACTCATACTCATACTCATACTCATACTCATACTCATACTCATACTCATTCTCATTCTCATTCTCATTCTCATTCTCATACTCATACTCATACTCATACTCATACTCATACTCATACTCATACTCATACTCATACTCATACTCATACTCATACTCATACTCATACTCATACTCATACTCATACTCATACTCATACTCATACTCATACTCATACTCATACTCATACTCATACTCATACTCATACTCATACTCATACTCATACTCATACTCATACTCATACTCATACTCATACTCATTCTCATTCTCATTCTCATTCTCATTCTCATACTCATACTCATACTCATACTCATACTCATACTCATACTCATACTCATACTCATACTCATACTCATACTCATACTCATACTCATACTCATACTCATACTCATACTCATACTCATACTCATACTCATTCTCATTCTCATTCTCATTCTCATTCTCATACTCATACTCATACTCATACTCATACTCATACTCATACTCATACTCATACTCATACTCATACTCATACTCATACTCATACTCATACTCATACTCATACTCATACTCATACTCATACTCATACTCATACTCATACTCATACTCATACTCATACTCATACTCATACTCATACTCATACTCATACTCATACTCATACTCATACTCATTCTCATTCTCATTCTCATTCTCATTCTCATACTCATACTCATACTCATACTCATACTCATACTCATACTCATACTCATACTCATACTCATACTCATACTCATACTCATACTCATACTCATACTCATACTCATACTCATACTCATACTCATACTCATACTCATACTCATACTCATACTCATACTCATACTCATACTCATACTCATACTCATACTCATACTCATACTCATACTCATACTCACACTCACACTCACACTCACACTCACACTCACACTCACACTCACACTCACACTCACACTCACACTCACACTCACACTCACACTCACACTCACACTCACACTCACACTCACGTACACACACACACACACACACACACACACACACACACACGCGCACACACACACACACACACACACACACACACACACACACACACACATCGTAAAAATGTTATAAACGGATTCCAGGGACCTTAAAACGTGATTATTCATTAAAATCTGGACATGTGATTTTTAGCATGAATTCAATACCTCTCTTAGCGAGAGGTAAAAAAGGGAATCTAAGTATCCCATGGAAAATTTAAGAAGAAAAACATTTGTCACGTCAACGGTAATTTTTGAATTGAAATATTTATGAAATGAGGACAATTTGATAGAAATTAAATTGAAATTATAAATTATAAAAATGAATAAATATTTGACACAAGTTTAAAATATCTAACTGCTGGTATTTCACAAACAGGGAGGTAAGTTCAGCTGTAGGGAAGTAAGGACAATCCTTACTTTCCGTCGCTAATATCTTGACAGTAAAATAAACATACATCCCTACAAACAATGTCCTAATATCCTACTTATGATGTTGGGAGTGGAAAAATAAACATATATTACTACAAACAATGTCCTAATAGCCAACTTACGATATCGGAAGTGGGAAAACAATTTTAATGTAATTGTGCGTAAAAAAAATATTGTAGGTAGCAAAGGAACAAAGAGATGATAATAAATTTAATCTAGGCTGACTAAATGTGATTATACATACATTCATATACAAATCTGATTTCTATCATGCCCCCTACAAACTTGTTTCTAGAAGGCAGTCGTCTGCTCTACTATTCAAAGTGGAAAACATATTCGCACCTCAGGCGTCGACGTCGGGATTGATCGCGAATCACGAAGCGCTCTCATGTTAACACCTTCCCTATTTTCACAACAACATTAAATTCGCTTTGGCGCTATTTCGCATAACAAAAGCCTATCATCCCTGCCAGAATAGGCTCATAACCTCAACTATCTATCAGCCACCACAAGCACGTGGCACAAAACAAAATGTAATCGAGTTAGTGGGTGAAAAACGCGGCGTTGAACGTCTTCGTCTTCCTTGATCCTATCTGTGCGATATTTTCCCATCTGCGGTTAACAAAGACTCGCGCTGAATGGAGAAGAAGAAGAACCACCAGGTAGTGCCAGGCAGGCATACGATGGTGCCGCCGCTGAAGCTACTGCCATGGTAATCATTAATAAAGTGCGCAGATATCTTAATTAAATCAAAACAATATGGCAAAGCGAGATCGAAATTAATTAACCATCGGCGCGCGCCGTTCGGAGAACGAGCCAGGAACAGGTGGATGGGAATCGACCAGTACACCTAAACATCCTGAAAAGTTTTCCCTCTATTCATTCTTTTAGGCAAGGCCGACTTTTGGTTTATTTATGGCACCCAATTAATCGATATTTTTAAAAATCTGATGTCGCCAGTACATTACTTTCCGTCAGTTCCATAAATTTTGTACAAATTCCAAGCAGAAATTTTTTTGCACAAGTTTCCATATTTCAAATTCATTACCTTCTGTCAGTTCTATGTATTTTATACAAATTCCATACAGAAAGTTTCATGTAAACTATTATTCACGAAAGATGACTATTCAAGGTCATTTGTGACCCGTCTGATATAATATTATTTGCAGATAACTTCATTGTATTTTGTATGCATAAGCGTACAACCTGAAATATTTATGGACACATTTTAACTGAAAAAATAAGAATAATTCATTTGAAAATTGTTTCGTTCTAAACAATGCCTTTCTGAAAGATTTATGTTCTTCACTTATGGTTTTGCAAAATACAAAAACATAGACTTAACTTATAAACCAAGGAATAATAATTCGATTTAAACGTCAACGCCACTGGGTAAATATTAGCACAGAGGGCAGTGTAGTAGATAATTAGGTATCTGTAATTCTACGACATATGTCATTATTATTTATAGTGTGTCAGAAAGTAATGCCACTATTTACGTATATCTGTCACATCACATAAACTAAACAGACGTAGGTCAAATAATCTTTCTCTTTCTAATATAAATTGTTGCCAAGCTACTGCTTTAAAGTAATGTGTATTCTTTCTTCGAATAAATAACCTTGAATAGTCATCTTTGGTGAATATTAGTATAATTCAATTTGGAATAGTTTACAGTTTTAGTTATAGTGCCAGTAGTGATTTATTTCGTGATTTCTCTAATTTTAAAGTGTATTAACTGTATTTATTTTTAATGGAATTGAAATTCAATAAGCTGATGAACATTCGTTGTGCAGTTTGATATAAAGTGCAGCGCAAAGAAGCAAATAGACGTTTACTTTTATATTTAATGACGAAATTACCATTTCCAAATATCTTTTATCTTACATATAAACAAATATTAAAATAGAAGTGTATGTCTATCTGACAAGTAATTTTAAATTGATTTAGAAATGCATTTATAGTTATTGTATTGTAATAATTTAAAATATATGTATGAACTTATGCATATTCAATTTTCTTATTGTCTTTTATTTTAAAAATTCAAAATTTCAATTTATCTATACATGACATGTCTCCTATGTCACAAACTACCAAGCCGTACAGTGTGCGTTAGTTCATGGAAGCAACCTGTAGATGTCACTATTTTGTATTTCGAAAAATACAATAACTGCCATATCTGTAGTTGAGGTGATCCGTGATTTATGGCACCCAATTAATCGATATTTTTAAAAATCTGATGTCGCCAGTACATTACCTTCCGTCAGTTCCATATATTTTGTACAAATTCCATACAGATAGTTTTTTGCACAAGTTTATATTTCAAATACATTACCTTCTGTCAGTTCTATGTATTTTATACAAATTCCATACAGAAAGTTTCATGTACCTAAGAGAGTCTATATTTCCAGTAAAATATAACACAAACATGTCAATTGCACTTGACATTGACAAAGCTAGTTACTTTATGATCTGACAAGGCGAGGGTAAGCGCAATAACAGATAAATAACTTTTTATAAACTCTTCTAAATTATAGTTTCGACAATCATATTTTAACTCTGTTTATCCGTTTGTTATAAATGTCAAAATTCAGTTTAGAAATTCATACTGTATTATGATAGTCACATTTATTTGTTTATCATTAGTCTAGAAATTATTGTGTATTCGTGCGTGACTTTGGATGAGCTAGCCTATGCACCCCGTACTCCTAAGATAATCCTGTCCTGAAGATAGCGTTTTGTTTTTAAGGATAGTCGACATTAGAGACTAGTGGAATTAACATGTAAGAGTGGAGATCAGTTCGTCGCGTCGGGAAGACGTGTTTTGTTTTGACGAGACATGTAGTGTCATTTAGTTTTGGGGCGACGCCCGCCCGCTGGGTTACGGAATGTAACATATTAGTAATGGCTTAGTTGAGTATGTTTAATTAGTTAATATTCTAATCATGTAAATAAAGTTTAGTTATTAAAACCCAAGTAGTGTTCATGTCCGTAGTGTTCATAAAGTTAAAGTGTAAAAGTGTGTGTGCTGTTCCTTCTCAAGATGTTCTTCCCACAAAGCCGTGGACGCCAATCATCCGAGGCGTCCACCAGTCAGTAAGTGTATCATCGTTGGGAGTAAGAAGAATTAGTAGGTAGTAAACAATAAGAAGCAGTAGTAGTATTAGCATCATTCACTTCCGCACCCCCCCCCCCCACGTGTTACAATGAATATGAAGTATAAAATATTATCAAATGGTATAGAGAATAAAATATTCTTTAATATTTATAATAGCATTAAATATAGAAAAATGATATTTAATAGTATTTTTTTAAAGAAAAACTGTTAAAATCTTAAAATTAGGGTACTTCCGGTTGAGCAATTATAACCAAAATCTAATCACCTCTTCAAATGGATGTAAAGAAAAGGAATATGAAAGAATTATAATTTTTTGAAATGTAGTATTTGAGTTATCGGATCCGGAAAAATCGTCACACTCACAAACGCGCGTGCGCGCACACACACACACACACACACGCACACACGTACATACATACAGACATACATACATCATCGTAAAAATAGTAATATCTAATTGCAGAGACTCTAAAACGTGCTTATTCATCAAAAACTCACCACCGAATTTTTTGACCAAATACAATACCTTCCTTACGTAAAGGTGACGGAAGGTAAAAAGGAAAGGATCATTTCAAAATTATTATTTGATGTTAATAATTATTTATTTAAAAATTAGTTTCGATATTTAAAAAGATATGAATGATCTTTTAAAATAATTATAATTGATCATTAAAAAAACATGTTTCATCTTTATTAAAAAAAGGAATTGATATATTATAATATTAAATTTGACATTTGTAATGGAGTCCTGCACCATAACAAAAAATCTGATGTGACCAGCACATTACCTTCCGTCAGTTCTATGTACTTTGTACAAATTCCACACAGAAAGTTTCTTGCAAAAGATTCAATATTTCAAGTACATTACTTTAAGTCAGTTCTATGTATTTTGTACAAATTCCATACAGAAACTTTCTATATTTCTAGTAAAATTGTAACACAAACATACTATATCAATTGCACTTGACTCTGACATCTGTCAATCAGAATTTTCTTAATATAGTAGATGTTTCCATGTTTATAGCAAAGCTGGCTGTTTTATGAAATTTAATTTCTTTATAATTTTTTAACATTCAATATAAAGAATCAAATCGTATAGAGTATAAAATATTCTTTAAAATTTATAGCATTAAATATGAAAAAATGGTATTTAACAGCGTTTTTTCAAGAAAAACTGTCAAAATCTTCAAATTAGGGTACTTCGGGTCGACCAATTATAACCAAAATCTAATCAGCTCTTCATTTGGATGTAAAGAAGAGAAATACGAAAAAATTATAATTTTTGGAAAGGTGGTATTGGAGTTACAAATGATATCCGAAAAAATCGTCACACACACACATACATAAATAAATACATACATACATACATATATACATCCATACATACAGACATCATCGTAAAAATAGTAAAAACGTATTCTAGGGACCCTAAAACGTGGTTATTCATTAAAAACTCATCATCGAATTTTTTTACCAAGACAATACCTACCTTCCTTACCTAAAGGTGACGGAAGGTAAAAATAATGAAATGCACACTTTATACTTAAAGTATTACCCAATAAATAGTAATTAATGGCCGTATTGTGGTCAAATCTGTAAATTTAAATCTGTAAAAAACTGACAAAATCAATTTTTGTTGATTAATATAAATTTATATATATGCGTGGCAGGTTTCGTTGCGATTTTATTCACTATTTACAGATTGAAGACTTACAGTTTTGACCATAATACGGCCATAAGATGAAAAAATCTGATGTGGTCAGCACATTACCTTCCGTTAGTTCTATGTATTTTATATAAATATCATACAGAAAGTTCCTTGAAAAAGATTATATTTCTTGTACATTACCTTAAGGCAGTTGTATGTATTTTAAACAAATTCCAAACAGAAAGTTTCTAACAGAAGATCCTATATTTCCAGTAAAATTATAACATAAAAATACTGTCAACTGCACTTGACACTGACACCTTTCAATTTTCTATTTTCTTAATGTAGCAGCTGTTTTCAGAGTTATAGCAAAGCTGACTAATATACATGATATTTAATGTCTTTATAATTTTTTAACTCTATGTCCATTTAATATGAAGTATAAAATGCATTCAAATTGTATAGAGAATAAATAATTCTTTAATATTTATAATAACATTAAATGTGAAAAAATGATATTTAACATCGTTTTTTCAAGAAAAACTGTTAAAATCTTCAAATGAGGGTACTTCCGGTTGATCAATTATAACCAAAATCTAATCAGCTCTTCACATGGCTGTAACGAAGAGGAATACGAAAGAATTATAATTTTTGGAATACACACACACACACACACACATACATACACACACACACACACACACACATATACAGACATCATCGTAAAAATAGTAAAATCGTATTGTAGGGACCCTAAAACGTGCTTATTCATCAAAAACTCACCACCGAATTTTTTGACCAAAGACAATACCTTCCTTACCTAAAGGTGACGGAAGGTAAAAAACAATTTTTTAATAATTATATAGATATTTAAGGTGTATTGTCAGTGTTACTGTGATGTCACATTAGGGCTCTCGCTGCCTACTATAAAGCTTGTGCCAGAGAAAGATATAGTAATAGGTGTCGCCGTGACGTCATGTTGATATTAAAAATCAAATGCAGTTAAACTAAAAATTAAGACATTTTAATACTACAAATTGCTACTAAATTAAAAGAACTTTCATTTAAAATAATAAAACAATCAGAGTGCAGGACCCCGTTGTCATCCTTGAAGAATGCCATTTTGAAAGTTAGAAATGTCAATGGATTTGGTATGAACTATTTAATTATTTAATTTTATTACAATCCACTGCATTATGTTTAGTAAATAATTGAACATCTTATACGTATTATGTATGTGAACTTCAATTATTTCATATCATATTTCTTTGAGCTTTATATATATATATATATATATATATATATATATATATATATATATATATATATATATATATTATTTATTGATCCACTAACCAACAGGTGGATTTCGGTTAAAAGATAACTAGTATTGTATTGTCTTTTACATACTCATCCTTAATGTATACTTTCCTCATTTCCTACAAACTCTAAATGCAACTTCGCTTCATTACAATTCAGTTCTCTCAGATGTTAGTTCATTAGCGAGTTTATATTACAAACTTAGTTCTAACTAAAAGTATCAACAGAATCTATTTTGTTTAGATTCGCAACTTGTTGCATTGAAACAAATTATAAGAAAATCTGATTAATTAACCAGATTACCATTATATCTAGAATAGGTGACCAGCATATATTTGAGAAGAAACAGGAAGGAGAAAGTAATCGTGATCTACCTCAATAAAAATAAGCTAACGCAATGTCCGGAAATTGGATAAAAACCAAACAGAATCAAATTTAATTAACATTAATAATAGAAAATAACAATTTTCACTCACATTTTGGCCTATTTGAGACTTCTACACCGTCTATTTCGCGTCGCATTTTCTTCAGCTCTTGAAATGTTTTTGGCTTAATGGCGTACACAAGTGACTTTAAATAACCACAGAGAAAAATCTAGTGATTTTAAATCATACGATCATGGTTCTATCTCGACAACCAATATGGAAAAAACTCATCAACCAGGAATCATCATTGAAAATAAACTAACAGAGAACGACAGAACTGCCACAGCCGAGTGAACGACCAGAACCAACCAATGATGTACCCTCTAATACGCTTGTACAGCCAGGCACGCTCGATCACCCTCACTTAATTAGATATAAGGCTCGTTGAAAATAAGAAGATGCGATCCAAATAGAATTCTGTACCAATGCTGGATGGAAATAAAGAAAAAAGAAGAAAACAGACTACCAAGAAATAACTGGGAAATCCACAAGACAAAATATTATGAAAGAAACGGTTATGCACCACTGGAAGTAGAACGAAAACGACAAGAAAACAAGGACATTAAAGGGGAATTGTGTAGAAGAGACCAAGACACAAAAACAAGACCAAGATAAAAGACTTAAGGTATAATAAAATATACAAAAGTATTCGTCCCATATCAACGCCTTAATACCTCGAAAACAAGAATGGGAAATCTATAAAACTCGTAGCCAGGCTAAGATGTGGGAATGAAGAAAATGACAATAAATATATTATAAATGACGATTAAATGTTAGCACTAAAAATAACAAATCTAGATGACCGTCGCCTGGCCGAACTCGGTCACGCGGAATCCTCCTCCACGCCGTGATTATTTCTGCAAAAGAATTTACACATGAGAAATACTCAGTGACGAGGCAATCATTCACAAAATACACGCGCATCCACCACAACGGAATGTATTGAGAAATCACACGAGAAATAACACACGTATGCAACGAAGTCCAATAGAACAGAGAAAATGGAATAAGTTACCTTATGCGAAACGCATACCTGCTACTCAATAGCAGTGTGTATACTCCAACTGTACCTGCTATTACCACTGTGGCCCTGGACTTACGCGTACATATACTCAACTGCACCTACCATTACCACCCCTGAGCGGTGTGGTTTATACCGGCACCGAGATAACCTTGCCATTACCACCCCTAGGAATAGGGAGCTACCCTAACCCGAATTCCGCTCAGGTGCTGATCAACCCTAGTGGCTTTACTTTGGCCTTAGGGGCATAGTGACAAAACCAGGACAAAACCATCCCTGCCGTTACCACGCGGTCAATCAGCGAAAACCCACGAGACTAGCAATCGTGGACACATAGATCGCATTCCTGGTTACCCTTATAGCTCTCTCATCACGTACCAGAGGCTCTACCGAGCACGACCGATCAACAAGGATTAGGATAAAGGACAACGCAGTAAAGTAAGAGAATAATAATACAAATCCGTATCTGCATTACTCTTGCTATCGTAGACTAAAAGTGTGTGTAAGATTCAACTCACCTGAATCACTACACAAATCAATCACTACGATATCGATGTTTTCACACTGAAATCTAGAAATATACTGAAATAAAATACGTGAATACCAGTATCATTAAATGTAGCTCTTATCCAACAGCATCGGTTACGTATCTAAATAGCTAATTAGAGACAAAAAATAATAAATTTAATAAAAATTATCTTACGCAAAATAATTACTGTGACAAATATTGGAAAAAGAAGCAGAAAGAACATGCAGACTGTGCACTGAAAGCCAAGAAAATATAGTACACTTATTATATAATTGCAGGGAACTACCAAGGCAAACATATAACCTGTACCATGTCCTCATGTCCTAGACGAACTGGGTAGCGGGAAGTCATGGGCCAAGGCGCTGAAGGAAGAAGAAGAAGAAGAAGAAGAAGAAGAAGAAGAAGAAGAAGAAAGATGAAATAAAATAATGTATTGTAAAAATTTAGATATATGCACTTTCAAAATTCAATATAAAGGTTACAAATTTTTGTAAAAAATTCAATGCCGTAAAGCACGAATTAAATAAATTAATTCTAGTATTAGTTCACCTGATGCAGGTAGCAGATGTTTAGTTACCGAAACGTTGTGTCTAGTATGTTATACAATAAAGATAATGGAAGTCCAGAAATCAGTTTTATTTAATATAATATTTTGATAAGGTATGGCATGAAGGACTTAACTACAAATTAAGTAAGCTTTTGCCCAAACCGCTCTCACAATTATTGAAATCATATATCACAGATAGAGCATTTCGAATTAAGGAAGATGCTTACTCTGAAATTAAAGAAATCAAGTCAGGTGTGCCACAGGGCAGTGTATTAGGGCCAGTCCTTTATCTATTGTATACCAGTGATATACCTGATTTAGAACATGACACGATAGCCACCTTTGCTGATGACACTGCAATAATGGCCGTAGGCAAAGACCACGAAGAAGCGGCATTAAAGCTACAAACTTCAATTACCAAAGTTATCAACTGGACTAAACAATGGCGGATAAGCCTGAATGAGACTAAATCTGTTCATATCAATTTCACGAACAAAAGAAATCAACATATTCCTGTAAGCATAAATAATATCCAAGTACCACACGCTAATACAGCAAAATATTTGGGTATGACATTAGATGCTAAGCTACGCTGGAGAGCCCATATCAAAAAGAAAAAAGTAGAACTGGATATTAAATTTAAAAAAATGTATTGGCTACTAGGACGAAATTCCACACTGTCAATATATAATAAAGTACTTCTGTACAAACAAATTCTCAAGCCCATATGGACATATGGTATCCAGCTTTGGGGTTGTGCCAAAAAAAATAACTTAGAAATAATACAGCGATTTCAAAACAAAGTACTTAGGAGCATTGTTAACGCTCCTTGGTATTTCAGAAACAGTGACCTCCATAGGGACTTGGAAATGGACACAGTTAACCAGACTATAAGCAAATTCGCAAGGAGTCATGAACAGCGACTTCTTCATCACGTCAATGTTGAGGCCATCCAGCTCCTCGATAATACGAACTTGACCAGAAGACTGAAGAGGACCAAACCTTTTGAGTTAGTTTAATGTTTGTGTTTATGTGTTAGTGAAAAAGCAGAGTACAGTGCTGGCGTACACGCTATTATTAGTATAAGTTATTAGTGTTGTGCAAAAGCAGAGTATGGTGCCGGTGTACACGTTAACATTAGTGTAAACAAGTTATTAGATACTAAGGGATGCTAATGAGTAAATTCTTAGTTTAAGATTTATGTATAGTAGTAATTTATGTTTGTAAAATATTACTCATTGATCAGTTAATGATCAGATTGTAATTTAAAGAAATACCCCAAAGGGTGTTTAATAAATAATAATAATAAAAAAAAAAATTAATAACGAATCATTATCTTATAAATTCAAAGACAAATTAGACAAATAATTGTTTAATATTATGACAGCCTACCTGATTTTTTATTCCAAATAATTCAAGCGTGACCCTGATGCAAAATTCGTTTTCAGGATATTGTATGAGATTTGTAATGTTGTCTGTTGATTAATTTCATTTTAACATACTAAAATTTCATTAGCATAGGGCACAGATGATATAATAGGAAAATAGAGATATATTGCTGAAATTTACATCATTTAATTTTAAGTTGACATTAATTTTGTAAACTATAGAACTTCTGAAGGTTCTTCTAAACTTGTCTGATTATTTTCGCTAATGGTTCTATCAACAAGGGATTACACAATGTGTCTAGACAGGATTATTGAGTATTACAAAATTTTACATAAACTACAAACACAAACTTTTTAAAAGATAAAATTAATTTAAATTATTGAAATACTTGGTTTTTAGTTTCACAATTATTTAATTCGATGTTTCGCTAAACATTAGCATCATCAATATTATCGTATAACTATAAATATATACATATGTCTAAATTATATGAAATAAATAATAAATTTCACCATGTAGGAGCTGAAACAATTAAAGAAATTATAAAATTAATTTAATAGTATATTGTGTTATTAGGAGTAAAAGTGATACTTTGTATGACGAGTATGGAAGTTTGCACGACGAGTGAACAATTGCATGCGAGGCACACAGACACTTTTATTCCGAATGACACATTAAATTATTTCTACGCCGCCGGCGTTAAAATTTCCAGCGGCGTAGAAATGAAACTTCTACCTTGTGAATCAAGTCACAAAAATGCCATTTCTAAGTTTGAAAAAAAAAATCTTTAAAAATATTATTTTAGATATATAAAAGAATATAAAGATCTTTTCGATCTTTAAAAAACTTGATTTTTATTCCCATTGTTCTATGAGAAAATGGAATGTTTGATTATTATTGGTCAACTAAAAGTTTTCAGCTCTTACATGCTACCTTCTTTTTCTTTGATAAGTACATTTAGCTATATCTTTGCTTCACAAAACATTCTAACGTCGTTTTTTAGCGGGAAAAGTTACCTGGATGCTTAATTTCGTAAAATGGCAAAATGAATTGACTGTCATGACTAGTGATGTGCAAATTTCGGAAACATATTTTTGAAAGTTTCACTGAAAATTTTATTGAAAGTTTCACAAAATATTTCACTATGAATTTTAATGAAAGTTTCCTATATAAATTTCAAGAAACTTAACATTTGTCAGTTGAATTTAAAATATTTGGATCTCAAATTAACTACTTTGAAAGTAAATAAGAAAAACAAAAGCTTCAAAACAAAATAAAAAACTATTATTCAAAATGTAAAACAATTTAAAAAAAAATTGTTAAACTATTTAAAATAGAAAGTATCCTGTCTTTTGTATTTATTTAATTAAAATATCGCCAAATACTACTTTTAATTTTCACCATACTTAAATTGTACTGAATCCTGAATTTCATATTTGAAAAATATACAAGTTCCAGCATGTAGAGTAACCAAACATAACTTGCAAGTAGATAAGTGCAGGCGCATGCATGGCATCTGCGCAAGTCTATTGCAGAGAGTTTCATGAAACTTAGGTTTAAAACTTTCATTTTTGAAATTCTTCAATTAAAACTTCCAATTGGAACATTACTAGTCATGACCGTGTGATTTAATACATCTAGACTTTTTTTCTGGGGTTATTTGAAGGCACGGGTGTACGCCAAGCCAAGGATAAGTCAAGAACTGAAGAACATACGACGCGAAATATTCGACGTGGAGTCTCAAATATGCCAAAATGTCGCAGTCGTGGTGGTATTTTCTATTATTAATGTCAATAGTTATACTTTCATTAAAAAATAAAAGTTTGTTGGAACTTGAATTTGTATGATTTTTATTTAATTTCAATATCCGGACATTGAAAATAAAAAACCAAATATAAAATAAATACTGAACTGAGTTAAATTGTTGGCCACATCAATGGCGACTTATACAATTCAAACTTTTCGGAGCCATCTAGTGAGTAAAAAAGTATTTAATAAGTAGTTATGTAGTGAGCAAGATTTAGCGCTACAGTTTGACATTTATCATGTGATTCACCACGTGATGACAACAAAAAACTGTTCTTTGAAAGGAAACGTAAACATGTCAGACTGAACACATTTTTATATAATTATTTAAGTATAAGATCTACTCAGTGCATACCCTTCAATTAATTCATGTTTATTTCCATTTTTCGTCAAACCCCACCATTCTAACCATCTTTTCAACTGTAAGATGGAATGATTTCATTGTTTTTAAACACAAATTGTGCCCCTGGTACATCATCTTATGTTAAACTCATTATTTATTTGTGAACTTGGTTTTAGTGATATTTGAAATTCTAAGGATCACTACACTTTATTACAAGTGATAATTAATAAAAGGCACTACTCAAAATAACATAACCAGACTTTGCTTAAATAACAAACAAATTATGGGATCCATGAGGCGAAGGGGAGGGCATTTGATCGACTAGGCCGTGGTATGTCACCTCGCTCTTTCTAAAAAATTGTTGTTCTTTTCTAAATTGTGTGGAGGGAGGTCCGTCGCCGATCCGCCGCGTCAAAATTATAAGTCCCCATTCTCCAACGGTTCGATGTCTCATTCCAGTGTGGTGAAAACTTCAATGACTCCTAAACCACATTTTATTTTTCCAATAACTTTCCTGAAACTCCATCCTTTGGCATCCCATCATCACGTACGCCCCTTATATTACCTCACACATTATCACGTCGGAGGTAGCATCTGCTTCTTTGCTCGTTTCCTGACAGTGCTCACTAGTCAAGCCAAACCAAGTCACTGAGCAATCCTCTTCTTAGTGCTCACGGTACTCACACTCACGGCACCGCAGTACCGAGACCGTTGTGCCGCACAAACAGCCAAATTAACGAAGACAAATGAGTGGACAATTAATAAGTACGACAAGCGCCGTGAGATTTGTGTACAGTCGGAAGGAAATTTAAAGAGTAAAAGGGATAGAAAAGTAGGTCAAAAAAATTAAAAGTGGATTTTTGGTAGGTACCTACACATATCAAGGTTTCAATTTTATTCGATTACTTTGAAATAATCCAAGCCTGCATATTTGAAAAACTGATGTATGAAAAATCAAATACATTAATGTTAAACAATGGCGTAAAATACAACAAAGGGCTGATCTTTTCACCTTGGGATGAAGTTCCAAATATAGTTATCTGTCGGATAAAATAAAAAAAAATGGGACTTTTCAACTTTGGATAAAGCAATTTGTTTCAATAATTGTCGGCAATCTTAGAAACACCGTCTTTGCAATCACAAGATGCACAATAGTATTATATTAAGAATTAACAAAACTACCAACACACAATGATATACAACTTATCGATGCCATAATAAATGTAATCACATGATTGACAGAATGACATGAATATTCAAATAATTCAATGATTTTAAAAAACACTTGTTACCGCTATTACAATACCGTTTCTATTTCATTTTTACCTCCCACTAACCCAGATAGCACAAATGTTCTCAGAATATTCTAAGAAAGTCCTACATATGTCTTCTATATTCCAAATATCTCAGGAATGTCCTAAGAATATTACGAATATATTGGTATATTACTGTAATATTCAAGCTAGAATATTCTATGATTATTTATTTTATTATGATCAGGATATTCTTATATTACTCCAGAATATATGGGAATATTTTAAGTATATATCATTGAGAATATTCTCCGCATAATATATTGAAATCAATGTTGGGGGGAGGTATTTATTTTTGAACTATTTTTGCGTTCTTAATCCGAAATAGGCTTAATATTTATATATAATTATTGTGTTACATTTCACATTATTTACGTTAATAGTGTTTTATCTATCACCATGCTGACTTGTTCTTCAGTTTTGGTTTGAAATAGTGGTGCTAAACCAAGTAAAGCTGTTAGATTTACAATAATTTGCGTGCGTTTTTAAACAATACCCAACTATAAAAATTTTATTTTTCATTTTCACGGTAATTTTATAAATATTAGTATAACTACAACAAATAATTATTCTACTATTTCTTTCATTTCATTTTTATTTCCTCATATTTGCATTTTTTCTACGGTACGGTTTATTTGTATCATTCGTCGTTGCTAAGGTAACAATACATGCATAAGCATACTCCTAAACGTTAGTAACTTTTGTTTATTAATCAGCTCAAATTAGAAGGGTTTTGAATAATTTGGGATAAGAAACAAGTAAGTACATTATATTTACATATTATATGCTGTATAAACTGCATCACTATTTGGCATTTATATTATTTGATGATTAGATTTTTGTAAACAATACCCAAACATAACAATTTTAATATTTATTATCACGGTAATTTTAAAAATATTTGTTTAACTACTATAAATAATTATTCTACTATTTATTTAATGTTTATTTCATCATATTTGAATTGGTTCGATTTGTTTGTATCGTTCGTTGTTGCTATGGTAACGTCCATTGTTTGTAGTCTGTAGCTTCTGCATCTCATATCTACCTCATCTGCGGCCCGCCCGAGCCACAACGTTTGTTGATTACTCAGCACAAATCACTAACTAACTTTTCGCACGCACGGAATTATCTATTCCATACTAATTATAGAATAAACTATTCTTTAGTTTATATAACCAACTAGAGCCCAGAGCAAAGTTCCGGTGTGCTCTGGTTCATTTCGATTCCTGTATATAAAATAAGGCACCAACATTTGAGTGTAACTGTTAGTTACAGCAGAATTTACATATCTAATTCATTAAATAAATTAGATTACAAGACACAGAATTTATTATAAATATAACAATAAATGTTCGTTGTCTACTCTCTATTAATTTCTATTAACATTGTGGAATAATATGTTTCCTACTGTACACGAACACCTTAGAGAAGTCAGCTAGTGCTCGTATACATTCCAAATTTACTTCCTTTAAAAAAAAGCTTTAAAAGGCGAGAAAATACATGTGTACCACTATAAAAATTACACGATATAAGTGTGCGAGTTTGTTTGATATGAATGCCAGGCGCTTGAAAACTAATGCTTGCTTGGCTTGGGCTGGCTGGCGAATGAATCCTTGGGGTGCAAGTTTTCTCTTGGAGTGTACCTCACGTAGGTGTTAGTGGTAGAGCTACAGGAGATATTCGTGACAAATGAGGGGAAATATGGAACTAACAGAGAATGAAATGTTGCTGTTTTCCTCACTCGCCTAAGATGAGAGTCAAATTGGATAATGTATCGCTAGGAAATTACCACGAATTTCAATTACGCACACAATACCTGCGAAAAATTCACAAAGGAGGATAAAATCTGCCAGATTCACCGCAAAATTTAAAGTGAAACTAAAAATAAACATAATTATACATGTAACTCCTGCGGAAAACGTTAATATTCTGTATGAAACAGTTTGGCATCATCAATTTTACAATTAACAACTATAATCTTAAAATATATTTGTGGATTTAAGATGTAAACGCTATAAAAAATAAAATAAATGCGTGGTTACATACAGAACGGAGATTACAGGGTGTAAATGAAATAAGTGCATTAAATTTAACCAGTAATATAACTCGTCGAGAGCAACAATATTTCTTAATAACTTTTTCTCGAAATCGCATATTTTTTTAGCATTTTTACCAGCCCGTAAATTTTGCGAATGAGTTGTATTGTTCACTGATAAGGCTGGATATATTAGAGAAAGTGTCTTTAATAATGCACAATACACTTATCTGGTCACAAAAATCCTCATCCTGTAAGAAGGAAACACAATTTTCAACAAAAAATATCATTAATTGTTTGAGCGGGGATAAATTGACGAGTCATTGGTCCTCATATAATCCCACCTCATTTAAATGGACAAAAGTATGTACTTACATTTTTTTGAATAAAACTATTATGATTTGCCGTGTTGACACACGAATATTCATTTCATAACCTCCATAACTAGTATGCTCTTCCCGTCTTCCCACGCTCTTGCTCTATTCACCTAAGTTTAGAAACTTGTGTTAATACACAATTTTATAATTTTGTTATCGAAATTTTAAATTTCTTTATTTTAAAAATTGTGCTATTACGAATTTATTAATAATAAATATGTTTTCCGTTGATCGTTTATTAATTACTGTATTTACAAGCATGCAACCACCACCCGACAATTTTTGTGATATGTACATGGAACTTTGATTCAGACAGTTGAGGTCAGCAGAGATCTTGCCAGTGGCGGGTAACGAAATTTTAAACAAATCTTTAAAGAATTTTAACTCAAAAACTAGAAGATTTAGAAAAAAAAATATTAAGAAAAATTGTTGCTCTCGAAGAGTAACATTACTGGTTAAATTTAATGCACTTATTTCATTTACACCCTGTGTGTCTGTCTTAAAGGTGTACATAGGAGATTAACATGGGAAATCAGTTTTTTGCAATTTCCTGCTCGCCTAATTATTTTAAGCAAAAACGCGTCGAATAAATTTTTTTTAGAGCATGAATCCAAATCAATAACAGAATTACCTTTATGCTTTGTACCGTCAGAAATTAATTATAAAAATGTCGAAAAGTTTTATCTGTTACAACGTAAGTTAATTTATTTGACGTTTCTGACAATTTGATATAACGTCAAGCATTTATTTATTTTTTGTTCAATTCCATGGTTGTCGATATTTTCAACGTAATTTTCGAAATTTTTATATTTAATTTCTGTAAAAGTAATTCAGTTTATTGATTTAGATGCAGATGTTTATGCCCTAAAACTTTGAGTTGACGCGTTTTTGCTTAAAATAATTAGGCGCGCAGGAAATTGCAAAAAACTGATTTCCCACGTTAATCTCCTATGTACACACGGTATATATAAAGTATGAACACTGAAAACCGTGACCTAGGCGTTTAACATGGCTTATTATTGAAATATTTGCGAAAGTTTAATGCAGTTTGACAGTTATTACCTATAATTTATTAAAACCAGTAATCATGGGAACGTATTCTGTAGCTGAATTTGTTAGATCGGGGCATCGTAATAATTATTCACGAGTTCAAATTCTGCCCGCCTCATATTTTTATTATATTTTATTTTATTTTGTAAAATCTATTATTAAAAAAATTACAAAATTAAAACATAAATTGTTTAGTAAATCAAGTATTTTATAGAATTCACTATTTTTTATTAATTTTACAAAATAAAAAAATCTAAAAATATAAGGCGGGCAGGATTTGAACTTGTGAATAATTATTACGGCGCCCCGATCTAACCAATTCAGCAACTGAATACGTTTCCATGATTACTGTTATTAATAAATTATAAGTAATAACTGTCAAATTGCATTATACTTTTGCATATATTTCGATAATAAGCTATTAAATTAAGAGTATTTAGATACTCTTCGATGCCAAATTAAATAATTTTTCTAACCTTATCAAAAACTCCCACTAGTCTTGCGGGACAGATGATAGTTGAAAAACACTGTTTTCCCATGTTAAACGCCTGTCACGTTTTTCAGTGTATATATGTATATAATATATAGTTTACTCAGATCAGTTGTGTGAAAGAGAACAACGATTTCCTGAGTTTATCTGAAGTGATCTGAGATTTTGTCCAAAAAGATTACAGCTAATGACTCATGTACATGTGACTAGTAAGACTGGAACCGGTTACTATGCTATACTTGCCCGGTAAAAATAAAAGACTCAATCCGCCCCTGTCATCTGTTAACCCTATCAATGTTGATAAAAAATCGTTAATATGATAATAAATATGTAGTATCCATAGTCCTTTCCTATTTAAGTAGCACCTGTAAAAAGCTGCCCGTTTCTGTCAGTGTGAGTTGATGGATGTTCGGCGAAATTCCATCTAGCAACCTCCTCTATTAATTCCACATTTCTCGATCTCATATCGCATCGCGCACATATGCGCGTTTGTATTCCCGAGATCACGTGCGGCCGAATTCAAGCCCTTACCTGTCGCAGTCGTAGCGTAGCCATAGCCACGGCTAAGGCTAATCTCTTTCTGATTACTAAACTTGTGACAGATATATTAGATCTTAAGCACGTGATGCTCCAGCCCAGTTGGATAGCTCAGTTCAGGCAATTGCGTCAATCACGCCGGAAACGATGGCGGATGTTATTTTGTTTGTGTTTTGTTTTAGATGAGAGGGTTTGATTGGTTGCCAGATTGCGGAGATTGGTCTTTTAGCAAAAAATCCACGTACAGCCAGGGAGGAAATTGTAAACTCCAACCGAAAATAATTTTTTCGAAGAGGTTTATAAAACTTTCTATATGGTATCATAACAGACTTAGCTTTTTACGCCTGAACGGATTTTAAATTGTCGAAGGTTGAAACCTGATCTATAATTGAATTGTTTAGGTTTATAACGACCTATTCGCTAGTGAAATAGAGCAACATGACGTCTAGCGACAAAAATTTGAACTAGTGTAAGGTAAGTCCCAGCCGAGGTAGCGGCGAAGTTTCTGTCATTTATTTGACAAATAAATTATTAATGGAATGAGGTATGTAGTACTAATAACAAAATCTAAAACTTCAACACGTTTTTGTTGCATTAACGGATGAACGTTACCACGCAAAAGTCAAGAAATGAGTTTCTATAATTTTCCGAAAACAGGAACCAAAATTTTATAGAAAAAAAATATTAGGACAATTTTAAATAGTTGATGGGTGAAAGTTATGGATTTATCTTTTAAAAATGGGAAAGGAACCAAACAAAATTATGCGTGTATGCTCCTTGCATTTTGTAAAGCAAAGTTTATATTTTTTATTTATAATAATCACTACATGCCTTTATTTAAATATTTTGTAATGATATCTAAACTTGCATGCCTGCACAAAGAATATACTGAAAGAACCCAGTAGGTACTAGCAGTTTCGGCGCGCGACTTTTGAGCGCCCCAGGCGAAAATTGTAAATTGCGCCCCTCATTTATTACAATTTTGTTTAGATTATATACGAACGAAAATTAGAAAAGATGAGATTTGTGACCATTACTCGTGAACAATCACAGAATCTTAATCTGAATGAATTATTTTTGAAAATACTTTGGATATTTAAAATACAATTTTTTTCTTTTGGGTTCTACAGGGTCGCTTTTTTTGTCTAATACCATATACAGGATTGGTCACGGGACAGTTACTTTCAAAGTTCGTTTGTGTGAAACCCGAAATACAATTTATAACAGCATCTAGCTTCCTCTCTTAAAAAAATATTTAATTCACGATTGTTTTGCCTGTCACGTGACATTCATCTAAGGCAGTTTATTTCGGCACATGAAAGAGGTATTGTTCTATCTAGTGTACATATAAATTTTGAAAAATTAATCCTTTTATCGTCACTACTCAAAGGATACGGCGCGAGTCCATCTTAAAATGCTTGAACGAGGCGGATTTGTATGGGCTTCTCATTTACTTCATATTTTATTTTTGCAGATTTGTACAGGGAATTCTAAATACACTTTCTATAAATTATAGATCAAGATATTTATACTAATACTACGTAAAATTATTGGTTGAAAAACTTTGTTGGTTACGATTAATGAGTATTCTAATAGGATTCGGACGGAAGTTTAAAAGGAGAAAAAAGAAATGCAAAGAATAACGCATGTAAATTTTAATTAACTTTAATACTTATTTATTGATGTTGTATGGCCTGATTAACATTTAGCAGTTGAAAATCGCATTTTGCCTGGCGTATTTATTATAATATTCAGGCGATTTTGTGTGGTATAAAACTTCTTCATTTCTATACAAATCTATTAAAACGCTGTCTGTTCAGGCAACCATACTACACATTTTCATTATTTTGCTTTATATTATTTCCAATTTCAGTATAAACACACTCTCGCCGCTGTTCATATAATGTCAGGGAATAACAACAAATCATTTTACATATGGTTCAAGCAACCGCATTGCGCATACTCGCATCAACACCCAATCATAACGCAGCTTTCAACAAAATGAATACACATGCTGTATTTATGTGTCATCACTAACGTGGCCATTTTTTCTTACCTCAGAACAGGACAGCGTGATGGAGGGGGAGGGGGCGGTTGTAAACGGCGGCAAATTTTTTTCCATTTAAGGTCAAATTTTTTCAAGGGATGTGAAGTTGCACGTTTTTTCCCTTTCATGTACAAAAATAAATTTCCAGATCACTTAACATTTTAGAAAAGAGTATATACCTATTTAACGGATTGTAGACTTGGAGCAAGCAGATCACAAATACGTACGATCGTACGTCGTATCACACAAAATATCAATAATTGTAAACTGTCGTAAAATTAAGATAAAATGATGAGCCATTTAATTTTGTAAAAAATGAACTTATTTTACTATTTATTCAAAAACAAGGACTTGGTAACAATGTATTAATAATATGTAACTTATTATTATCTTAGACGTTAGATTGCAGTTGCAGACGCATTTGTTTTATATTTATCGACAGAGCATATCAGTTTCAAAATGTCGGATCTAGTTTTCAAGAAGGAATGGAGCTCATTACATGACTTGTTGATGTAAGTCTTGGTAATCAAAATATATCAAAAATCAAGGTATAATAAATTATCGTTTGGTCCGTTTGCAAAAGCGGGACATTTTTGCTCTCGCTGGGGACAACGGGACAGACAGCCTGAAAGCGGAACTGTCCCGCCCAAACCGGGACGTATGGTTACGTTAGACATCACATCAAAAATTTTACGTGACGTCATGTAGTTTTCATAAAAATTCTGTCAAAACGGTTTTTATAAAAATATTTACTTCCTTTTTTTCAACGATCCATTTTTATAAAAAAAAATACAGTGTGATACCGGCTTTAGCTAATTTTTTTTTTTAAATATTAAATAGACAGTTTTGGGAAATTTGATATACTAGGCTGAAGCAGACATGTTTTGCAAACAGCGTGAGCTATCACAGCCCCAAAAGCGACACCTTTAGCAGACACATAATTGTAAGTAGACACCTATATTTACTCGCATGCATTTTATTACTAGAACTGTTAGAAACAAGTGCAGTTTTAAAGAAATTACTACGATGAGCACCAGATCTAAAAGATTGGTCCACCAATCCCTCATTCTGAATATATAATTATTAAATTCTTTTTGAATCCCACTTAATTATAACTGAGTTTGCATAAGTATAATTAGCATGGCGATAATTAATCACGACTAAAAACAAAAGATCCACCATCCAGTATGGCAGATGATGTTTAATCATAGCACACTGAGAAATTACCTTCTGTTTCAATTGTAGTACACCTGCACAGGATTTCATACTCTATGCAAATCATTAATAGATTACAATTAACAATTAGCACTGTTGCTGTGTATGCACATAATGGCAATGCAGTCATTATCTGCATGTGGATTTAGACTTAAGAAGTGTTTGAGCTCATTTTACCATATTCCGTGCTCTATTTGCGGATTTAAATTTGAAGTAGAAAAGTAAATATTCCTAAATCTGTGGCATTTAAACATACGAGTATGTATATTTCACAGAAATCCACATTATACACAATTTTGGAAATAATCTCTTCCAAAATTATTTCACCACTTGACTAAATCTCTGTTTGTTTACTACTAGGTATATAATATTGTAAATAGGATTTGTGTACGTTTTAATTATATAGATTTTACAAAATAAGCGGAAATAATACTAACGATAATGTACAACGTTATAATAGAATAATAACTAGTCATTTCAAAACGTATTAACGGTCAACTTATAATGACGCTTCGCAAAAGGTATTTATTTTTCAAACATACTCATAATACACAAAAAATAAACTAAATCAACAGCAGAGCACGCGCACTGAATTAAACATAAATGAAGTTAGCAATAATCGGATTGTCACATCATTTTCAAATGAAATACTCTATTATTAAACATTATCTTCGTTTCATTAAAACATAGCTAAGAATAAAACTTTATCATATATACAGTGTTGTGACTGATCTAAATCATTTGTTTTAAATCACTGATCTAGTTCATTTAGCATGGTTTTTGATCTAATCTAGTTCCTTTTATATATCTTCAGATCTTGATCTGAATCTACATTTACGAACTATATAATCTATGATCTTAAAAAAAGAATAAATATATACGGGAAACTTAAATAAAATTGCAAAAGACGAAAATTATTTTTTTATGTACCTAACAGTTTACGCCCTGTCAAATGAGATAATTCTAATGTTTAAAATTATTATTTTTGTTTCTATTTCTACTTTATTCGTTAATTCCCTTTTTTTTAATTATTAAGAAAAAATCTGATGTGGCCAGCACATAACCTCCCGCCAGATATTTTACCCTGGTTGTACGCATAAAACGAAAAATATTTTTAAATACAAATACATATATTCATGTCTCACTACAAAGTAATTATTTTAATATAAATTATGTACAATACATACATTTTCTTTATTCAATATCCTGATTTTTTTTCTACTTTCCTTTTTATTTTATTCGTCATTTTTTCGCAAATTCCTTTTATATTCTTTTTTACGTATATTTTTTTGCGTTGTTGACTTTTTATTTATTTTCATAATCTTCATAATGATGTACAAATATTTTTGACAGTGAAATTTATGTGTGAGTTACAAACATTTGAATTTCTTGCCTTGAAGTAGTTTGATGTGAGAATTTTTACATCAAATTATTTTATATGCATTTCTTTATCTCTAAATCTATAGAAGATATAATAATGAATTTATATTTATCGAATAAAGAATTTAACGTTCTTTAATATAAGTATTCACATAAACTCTTCCCATTATTGTTAGATTGGGGAATCCGTAGTTAAAAATATCTTAAGTCTTATAGTATTTGAGAAATTGTGGATCCAACATACACACACACATACGCACCCGCACACGCGCACGCACACACACACAAGCACGCGCGCGCGTGCGGACATCATCGTAAAAATGTTATAATCGGATTCTAGGGACCTTAAAACGTACTTATTCACTAAAATCTGGATATGCGATTTTTAGCATGAATCCAATACCTCTCTTAGCGAGAGGTGAAAAAGAATTTGAGAAACGTTACTGATCTTTTTATGATCTAAGAAAAATAGATCCCAAATTCCTGATCTGATCTGAAAATAAAAATCCGGTCACAGATATTGATCTATGATCTGATCTAGAACATATTAATCGTAAAGATCTTGATCTTGGTCTAGATCATTTATAAATTAATCTGTCACAACATTGATCATATATAATATCATAAGTGGTAAATGGTTTCGCTTTACACGTTCAAATTATACGAACATTATTTGCTTGGGCTACATAATTACATTTTAATTTGGTTTGACATATCATCTGCGCGTTTATCGTTTTGTTTGTCTCTAACTCTAATGTGAGTTTTAATATTGCGCGTTCAATTTTCTTTATTGATAATACTACGAAATTTAGTCAAAACAAAAACAAATTCGTTTATCAAAAAATCTTAAATTTTTGCCGGAAAATTTTTCAGATTGTTACGAGAGCTGGTTGCCTAGCAATTTATTGAGTGGCGTTGACAAAAAAGAATCACGAGTGATTTATTATCAATGTCACAAGATAACTTAGCAACAGGTTCAGGTAAAGCAATCGAAAAAATTTTCCAGGATAAAATTTAACCACGAATGGTATTCGGATGGCCATTTCCAAAATAAAAATCAGGTAATAATTTTTTTTCTCTTAACAAAAGTCTTCTAACTTTAGATGTTATATTTATGATTGACTTTTTCAACGTTTTAAACAGATTCCTGTCCAAATCGAGTCGTTTTTCATAAAAACTGGTAACACTGAAAATATACACACTTTGAAAAAACAATATGTTTCTGGGCACTCTTAAAACGTCAAAAAAATTTCGCTTAAACGGCGCGAAAAAAATTTTGTGATGGTGTTTTTTCGAAATGAAACTTGGTAACTATACTTCATTTCACGTAAGAAAATAGTGGTGGGAAGATTGGTGCAGTTTGATATTGTTTTTTGATTGGATAATACCCCAATCAAACAACAATATCAAACTGCACCTATCTTTCCATCACTATTTTTTTTGTGGAATCCAGAATTTGGATTGGTTTATAAATTCATGAGTAAAATAGTCATTATTTTATATTTTTAACAAATTTTTATCAAATTTAGGAAATATTAAGGGGGCTTTAGACGATTAAATAAACTGAACTTTTTATTGGAAAAATATTTACAACATAATTTTTGATCAAATGGTTTCGCTTTACACGTTCAAATTATACGAACATTATTTGCTTGGGCTACATAATTACATTTTAATTTGGTTTGACATTTCATCTGCGCGTTTATCGTTTTGTTTGTCTCTAACTCTAGTGTGAGTTTTAATATTGCGCGTTCAATTTTCTTTATTGATAATACTACGAAATTTAGTCAAAACAAAAACAAATTCGTTTATCAAAAAATCTTAATGCCGTCATTTTAAAATACAGTGCATGCAACCTAGATGTCTTAGCGTGTAAGGTGAGAAATGTCCCCAGTACATATTTGTCATTTGAATTTTAATACTGAACTTTCTAATTTTGCTTATTTTGCTTTTTTTTACGGGTATTGGTTAGTCTTTTTCATTATAGTAAACAATCACATTTAAGTTGTTATGTTAGTCCCAGTGTCCCAGAATGTTATGTGATAGACGATTCTGGTAGCGCTAAACGTAAGGTGTAAATCACGGCCTACTTATCAATATCATCGATGCCAATGTGTCAAAAAATACTTCACTCCTACAGTGTCTATTAATACGTAGTTATAGTACATTGAACAAAATAATAAATATTATTACCTTTTAATCTACAGATAAATTCGATAGCGTTTTGACGACTCACCTGAAACAAATGAAAAATATATAATTAGTTTTCTATAAACTTATAATCATCAATATTAAGAAAACAAATATTAAAAACTTATTATCCTTATTTTATATCTTAACCTTGCGCAATAGTCTAATAGCACAGTGTTTAATTATTTAGGTTTTTAACTAACTATTGAAGTTATAACAACATTTCATCACCATCAGCCACATTTAACATGTAAAATTACAAAAAATTTAAGAAAAACTGTCTCATTCTCATATCATCGCTTAAATACATAGAAATGTAACAAAAATGTATCATATTAGAAAAAGTTTAGCCACTTAGCCCACAAGGCGAGTGGCTAATTTTCTATAGTGACTAATATACATTCCACACGAGTCTAATACAAAGTTTTATCCAACACTTTTTTAAAAACTTCTTAAATAATTTTTATGGTTTTATTCATCGTTTGACACTGACAAGTATGTAGTATTTTAAATTGCCAAGTTGCCATTGAATAGTTGTTATGGTTTTGTTATATCGTTATTTAAAAAAAATTGCTCTAATAATTATTGTCCGTCATTGGGAATTATTTGACAGAAAAATACTTTAAATTGGGTGAAAATGAGGACCTTCCTTTAAAACGTATTCCACTTAGAAGCACAAGCAGCATCTTTGAATTTAATTCTGAAGCAAGTAACCACTAACTCGTTTCTCGTTTTCGCTTCATCGGCCGTACATGACATCTGTCATTGTGAAAAGATAAAGGCCCATTCAGTATAATAAAAAAAATAGCGGTAATATAAGAATTAATGGCATCGGTAGCGTAAGAAATATAGTAAAAATTATTTCCGTTCACAATGAAAAATTATTGAAATTATAGTTTCTAGGAATTTTTATTATAAATTACTAGGGTGTAAGGTTGACAGTAATGACAGTTATAGCTGTCATTTTACTTTTGCACAAAAAGCAACTGACAGATGATGACTTATTAATTACACTTATCCATAAGCACTCCATATTGTGAGATAAGCGAAGAGGTTAAGGGGATTTAAAATTATTTCAAAAAAAGAAAATGCGTGGGCACAAATTGATTTTGAAATAAGCAAAAATTTTAATTGTGCAAAGTTTATTAATAAGTCTGTTTTTATAGCGCAACGTCTGAGGCACACCACAAAATGATCCTTTTTTTATTGCTCATTATATCTTGTGAAATCAGAATTCAGATGTCAACAAACGTCAAAACTGTCAAAAAGAAAATTAAGCGGTAGCGTAGTGGCAAGGTAGAAGTCTGGAGTTTGCAAACTGCTACCGCTGCCATTGCCACTGCGCTACTACTAATTTTCTTAATTTTTGGAAGTGAACGAATACATTTGCTATAACGCAATTGTTGTGAATGATATATAAGTAACCAAATTTAGCATAAATGTTAATATTAATTTATATAAATAAGTTTCATAATGTTAAATTATTTCAATAATAAATTAATTTTGTAAAATTGCTTATTATTTATATTAAAAAAAAAACACAAAAAGTAGTAATAATGGACCTTTTCAATTTAACGGCTATCTCTTTCTATCGCTACAAATAGTAAGAAAATGGCGCGAATAACTGCCAGTTGGGCTGTCAAACGAAACGGCAAAAATACTGCAGTCATTAAAATACCTGTATTCTCATGAGCGCAGGGTACCCATATGTGAAATACGCAAAAACAGGTCTAAGGAAAAAACGTCCTGTGTACTTATCTTACATTTTACTTAAATCTTTTTTATTTTACCGTATTTGAAAACAATAAATCTATGCTTTTTATTGAATCATTTTTTTTTAAAAAAAGTCCTAAAATTAGTAATTTGACTTTAAATAAATGTATTTTCATACTCAATTTTTCGGTGTATTATATCTAATTTTTAAAAAATAAACAATAGGAAACTTAGTTCCAACTTTCATAAAACATTTTCTAAAATTTTGAACAAAAATTAGTACAAATACAGCCTTGTAGACGTTTTCTACAAAATGATAATTTTGGTGTTTTCATTAAATTTATACGCTGTACAGCAGCGACGCCACATAAATTGTGTGTATTTGAGTAAGCTCGTTCCATAGGCGTGCGTGTTGGGCATATTTTAGTTATAGACAAGATTGTCACTTCTTAGTCACTTGTTGTTGCTGTCTATTATAAACTATTTACGTTGATTGTTTTCTACGGTTTTTATTTTGTCTTTTTCTGTTTATTATTTCGTTTGCACAAATAGATAATACTAATAGTGACGAAAAACATTATCGGCGAGGGGACAATAAATCTGGTGTCACTTATGTTTATATTTAGATACATGTATGAGAATTTGTTAGAGATACAAGTGGGATGAAACAAATTTTATATAAGCCCGTAAAAGTCATAATGCATGTTGAAAAATTAGAAAAAAGTGGTTGCGTTTACACTAGTAAACAATTTCATATATAAGTTAAGAGAGTACACTTTGTTTATACGAATATTTACACTTTAATTTGAGTTAATTTTTGAAGTCAGATATTCAAATTGTGTGTGATATTCAATTGTGTTCTTCACCATGTCACTATGGCCATACCGAGAAACTGAGGCCATGCTTCTCCAAAATAATCAATGCAATATTATTACGAAATAATGTTTAATTTTTATTATTATAATGCGAAGCTACGAGTATAATGGTTCATTTTTATATTTTGTGAGTCATATATTGAAATTCCATATGGTCACATATCTCATTAAAAATTTATCGAAACATAATTTGCATTACCTACAACCAACATTAATTTTGAACCAGTTGATGAAAAAAACATGGTAATGAGCTCATACAGCTCAAAGTTTATGCTATTTCTTGATCGCTCAAAATGTATGAGGTAATTGTACAGTTTAAGCAAAATGTATGAGCCCTTGTATGAGGTGATGTTTCACGATTTGTTTATTTGACAAGTATCTCACATAAATTCTCATACATGTCTGAATGTAAACATACCTTTAAAGACATGCTTGCTGTAATATTATTTGCCTTAACATCGCATGAATGATTTTGTCAAGAGCTGTCTTGTACAAATTTCAAATTTGCTAGTTTTGTATCGAGTATTTGCTGCAATGAAAAATATTTAAAAATACTGTATCGATATAATCATATAATCAATATAGGTAACCAATTACTTGCAGCCTATGCCTGAATTAGAGTAAAAACATATACTGTAAGGTAATAGGTAACAAATATAATCTATTTTTGTGTGGTTAGTACTTTTGTTACGACACGAGCAGTAATGTGATTTTGTTGACTCTGGCAATTAATATTTTTTGCTGTAATAAAAAGACTTCTTCTAACTATAGGGATCAGGGACAAATATACTCAATTTTTGTGTCATTTTTATTAAATTAATTATTAATTTATTAAGTTAATACATACAGTAACAAAAAAAATTATAATTTAATAATAAGAAGAAGGTATTATAAGTAAAAAAATTACATTTTGGATAATAGACAATAGCTATTTGTGTATTAAGAGCGCAAAATAGGACATTGTCGATTGAGAGGTTGTTGCCGCGCGACGCAGGAGCGAGGCATTCTCTCGAAATCGACAATGTTCATTTGCGCTCGAAACCTCCTCCACCATAACAAAAATTTATTTTTTATTTATTTTTACTTATCGGTATTTTCCATTCTTCTTGGGCTATTGCTTCAATCTAATCTAAGCATTTTATACTTTCGTTTTTGTAAATGAATGCCCTATTTTATTTTCACAGCAGTGCGGCATTTTGTTTGGTTATGTAAAAGGGTAATGTGTAACTACAGTGTCATTAATTCCTGACTAAACGTTTCCATTAAGAATGTAACCAAGTAACATTTCTTAACATTGTATAGTTAGAAATTTGAGAAGCGAGTGTTTTTTCTACTTTGCCGCTCTAGAGCGACAAAGTGACACTTTGCGTTGGCAAAAGAGAGCGCAAATGGCTACTTTGTATATAGACTGTAGAAAAAGAAAATTTTCTTGTAAAAAAACATTACTGGTACTATCAAATTCAGGGTCAGCTACATATAACCAAACGCAACTACTGCTTGCTTGTGGTTTGGACACCATTAGGAATCAAGTTCGAAAAGATTTTTCGGAATGATATTTTTTGGAAGCAAGAAATGGAAGCAAAATTAAATAGGTTTTATGAACACCGTATTTAACAGAAGTAGAACAGAATAGAAAAAGAAACATTAAAATCTAATTTCACCCATTACACGGCTCTCACAAATAAAAATTATGTTTACGTTTTCATTTCAAGTTTACAATTTAATGTTGTGTTCAGTTCAAATTTTATATATCCTCAAGTCAAATATTTTTATCTTATATCTATGTGATTTAAATATAATTTCTCAATTTTTTGTATAATATAATTTAAATCGATTATTGTCATACGATATGCAAACTTTTCACCCTAATTTTATACATAAAAGTTTAACAATACATTGTATTGTAATCTATAACTTACATAGAATTGCAATGTAGATATATTTAATGTTTTATATTTGTTTGTTAATAAACGAAAATAGAAATTAATTTGTTTTATAATTTTAATTTATTGTTTTCATCATATGGTAAGGCTTTTCATTTCGTATAAGTCGGATGACCCCAAAGCAAAACGTGACACGCTGCCAATGAAAAATAGCATTTAGAGACGTAAGAGGGGAATATTCAGCCCCGCCTTCTAGACGTTCAGATTCTGCCTCACCCTTTACACCCCAAATGCAGCAGAAACTGTTCGTCTACATCACCTACAGCCTTAACTTCAATAAAAGCTTTTGTAACTTATTTCGATAGGATTTTTCAAAGTTATCTGAGATATTCTCATATTTTACGTCTAATTTTTTTAGAAACAAACGCCATAGATCTCAGTTGTTCTTACTATGCGCAGATCCCCATTGCGCATATCTTCTAACTCTTTAAATTGAAAAGGTCTATTCCTCCGTGACTCCTAAAATATTCTCTTACGGAGTGACTAATGTTGTACATTATTTCAAATAACCATAGTAACAAGAATATAATAGGTCGTTGTTGCATAAATATTTTACAAAAGGTTTGAAGCATTGTTCATAAGCATAATAATGAGTATTAAATAAAAGTACTCTTTCATTATTAATACAATAAAGCAAGTATAAACAAAAATATTTAAAAAGCCAACAACCAACACAAATTCATCCTAGAAATACCTTATGTACTTAACCTCAAATGCTAAACATAATTATTGTTATCATAGTAGAAAACCTTTTACTGTAATTGCAGGGTCACAAAGAGTTTACATTACTTGACAAGCACCCTCGTCTTGCCTAGCAGGTGCATTATTTATTATTTTCATTATCCAAGCTCATGAATTATTAAAACTCTTGTTTGATAAATGCGAGGCGTAATTGTTCCCGCCTATATAGAGCCAGCTTCAGCTAGCGGGGAGCCTCAGCCTAGCCTCGTTGGCGTTATATTTGTCACATGAAATCAAAGAGGCATTTTAAATTACAGGAAGCAGGCAAGGTAAATGATTGGCGTCCTGCTGTGGACCTGAGGTTGACAGCTTTGTTCTTGAGACAAAAAGGTTTTTTGATTAAAGTGATATGTCTGTTTATACTGACAAGTTTCACTGTTTCTAATTTTATACGGGTCATTAGAACAACTCTAACTTAGAATTTTTGGGAAACCTTTGATTATAATAAAAATTAATTTTAAATTCAGTAAATAAGCGAAAACCAATCAATTACTGTCAGATTGATGTTGATGTTTTCTTGACTAGTCAGGTAAATGCAACTTTCGCGCCGCATTTTTGGCGCAAATGTAGTACTTTCGCTCTGATTATAATACAAATTATAGATCATTCGTATGAGTAGTAATTTATCTTTTCTTAATTCAAGTCAAAATGGAGACTTCTACATTATAGGTGGTGTGCACAAAAGTAGTCAGCGCCGACAGCGGACAAATATGACACAAGGTTATGTTTTATGTCAGAATAATTTTAAAATATCTATTTTATAAAATGTTTGCAATGAATGCGAATGATAGGATGTCAAATATTATGTGATGCAGTGGAAGATGTAATAATTCTGACAAAATTACGTATGGAAGTATGAAATTTTATAAATTTCGTAGAATATTATATGAGGAATATATGCGTAAGAAAATAACTTTTCAACAGATATCTTCTACTTACATGAAGAATTATTTTAGGTTTACATATTTTCTCCTTAAAAAAAAGTAAAAGATACTTATCGTATGAATAAAATTCAAACAATGGTCATATGATTGAAACAATGAATTATATAAAAATGTGTTCCCGTAAGTTGAACAAAATATAATAAAAGAATCGGAAAATTATCTTAAAATTGTATAATACTTGCAGTTGTATCATATAGAAAGTCTATTTTTGACATAATTAATCTATTTATTATATATTTTGTGCATGCAATGTTAATGTTAAAAGTAAAAATTCATATGGTTCGTATTTTTCGTGTATTCTCCTTTCCAAGCTTGTGCAACTGATTCCACTTAGAGCCTGGTATATTTTCAATGAAGAATATTCGTCAATTATTGCGAATATAAAAGAAAGATGCTAACATCATCCACTGATATCGTGATATGCTGCAGAAACTTTCTTCTTTCCAATCATCCAAGTTTTCCAATTCTTTAATCGCAATTTCCATGTATTCTGCATTTTATAATATTTAACTAATATTATAAATTATAATATAAAACTAAGTATGATAAAATGGTTTACAGAAATCACATATATTATGAGAAAAATTATATTTTCTGTCACAGTACCTTCGCTGGTATTTTGACTTTTTTGATTCACATATAACATTTTAAATAATTTCTTTATTTATTTCAATATACTATGACGTATAATACTCATATACAACAGCAAAAACTCAAAATAAAATTGTAAATTGTACCACTTTCTCGAAATGTCAAAATTTATTAGGTACCCAAAAACGCCAAAGTAGCCATTAGAGGCGCTGACGATCAAAATGTGCACATCGCCTATACAATTCAAACTTTTCGGACACCATCTAGTAAGTAAAAAAGTATTTAATAAGTAGTTATGTAGTGAGCAAGATTCAGTTCTCCCTACAGTTTGACATTTCACCACGAGATCACAACAACTGTTCTTTGAAAGGAAATGTAAACATGTGAGACTGAACACATTTTTATATAATTATTTAAGTACTTATATCATCTACTCAGTATAACCTTTCAATTAATTCATGTTTATTTCCACTTTTCTTCAAACCCCGGCATTCTAACCATCTTTTCAACTGTAAGACGGAATGGTTTTCAATGTTTTTAAACACAAATCGTGCCTCCGGTACATTATCTTATGTTAAACTTATTTATTTGTGAACTTTGTTTTTTTTAGTGATATTTGAAATTCCAAAGATCACTACACTCATCACTAAACTTTGCTGACTAAATATCAAACAAATTGGGGGATCAACGAGGCGAAGTGCTAAAGGGGAGAGCATTTAATCGACTCGACCACGGTATATCACTTCGCTCTTTCTAAAAATTTGTTATCCTTTTCTAAATTGTGCGGAAGGAAAATGGCCACCCCCCCCCCTTCCCTAGAAAAGTCTAAAATGTCCATAAAGGTTTTAGAAAGCTTTCAATAAAGTTGAGTTATAGAATGTTCCTGAAAGTTATAGAATGTTCCAGAAAGTTCGCAATTTCGAGGGAGTTCTGGAATTTTCAATAAAGTTCCAAAACGTTTTAGAATTTCCATTTCCATGAAGTTCTTTAACGTTCTAGCATGTTTATGAAAGTTCCAGAAAGTTTTATTTGTTTGTGTCGCTATTTAAAACAAACTGAGCTCAGCCGCACCTTATATACTTTTTTAAAATTGCCAGAAATTTATAGAATATTCTAGAATTTTCCGAAATATTCTACAATTTAATGGAATATACATTTTTTTTGGATTATTCTAGAACAGCGATTTTCAAGAAACATTCTTTAATGCATATACTACAAAATGAGATTTCCTATCTACTTTTCATTTTGACATCAAAGGACCAAAAATTGATAAAAAAAATTATTTTCATTGTAGTTTTATATTCATAGAGAAACTTTTGTTTAAATTTTGTATCTATTTATGGTGTGCACATATGTTTATCTATGAGTATTCAGATTGAATTTTTGAATATCAATGAATAATCAGTTTTAATTCTGTTTTTAAAGTTGAAATACAAATTTATACGATTTATTTAAATTTCCCACCATAAATTTGAAATCGGAAAGCACACGAAAAAACGCGAATGTAGCCCGAGTAGACCATGCATCGGTGTTGAAATTGCTCCACTGTGCGGTTTTCATGCGACTTCGAAGTAACTATTATATATCAGTGCAAGAGGCGGAGCTAACACATTCAAGGTCAAATATTTCGATAACCAAATATGAGGAATGCAACTACTGTTTATATTTTAATATGTTATAGCTCAATATCTTCGTCGAAGGTGAGTTTTTGTTCCGATAAAGGAACGATCGTACTGCAGAGTTGGTTAATTTCGGCTGATGCCTCAGGCCACGAAATATGACATGAGTATGTGTATAGTGGAAGTTGGCTTTGATTATAACATGCCCGTGGGGCGAGTATGTCAGCGCGAAGTGCGGGGCGAACGAGCACCAGCACAGCACCAACCGGGCTGGGCTGCTGGTATGCAGGTGAACTACTCTGCCCCTGTTTCATCGATCATTGATTTTATACAGGTACACGCCAATTATATTCGGGGGAAAAACATAAAGCTTTTTTAAAAGTTCCATTCAAACACTTCATTAGGAGGCTTTTTGTAAGAGAAAAATAAGGGGTTGAAGGTTGTAGGCACCATCGGTTTCTTGAAGTAAACAGAAGAAGCGAAGAAACGGTGGATTCACGCAACATTCATTTTAATTTTATTATCATTACTTTTTAATTCTAAAAAGCTAAAATAAGACATGCTCATGCAAGCGCATTATTCATTTTAACCACATTTTTATTATATTAGTCCATTTCAAAGTTAACCAACTTTTAATTTTTAAATAAATAAAATAAATTAATATATCACCATGGCATATTACCCATTGCTGGGTGTGCCAATCTGCTTTGTACGCAGATTTCGGTAATGATGATGACATATTTGTATCGTGCGGGCGTTTACCAGGCGTCACCTCACGGGCACTCATTGCTGGCGTGGAGAGTGCACCACAGGGGTCAATTTTGTGCCATTTAAAATTCGAAATATTTGGCGTCGGTCGGGATCGAACCCGGTTCCCCAGATTCGCGACCAGACACTCAGGCACGTGGCCACGAGACCCCATTTTTCATTACATTTTCTCTAGAAATGTAGTGAATAAGAATAAGTAAACGGCAAACTGATATAAGTTAATGAATTTAGTTATAATCTACTTATTTATCTATCAAATGTGTTAATCGCTAATTAACACTCGTGTTAGTTACAAAAAATTTCCGTTGACCGCATCTTATCAATTAGAAGAAAATTTTCATTTCAACACAAAAACTTTTAGTTAGTAACGTTTGACACATAAATCTTGACAATTGTTTAGCAAAGGTATTTGGAACCTACGGTTACCTACTAAAATTAGATTTTTTGTTGATAATTTTTTTAAATCTTTAAATATTTAATGTTAATATTATGGTACTTATAACTTATAAAACATGATAAACGAAAAATTCTAAAGTGAAAAATGAAATCTAGGTATCTTGATTATTCATTATTATTAAATTTTCAGTAATAATATAACAAGAGGGTGAGAATAAATTGAAAAATCTGAAAAATTATTTTCTAATTTTCCGAACTCTCGAATTATATTTAATAAGATTATTTTTTGATCCACAAGTTTCAAACAACGGAATCAGGCTCTCATGCTATTGTAACGCTATCTACTATCGTAATTAACTAGCTTCATTCATTTACATGGCTCAGTTAGTAAGTCTGTTTTGACAACTAGAACACACTTTGACAATACAAACGGAGAATATAAAATTACTAATTATGGTATTTCTAGAAGTGGTTTCTATAATTCATGATTAGAAATGACACAAAATTGGTCTTTTTCGCTCATTTTATTATGTGTTGATTACTATCTGTCATATGTCAACAAAAATTAAAGCTACAAAGATTATTCCCGGGAATAATGTTTAGAGCTTTATTCTCAGTATAATAATGACAGGATTGGTTAAAACGCAGATACGTGACACAAAATGGAACATTTCGTTGGTTGTATGAAATAATCAGCTTAAAGTGAAGAAAAATCGCTATAAAAGTAGTTTGAGTTTTCTCTGGGTTTCAGTTTAAAATTATTTGACTTGATATATTATATAAATACAATATATTTAATAAATTTCAATTTGTTATCTCCATTGGGTCATATGGGGAATCTCCACGTTACCGTTTATAATCATTGACAATTTCTAGCCCTGAGGAAGACTGTAGTAACAAGTCGAAACGTAGGCCAGGAAATAAATTAATTACATTAGACTGCGTGTCCGATCATTTCCCAATTTTCCATTCTGCTACCAGTCGATCATCGTACTCCACATTTTATATTTTAATCCCACACTATGTTCTGAATACGAGAAATAAATAAATTAGATGTTGAACAAGAAAGAAATAACCAATTTTTCATGTAAATTCTTCGAGTCCTTCAAAGC
Organism: Harpalus rubripes; assembly: GCA_963082715.1. Lineage (NCBI taxonomy): Eukaryota > Metazoa > Arthropoda > Insecta > Coleoptera > Carabidae > Harpalus > Harpalus rubripes. The sequence goes on from OY720448.1 coordinate 90,553,422, forward strand.
TATAGGAATATTTATAAATACACCTTGTATGTGTAGTCAAAAGTTTACAAAATCTATATTTATATATAGCTTTCAACCATGAACAACTACCAGTATTTCCCAGTATTATATTTCAATATAAAATTTGTCTCCAGGACAGCCATCGCTTCGATCATCTCCCCCTCTATCATTTTCTTATAAATCCCTTGAATCCCGTTCTGTCTTCAGGGTGTTTCCTAATTCTTTATGGAACATAAACAATCTTTTATGCGTTATAATAAAAGTCAGGCTTGGCGCGAGAGGACACATATTACGTGCGGCGGAAATAAAATTCAACAAGTTGTCTGGGAATGGATTGTCGTGTCGGCAATGTCGGTATCTCCATCGGCGGCCGGATCTTTATGAAGGAAGTTCGATTGCTCTTTTGCACTCTGCACTCAACTCACTCCGTTATCGAGTTAGGAGAAGCTGTTGTCGCTGTATGTAAGCCACTTTTTTCTTTATTTATTCTTCCTCTTTCTATATTCACAGAATATAAAAACTGAACTTTATTGATGTGATGTGACGTGTAGTAAATTATTTTTGATTTATTTGGTTATATTTATATTTAGACTAAATTAAGAATATTTATACGTTTATACGTTTTGATATATTTTTGACTGTTTGAAGAATGAAGAAAAATTGTGGTTGAGTTAACATAAATGACAAGCTATGAATTATTGACATATTACATAAATGGACCCAACGTAGAGAGAGAGGAAAGCAGTACCTACGTTGCATCCATTTATATAATACGTCAATGCTATGAATCCAACAAAAATAGAAAATCTTTTTTGAACTCATGCATTGAAATGCGTTGTTTCGCGTCGCCTAAGCAACGTCCGAAACGTCAATTTCCCAGGTCCAGGCTACAGAAACTTAAATGGTTAACATTTGGACTAGGGTACCTTTATAACCAGGGAATGGCCATGGCGTGGATCACGTTTCGTCCGCCATTACCGGGCCATAGGGTTATGTGTTGTTCTTGCGCAAATTATTATGTATTTTCGTGGCTATTTGTTTCATTTTAATGAAAAACACATTTAATTGTCATTTTAATATGTATTTAAAGTGTAAGTAATATATTTTATTTACTTGTGTAGTTTGTTAAGATACCCACCACGATTACTGACATATTGAAAACAACTATAAATTACCAATATTAAGCACAATTATTTAATTTTTTTAAAGGTAAGTTTAGAATATACAATTATTATGTAAATAAGAACTACAGATATTAAATTAGATGTGATAATAACAACCCATGTCATTTATTCTACATAACCTCTAAACGTATGTCTTAATAATAATTGTGTATCTCTTACATTAATTGATTTTTATTACCTTTATAAATTCACAGTTTGATAATTTAATATTCTTTTATAATATAATATCACATTTATTACAAATAAATAGGGAAATGAATTACCGATAATGGCGGTGATCTTGGCCCAATGGCCATACCCTGGTTATAAAGGTACCCTAATTTGGACCGTATTACACTGCCATCTGCTTCCGGAAGCTTCATAAATTGAAATGTTAAAGTGTGCTGTGCGTATATTCATATTTTTTTATAAGTTGTCAAAATCCTGTGAGCTTTCTAACCAAATTCTAACAAAATTTTAGTTTGCTTAGAAGTTCGATTATTTGAATTGTTGAGATATATTACATCGTGTCTAATATTTTCTTTTACGCATGTGTATGTGTGATTTAAGTTTCTACTATTCTATTCGTATTAAAGCTACAGGAATTGTTTTTATAATATGTTTTAAAATACAAACGCTTTTTGAGTTCGTTATCGTCATTAATCGCATCAATATCCTTCTATACAGGTAAAGCATAAAAAAAATGTAATTTATTTATACCGAGACTGATTACTTCTAGTTTAATCAAAAATATATGAATCATACATGTTTTATAAATGTTGGTTTTCATTGTCTACTTTATTGGTAAATATAAATATGAAACACAGGACTTCAATGCGGATTGCATATTTAGATGTTATAAGGTTGCCTACATTAGGGTACCTTTATAACCAGGGTATGACCATGGCGTGGCTCACGTTTCGTCCGCCATTACCGGGACATCTGTTATATGTGTTGTTATTGCGCAAATTATTATGTATTTTCGTGGATATTTGTTTTATTTTAATGAAAAACAAATTTAACTATCATTTTAATATGTATTTAAAATGTAAGTAATATATTTTATTTTATTTACTTGTGTAGTTTGTTAAAATACCTACCACGATTACTGACATATTGAAAACAACTATAAATTACCAATATTAAGCACAATCATTTAAATTTTTAAAAGGTAAGTTTAGAATATACAATTATTATGTAAATAAGAACTACAGATATTAAATTAGATGTGATAATAACAACCCATGTCATATATTCTACATAACCTCTAAATGTATGTCTTAATAATAATTGTGTATCTATTAAATTAATTAATTTTTATTACCTTTATAAATTCACAGTGTGATAATTTAATATTCTTTTATAATATATCACTTTTATTACAAATAAATAGGGAAATGAATTACCGATAATGGCGGTGATTTTGGCCCATGGCCATACCCTGGTTATAAAGGTACCCTAGCCTACATACATAAAATAGTTCCGGTAGCAATCAAAGAGTGGCGCTGAAGATGGTCGCATCAAATAACATTACAGTTTCGGATCTATTATCAAACAAAACATATTTCTATTCTGTGCCCAGGTCGCCACCAGATAAGCGACCGGGAAATTTTGGAAAAAACAGTCTCCTATTTCTAAAGCATTTCTTAAAGAAATATATTTATAATAAAAAAGTATAGTTTGTTAAACATTCTTTCGCTTAATAACAATTTAAAAAAATGGTGGAATATTGAATAAAATTTAATTTTAAAATAATGAATTGAAATTTTATTACCCAGTGTTTAATATTATAATCAGCTTACAAACTTACAATAATATGTAACAACAATTTCACATTCAGAACCCACACATGTAATTTTCACTCCAATTAATAGCTATTAACCATAGGCAAAAACAGTTCCATAATCTGTGATTACTGATTATGTAGGTTGATATAATCTGGCAAATGTAGTCGGCATTCACATCTCCAGCTAGCGGCGGCCTAGAGGTAGAGGTAGATAATTCTGTAACGGCGCTCACGCCCCGTATAGGCTTTCACTGTTCACTTCACGCATCTATCAGCAGTGAACAGCCAACAGATTACCAGCGTCATCAACATACGGGAATTCATGTGCCCATAGCGCAGGTAATTAGTTATAGAGAGTTTGCCATTTGAAATGAATTGACAATATATAGATATAGAATAATTCAATAATATGGCAGGCCATGGAAAATAGAACGCATTACATAACAAAATAAGTTCTGTTTGAAGCTGTCATCGGCCTTCTTAAGGGATGGTTATTAAGGAATTTATGTATAGTTAACACATACAGTTTATTTGGACGTTTCGGGGAACAATTTCTCCCATCTTCAGCATTAAATTAGTTTGAAGAACCTATTGGTCTGCTTACATATTTTTCATTATATATGGGACTGTTTTGCTCATAACACACCGAACAGAGAATATTTAGGAAATCTGGGACACACATCCCATCGTACTTGTGTAAAATCATTGGTAACGTGATGTTTGCGAGTAACACCCTTATTGGATCACAATGTTTAGTAACAATTTGTCGATGCGTGGTTGTGCTTGGTTGTTTCAGATATAATATACTGTTTTTCCTATAGAAGTTACTGTAAAAAACACTGGAATCCTATACTCTACAACAAGTAATGGAATGGCTCATATTCCACACGAGCAAAATGTTTGTGGTCCGAGCCGAACGAGAGGACTACGGTTTGCGAGTGTGGATTATGCCATTCCAAACGTGTTGTAGACTATACTTTCTCCAACAAGATTTTAGAAATTATACAAAAAAAATGATTGTTTATAACAACTCATCATATATCATCAAATTTTTTTTTAACAACAGTCCATAAATTGCTTATAATAACAACATTTATTTATTTCTTTCTTTTGCTTTTTTTCGTAATAACTAGCACAGCGTATGAAGCAAGTTCCCTTAGGGGCTGTCCTTAAATTACGTAACGCAAAATTAGGCAATTGTTGATACCCCTTCCCCCCCTTGTAACGTACCCGTAACGCAAACATAAACCCCCACCCATATATTACGTAACGCAGTACTTGACCCCCCCCTATTTTTATTATGATTTTGAATGAGGTGTTTTCAATCAATAAATACACAATTATAATTGGTTTCTATAAAGTTTTACTCTTATAAACTATATATATATATAATGCTTATAATTTTTCTGGATATGCATTTGCATATGCTTTTAACAAACTATTGAAAAGTTTTTCCCTTATCAACACTACTTGAATTCATGATTTAATATGAATTGCATTGCACGAATGAAAGACCACTGGCCCGAATTTGAACTGTGCCCGACATCCGTTGACTGTTATTGAAAACAAACGACTGTCTGCATATACGAATTAGCACTGCGAAATTTGAATGTTTCAAAACTATTAAAGCAAGTTTAGCAATATTTATCATATTTTATCGTTACGTAACGCACACATTAACCCTCCTCCACCCCTTCGTAACGCTGCGTAACGCTACTCTTGACCCCCCCACCCCTTGAAGCGTTACGTAATTTAAGGACAGCCATCTGGTGACGTACATTCCATATCTATACCTTGTTCCATTTAAGCCATTCAGTATTGCGGAGAATAGGGAATAGTTTTGACCTCTCTGATTGGCTGAAATTAGAGACAAGAGACAAGTTTACCCAATGTAATTTCGGCTACTTCAGATTTGCGGTGTTGCCAGTACCATCTACTGATTGGCTTAAATGGAACAGAGCATATATCTTCATTGCCACTTGACATTTTTCTCTACAAAATGTTGTTTAGTTAATTTTCTAAGTAATATATTTTTATTTAGATAAACTTACTGCTCCAAAAATCTGTAATAGTAAACAGAAAACTCCAAAACTGTTCAAAACTTCCAAACGTCAAACGCGAATTCTGAAATAAATAAAAATAAAACAAAGAGTTATAACCATAGCAACCGAACCAAGATAGTTGATATTCCGCGCTAATATACGGCTAAACAGATTCTGATGTGTCGAAAGCCGTGTGGTATAATTCCATATGCCGTTTGTTGGAATAATATTAATTTCAACATAATTTTTATGTATAGGACATTTTCTTGGATTCAAAGCTTCAATTGGTTTATTTAATCCTTTATTATTAAGGTTTAGGATTTGACCACGTTTCGGCCTTGATTAAGGCCATTTTCAAGTCAGAACAATTGTAATTTACATATAGTAAAGTTGTGTCAAAAATAATATTTAATTTGGTATTGGTTTATATTTAATTTTGTTAAAAACCATATTTGAGTCAAAAACATCTCAACCTGCGCAGGCTGCGGAGTCAAGCCTGCACTTCTTATACAACATAATTTTTAGTTGTGGAATGTGTAGTTTCCAAAATAGTGTTGGAGATACATGTATTTCGCCTATAAAACGTATTCTAACGCGATTTGGACACATCTTATGAAAAACTTTTTTACATCAGATTTGTACGTTTTATGATCTGAAACGAAAGTTTTGTTTGTATTTATTGGGACACAAATTCTGACTAAAATTTCGATGGAACTTGGTTGTTTGGTACATAATATGATAGATTTGGCGGCCCTCATGGTGCAGTCGGCAACGCAGCTAACGTGCCGATTTTACCTATATACAAGTTACTGCGTCACTATATTTATTAGAAATAAATCGCGGCATATTACCCATTGCTGGGTGTACCAATCTGCTTCTCAATTAATTTATTAGTAAATATCAAATATATTTTGATTAATGACAAGTCAATTGACCCACATATTAGCTCACGGCAGAGAAGAGAGTCTAGTTTAGTTTGTCATGTCGAGAAGACATCTGTACTCTTATGTAAACATGTAGAGTTTAAGTTTTGGCTCGTGTTCCGTGAATGCGAGTATTTGGTCTAAAGATGCATCGGCATCTATAGTTTTAAGTTTATTAGTTACGATTAGTTGTGTATGTGTGTGTGCGGGCGCGCGTGTGTGCGTGCATGCGTGTGTGTGCGTGTGTGTGTTTGCGCGTGCGTGCGTGTGTGTGTGTGTGTTCTTCCTTTTCACCAAGTCGGGGACGCCAATCGTCCACTAGACGGTTCTGGTGAATTAGAGTCCAGTTTCTTTAAATTTGGGGTCTCGTGGCCGCGTGCCTGAGTGTCTGGTCGCGAATCTGGGGAACCGGGTTCGATCCCGACCGACGCCAAATATTTCGAATTTTAAATGACACAAAATTGAGCCCTGTGGTGCACTCTCCACGCCAGCAATGAGTGCCCGCGAGGTGACGCCTGGTAAACGCCCGCACGGTACAAATATGTCATCATCATTACCGAAATCTGCGAACAAAGTAGATTGGCACCAGCAATGGGTAATATGCCGTGATGATACATTTATTTATATTTATTTATATTTATTTTATTTATTTATTCTATAAATTTTAACTTTATTATTTTATCGAATACCTTCTAATAATAACGCTATAACTATGGTAATTTGAAACAAATAATGTAGTTTATAAGTCACTAAACATTATAGTTACTGTCCAGGCCTTCTCTGCACACTTTTTTTACCAAATGTCATTTCGAAATGTGTAATTATAAACCATTTAAAGAGGTGTTGGATAAAATTTTGTATATCGCATGTGTGTTAAGTTCATAAGCTAACACTTTTCTCGCGTAAGTTATTTGCAATATAATACACTTGTACCACAAGTATCTATAATAATCAAATACGAGCGTCACGCTAGAATTATTGAGAATAAGAATATCTGGTAGACCGTGGAAAACAAAGTATGCACTATCATATTCAACAGTTAGGTATTTACGTATTTGTCATGTTAAATTAGGTTGCGGTAGTTAAGTTAGTTAGACCTTAGGTAATTAAACAATTTTGGAAAGTGTCATTATGAGCAAAAATACGAAGTAGGAGAGCATCACAATTTATGAAAATTTTATATATTAATCTATACGCAAAAGCATTCCAAAAGAAGATTGGTTTTGAGCTTTTAAGAAGTGGAAGGCAAGAATGATGTGTTATTATTGCTGAAGACAACTGAACATATTGGACCAATAATGGCGAAGTATATTACTGTTGAAGTTGAAAGAAACTTTGAATATATTTAATATAAAATTGTAAAACATATGAAGCATGTGTCTTATAATTAATATTTCTAGTGTGACCGTCTTAATCAAAAAACTAGTGAAAATCAAAAAGGAAAGAGATATTTTCGTTTTCCTATTTGGACAGCAGCACTGTATGCGCCATTATTAAGCTTGTCTTACATTCTTCTTTAGTAAAAAAAAAAAAAATACTACAGAAAATATGAATGATAATTAGGTTATATTATTCTTTTTAAAAATGCAGGAAAAATGTTCTCTTACTCGAATAAGAAAAGTCATTTATTCCCCAGTTTTCTACATAAGAACAAAGAAATAAAATCTTCGTATATACACGAAGAACATTTACTGAAATAATACGTCGCTTATGAAATGTAAAATAAATAGAGTTAAACGGAAAGAAAATATCATTAAGTTTTGAGTTAATTAAATTTTAAATTTCCTTTCCTTTGTGAATTTTTCTGCCTTAATATTTCACGTTTTGTAATAATACAAACGTTAATTAAAGTTTATTTTATATTACAGCTTGTTTAAGAAATGTTATTAGTTTTTACATTAGAGACTTAACACAATTGTGTTTAATTCTCTGTGTAGCTTGCTGTATTAAAAAATGGGTTTGTTCCAACATACAATCAAATCAGTACGGAACTGTACGACGCATGCGCAGTATTAAAATGGCGTCCCCATTTTGATATTGCGCATGCGTCATGCAGTTCCGTACTGATATGATGGTATATTGGAACAAACCTAATATAAGCATATCATCGTACTTTTATACCAACCGTACACGACATAGTTGCTTAAATGTCTCATTAGTCTTGCTCCGGCCCGCGTAGACATCAATTGATTACGAGTATGATGTATAAAAAAAAATATTTATAATAAAAATTAAATCGAATATAAACATAAACAAAATTCCTAAATTTACAGGTCTTAATCATTGCATTTGTAAATAATTTCTTGATGAAGTATGTTGGTTGATGATGAAATTATATTTATACATGAAAAAGGAAAACGAGATTAAGGATCCTAAATGGCAATATGATTTAATTTTGACGTTTTAAATTGTCATTATTAACTCCATAGCAACAACTATAAGTAACTCTTTATTTATTAGTGATTTAAAATTTTTAAATCACTCTCACAGAATTTTAACTCACTTTGTAACAAATAATACATTTAAAATACCACCAGGCACGAAAATAACATTCACCACAGTCTCTATGAGACAGATCAGCCATTTTTATTATTTTTCACGGAACAAATGACAGGATATAAAGCAGACTACGGAAACCCATATGTAAAATGTCGAGACCATGTAGTAGCCTATGGATTGTACTTTTCTTCCAAGCGCTAGATGGTGCCAGGTGTAATATAGACGACGCGATATAATTAAGAAATTACATATTTCGAATTGATCTATAGAAAGCCGCAGAATTTCAATTTTTGACACGTGTTTTAGTCATTTATGTCAAATTTATATCTGACTTAAAATCACCTTAAAGTAAAGAAAGCGGTTAAATTAATGTTAAACGATTTTTTGTTGTTAATTTCTGTTCAGTTGCGGAAAGCTAATGGTACGTAAAAATGTTTATTGTATTTTAATAAAAATAATATACGAGAATTTAAATATTTCTTTTAGATATTTTACGGCTGTGCTCTACACTTCTAACATTCATACCTGGGAGGGATTCAAACCCGGAACCTTTGCTTTGCGATTACGTTGCTCCTACGCTATTTCGCTCAACTGTCAACATTATTCTTCACTCTTTATTATTCTGATCTAAAAACATTTCAAAAATGTACGCATTTATGTCATGTGCTCCAGATATGCTGCTCTCTGGTAAATTGGGCTACGTCGATGAAAGTATTATGATTATTACCAATCATTGCAATTATAATATAACAAAAATTTGATGAAACAAGAAAATAAACTTTTTTCCGTTAATTGTGGTCATATATTATTTAAACGATTTTCTACTTTAAAAATTTAGTGTATTCCAAAGTATTGCGGGTCGCTCGTCCTTCTTGATATTGCCTAAATACACACCAAGTTGCCTACTTCACAATTAGTTTTTCTTCCAAGCGCCAGACGGCGATACGTGCAACATTGTCTCAATTGTTATAGTGGTCGTCGGCCATCCATAAAGGGTATTTATGATCCGTGGACTTCAGTGGGTCAACCAGTGTTACCAGGTATACCATAATTATCGAAAATATACCATAATTTTTAGTCCAATACCCACAGAAAAAATGTACTACCATAATCGATAATTATACCATAATTTGCGAAATTATGTCAGAAAGCAGAATGTAAAATTATTTCACATTTACTTCTTGTGTTTCATAGTTACAATCATTTAAAATTAGTGTAATATTTGACCATTCGTTAATTCAGCGCCACAGTCCACCCGAAACCAAAACATTGACGCGCAAGTCTGTAGTGTGTTTACATGGCTATCCTGATCCTGACTGCATTGTTCATCAAACGTTAGACAAAGATAACAAAAGTTAGTGCCGTATACCCATCTTTATTTATGATATTGCAGGAGACAATTCGATTATTTTTGTTGGTTAGTATTTGTTTCTTCATTGGGAAGGTAATTAAAATTATGACGGGTACTATATGTTGCGTACCTACCGAGTTGTAATAATTAAAGAAAAAAATGATTTCATTCTTTTTCTCAAAATATGAACGGAAGAAAAGAATGGATCACGTAGAATAAATTTCTCGTACGCTGCCATTTAACGGCACTAAGTTTTTAGTTAAAAAAATAAACACGTAGAGGTCACGGATATTTTTGATATGTTCTATTATTGATAACGATAACAATATGATTATCCTGTAATTAACTATTTTGCGTTTTTTGGAGATTTTGATAATAATATCATCAAGACGTGCATGTATATTTTATTCAAGAGAATTTAAATTATTTCATGCGTGTAAAACCAGCTGGCTCTCAAGCGCCATCTATTTTTTCCTTACGTGAATCGTTAATCGTAATACAGTATCATTTGTTTTGTATGTACACCCCAAACTATACCCTAAGTAGAAAGGTGATATATGCATATACAATTGTATATATGTACTATATAAAAATTTGATACCATAATTCCCGAGTAAAATCGATAATTTTGAAAACACTGTTCGATAATTTAAGATTTAGACCTGGCAACACTGGGGTCAACGACGATTATCATGCACTGCCTACTAATTGATTAGTTTTATTTTTATTTTTACGTGTATTAAGACCTATTATTTGGTCCACTATCAAAAAAGTTTATGCGCCCCTGATTTACGATGCAAATTCAAAATAACTAAATTTTTGGTCTGGTTAAGATATACAGGAGTCAAGTATAGTATTACGGTGTAAACCAGGCCAGTAATAGTAGCTTACCTTAGCAACTTAGGCCCCGGATTTTCATCTGTTGTTATATTGCTTGTTAAAGCATCGACATTATAGTAAAAGTTTAAAAAATGGATGATTGTGACCAGGCCCATGGAGAGCCGTTACGGGCCCTGGGGCAAAATCAAACTACCGGGCCCTAGACCCCTCCCCCCCCCCCAAATAAAGAATTACTATTCTTCAAATGTAAAATATTTTCAATATTTTATTCATCGAGGTAACATAAAATAAAAACAAAATATTCATTGTCTAGGATTATCAAAAATTAAATAAAAATTATGACCAGAAAGTAAACTCTGCTGTCACTCGCTTTTTTACCTAATATTATTATTTTATATTTTTATTTATTTATAATAAAAGATTTTAACAGTACAAAAATTTATATAAAAGTGGTAGCGCCGGGCCCTGGGGTTCCTGCCCCGTCTGCCCCCCCCCCTCTCGTCAGGCCTGATTGTGAATGAAATAGAATACATATCTCGGTGGGAGTTTCATTACAGCTTCGCCTAGCGCTACTTCTGATCTCGACCTATTGGTCAAAATACCTACATAAGCCCTCGGCTGTAATCAAACATATCCCACCTCGGATGTAATATACTATTGCGTGTTAGCGTAAAATGAAATACAGAACCAATCATTTCAATTATTCTAATGTAGTTACATTTCGATTCAATGAAAGATATTCAATTACAGAAGTTAAAAGATAGCGACTCGCATTTCAAAATGAGCAAAATCTACATGTGCACGTATATCACAAACAGGTGCAGTGTAATTTCCACTGGTTGCTTACTGTTATAGAAATTATAACTAATTAATATAGTTATTATAGAAATTATCTATAAAATATGTAATGATCCGTATTATCCGAGAAGATAATGCAATAATACATGTTTGCAAATGATATGTTTACAAACGATTAGCTTCCACAAATAAAAGGTACAATGATTGCAAAAACATTAACATGTCTTTTTTCTTCTGAAATTCGAATAAGTACGTTCTACAGCTTCTAACTCGTACATAAGGAACAATTGAACAACAAACTTGGTACTCATCGATGCACTTTTTCATTCTAAACATTTTTTCTCATTACACTTTTTTTTCTAAAATTAATACAAATCGCCAAATTTAAATTTTAACATTTAATTTTCTATGTTGTTTATATTAAGTGCAGTAGCAATTTAAAAGTATACTTTTTGAATTGGTGCCAAATTACTCTGCTGTGACGTCCGAAAGATATTAGCCAATGATACAAAAAATATTTAATATTTCTTATTTAATTGCAAATTTTTTATGCTCTCATCAAAATGATCTTATGATCTGAATTTTATAAATGGTTTTGCATTTATTTCACATAACCATTTCTTTCTTCGTTTTGAGGCACTTTAAAACTATTCTTTTACTATTATTACTTCTATTTGGGCACACTAGCAGCACAAAACGCTTTTCTACAACCATGTTTGACGCTTAACAAAAAATAAAAATCAGTAATATGGATAGAACGAGCCACTAGTACCATTTAAATTCTGTTGGTGGCAAATGTACGCCATACCCTCATTAGTTAATTTCTTACGAACGTCATCAGGCGGAAGGGAAAGCGGAAATTTATTATTATATTTTATATTATATTTTAAAAGACAATTTTCTCATGAATAAAGAGTAATATGAAATAAAAATTAAAATACGCGTAAAATATTTTTTATTATTCTTTTGATTAAAGCAAAGAAACAAAAATCGTACACATGGGGGCATAATCGAACATACAGTACATACGAACCTATACGAACTTTTTAAATATCCCGGTTTATATACATTAAAAAAATTGAAAAATAGTATATTAAATATTAAGAACGGTAAGGACAGTTTACCGATCGCTCAGTCCCAATTTTGTCTGAAATCGGTAATTCCTTAACGTTCGTGATGCTTATACTATTTTTTGCACGATCGACGCACAAAATTTAAAAGAACAATAAGATTTGCAAATTATTTAGACATTAAAAAAAATTATTTGTCATTTTTGAAGTATGCTTTGATTTTAGTTTTTATTTATTTACCGTCTCGCCTCCTGAACGGTAAGTGAAGCACATCACTTACCGACGTGTCACATCACTTACGTTCAGTAAATTGTAAATAAGACCTACTGTCTTGGAAACACTATCGGTAAATATAAAAAATAACCCGATCGTGCAAAAAAATATATTTAGATGGCACTAGTATGCAGATTTACTCCGTAACATAAACTCAAGAGAAGTAGATATGTTTTACTCATGCTAAGGTACCTATTTTACATATTTATAAAACTGTAATTTTCATTATAAATTATCGATTATATATGTCGGATATAAATTTTATTTAAATCCTCCAAACGTCTATTAATATCATATATATTCTGAATCAGTAATCCTGTTACAAATGCCTATGTTGGGGCTTAAGGTACATCCGTAACTTAGTAATGAGGTACTTTCAGACATTCCGAATGATTTCATTTTAGTAAAATTTACAAAAAAAAAAAAAAAAAAAAACTATTGTGTATGTGACCAAATTTTTATTTTTACATAATACGATACTATGCTCTGTTCTATTTAAGCCATTCAGTAGATGGCACTGGCAACAGCGCAAATCTGAAGTAGCCGAAATTACATTGGGTAAACTTGTCTCTAATTTCAGCCAATCAGAGAGGTCAAAATTATTCCCTATGCTCCACAATACTGAATGGCTTAAATGGAACAACTTCAACTTCCAGAACACGAGGAAAATATCAGTTTTCTATTAATTTTGTGGGTTATGCTGTGCGTTAATAATTTATTTCTAATTTAATAATTATAATTTGTTATTATTATTAATATTATTATTACTTTGAATAAATTTGTTATTTCATTAATAATGTAACTGTAAATCTTTAAATAAAAAGATTTTTCCTAAAGACTAATTAAGTACCCGTTAAAATAATGAAATAAATTTATATCTATATCATCAATTCTCTTATCATCATTTATTTTCAAAATTTCAATTTGTGTATACAATGACATGTCACCTATGTCACAGTGTCACAGACTACCTAGCCGATCACGCCATCACAGTGTGCGTTAGTTTATGGAAGCAATCTGTAGATGTCACTATTTTGTATTTCGAAAAATACATTGTGTGTCCTATCTGTAGTTGAGGTGATCCGTGGTCCATAATATGTACCACCGAGTATGTCCAGATGTACCCCTACGTTGGGTCACACTCGGACATTTATTAACTAAAGTTGAAAGATGCATTCACAAATGAAAATTAGGTTTAAATTTATAATTTATACTTTAGATTTAAAGACTTTGGCAGCATATTATGTTGTCTACATTCACACTTCAGAATTAAGGGTCTCTAAATCCAAATCATAGAGCTAAACATTGCAAGGTCCAAACTTTAGGTTTATGATTTAGTTTACGTCACAAACTTCACCAACGAGAACGAATCTGAAATGATAAAGATATATACACTGATCTTTACTTAGTATCCACTTGGTGGATTTGGCTTTTTAAACAAATGCGAGAACATGGAGACTGTCATAACTTAATTGAAATATAACCAATAATGCCAAGCGAATGACAGTTTCACGGCGCACAGGTGTCTTCTTGAGCACTGCTCTACCGATATTTTGATCTTGTTTTTCAAGCATTTACATAGATGTCTGTACATATCAAAACTAATTTTCAGGTAACTTGATTTATGAATGACTTACTTAAAGCTAAATAAAAACCATATACCTAATTTTCATTTGTGAATGCACATTAAGGGTAAAATTAAAAATATTAATTGCTATAAATCAAGATCTCTTTACTACAACAATAAAATATCAGATTTATGTATGAAATATTTCATTTTTCCATACTGTTTGAAATATGTATTTGAGATATTTAGCGAATACCAAAAATTGTCCGAATGTGCCCCCTACTCCCCTACGTAGAAACATTATTTGCAAGATCATTAGATAATTATGTTGGTCTATAGCCATTAATATTGGTTTCAAACATTTCATATAACGTATACCATTACCATTCTGTCTCACCACACTGAACATATCTGTTACAATTGTTCAGATTTCGCAAACAAGTTACTATCAATATTGAACTAATAGCTAGTCCAAGTTTCTAGTTATCATTGGGGTATTGTGTTTTACAGGGTGATCGAAAATCAATTACAGGTAATGTTAACTTTGCACTGTTTGCATTAGACTTCATCAATAGAGAGGTGGACATACGAGTGTATTAGATTAATTAACTAACTAATTTATAGTGCAGTACTTTTAAGATTGAATCAAGTTACGAGTTTTGTAAGTTGTCTCATTTCATAAGTTAAATGACAGTTTTCAATTTTCTTCCGGTCTTCTTGAATTTACTTCTTCGTATCTCAGTAATCGTGTACTGTCTGTTTCCTATAATAATTATAAATCTAAGTCCTTTACAGCTACTTATGGTATTCCTCAAGGTTCCAATTTGGGTCCTTTACTATTCTTACTCTTTATTAATGACATTGTTAATTCAGTTCAGCAATCTCACGTCTTGTTATATGCTGATGACTTAAAGCTTTTAATTCTAATGAAGATGCTAAGCTCTTACAAGCAGACATTGATAACATTTTAGCTTGGTCTGTAACCTCTAACATATTTTTAAACTACAGTAAATGTAAAATAATGAGCAACTTCGTCAAAAAGACTATTTACGAAAATGGTTACAAAATAGACTCTCATATTCTTGGAAGACTCACTCAATTTAAAGATCTTGGCGTTTTATTTGACGAAAAGCTCAATTTCACTAGTCACATATTACAAACTGTTAAATCTGCTTACAAAAATTTAGTCTACATTTTTAGAAATACACAGCACTTCATTCCTATCTCAACTCTAAATAAATTATATTTCTCGTTCGTTGGAACAAAACTGGAATATTGTCAGCAGATTTAGTGTCCTATCCACAATAAATACAACCATTTAATTGAATCTGTTCAAAGCAAATTTGATAAATTATGCTTCTTCAAAATTTTCAGACATCCCAGTTTTGATACAGATTACAAAGACTTGTGTGAATTTAGTATTGTACCACTAGATACTTGCAGAAAAATACAATTATCATTGTTCCTTTACAAAATTTTGCATTCTGATATAAACGATCCTATTATCCTGGGGAAAATTTTTTTCCTAGTTCCTAGGCATAATTCCTGGTTTAAATATACCTTCTAACTACGAAGTAAAGTTACCTATTCGTATGCTTTGTTTCAATTTTAATAATTTACCTGATTATTTTGACATCATTCTCGGCTCGATTGAAAAATTTAAAAGTGCTTTATACAGTTATTATTTTCATTAACATTTACTACTATTCGTTCACAAACATATACTGTATAAAACATAGTTTTATGTATTAAGTTCTTTCATTTACATGTTTTAATTCTTAAATTTATGTATAGTCAACCTGTAATTGGCGTCTTGAACCCTGTTGGTCAGATTATTAATAAATAATAAAATAAATAAATAATAAAAATATATTTTGATAATTAATTATAATATGTACTGACATGGGAATGTAAAATAAAAATTCTGTCAAGTTCGTATAGTTTTTGCGATTTTTATTAATTTTCCTTTACCAGTACTTCGTTATTTAATTTAATATTCCATTAGTATTATTACCGAATGTATATACAAACTTCAAAAACTGACAGAATAAAAGATGATGGAACTCTAAAATTGTAAATTCAGCCTCATTAAAAGATTTCACTCTCGTCTAGTAAACATACGTTTAGTGAAATAATGCGCGAAATACACGTTATGTATAATGTAAGCGATGTAATAATTAAATACTTCACACTGAAGGCCCGAATCTTAACTATCACTTCATATCATATTACAGTAATTAGTAATTAAGGATGCACCGAGTCCTACTCTTTTTATTTTATTTTATTTTATTTTATTTTATTTTATTTTATTTTATTTTATTTTATTTTATTTTATTTTATTTTATTTTATTTTATTTTATTTTATTTTATTTTATTTTATTTTATTTTATTTTATTTTATTTTATTTTATTTTATTTTATTTTATTTTATTTTATTTTATTTTATTTTATTTTATTTTATTTTATTTTATTTTATTTTATTTTATTTTATTTTATTTTATTTTATTTTATTTTATTTTATTTTATTTTATTTTATTTTATTTTATTTTATTTTATTTTATTTTATTTTATTTTATTTTATTTTATTTTATTTTATTTTATTTTATTTTATTTTATTTTATTTTATTTTAACTTTAATTTATTTTATCTTATACATAAATGATTTGTTTAATTATGTTAACAATGATTGCCTCTTAACAGTTTTTGCAGATGATACATCAGTGGTTGTTTCTCATAAAGATCAGAACTGCTTGGAAGAAAAATGTAATAAAATCATGAAAAATTTATCGAATTGCTTCAATATAAATAATTTATATCTCAATGCTGCTAAAACAAACTTTGTACAATTTCATACCTACCAATCACTGAAAATCACAATATTGATTTATCAGTAAATAATGAACGTATTTCTAAAAAGGAAAATACAACATTTTTGGGAATGGTTGTTGACGAAAACGTTAATTGGAAAGCTCATTGTGATGTTGTTGTTACCAAGTTGAACTCAGCATGTTTTCATGTAAGACATCTCAAGTCATATTTAAATGTAGCGCAGCTACTGATGTATTATCATGCAGCTGCTGGCTCAAGACTATGCTATGGCATTGAATTTTTGGGTTCATCAGTTTCAGCAAACAAAGTTTTCATCTCCCAGAAGAGAATTGTTAGATGCATAGCAAATGATTCATACAATGAATCCTGCAAGTCGTTATTTAAAAAAAATAAAATATCTGTTCCATCTTGTTATATTTACCAACTTTGTATATTAATTTATAAAAATAAACATAAATTTAATATTAATAGTAACATTTATAGCTACAACACCAGGCAGAGAAACTTAATTAGAATGCCTCACAGACGTCTAGACATTGGAAGAAAATCTCCGGAATACAAAGGTGCACTTTTTTCAATCACTTGCCGGAGCACATTAAAATAAGTAGTTCCCTAAATAATTTTAAAACCAAATTGAATTTTTTTTAATTCAAAACTGTTTTTATAGTGAACAAGAATATCTATCTCATAGTTAAGGGTATTTATTTTATTCTTATAATGACACATGTACCAACTTCTTTTAGATGTTTTTTACCTTCCGTCACCTTTAGGTAAGGAAGGTATTGTCTTTGGTCAAAAATTTCGATGGTGAGTTTTTAATGAATAAGCACGTTTTAAGGTCCCTAGAATACGATTTTACTATTTTTACGATGATGTCTGTATGTGTGTGTGTGTGTGTGTGTGTGTATGTATGTATGTGTGTCCGTGTGTGTGTGTGTGTGTGTGTGTGTATGTAACAAAATTTTCGTCGGCGATAACTCTAATACTACAACTCCAAAAATTATAATTCTTTCGTATTCCTCTTCGTTGCATCCATAAGAAGAGCTGATTAGATTTTGGTTATAATTGGTCAACCGGAAGTACCCTAATTTGAAGATTTTAACAGTTTTTCTTGAAAAAACGATGTTAAATATCATTTTTTCAGATTTAATGTTATTATAAATATTAAAGAACATTGTATTCTCTATTCGATTTCACTGCATTTTATACTTCATATTAAATTGATATAGAGTTATAAAATTATAAAGAAATTAAACTTCATATATTAGCCAGCTATGCTAGAAACAGCTACTATTAAGAAAATTCAGATTGAGAGATGTCAGTGTCAAGTGCAATTGACATATTCGTAGTATATTTGTGTTAGGATCATTTTGCTCGAAATTATCTGTATGGAATTAGTATAAAATACATACAACTGTCGAAAGATAATGTACATACAAGAAATTTAGAATCTTTTGCAAGGAACTTTCTGTATGGATTTTATAGAAAATACAAACGGATTTACGAAAATTCTACCGGTAGATACCGCATCTATCGACTGTGTTCAAAAGCATGAGTGGTAAAATGTTACCGTGTTCGAAAATTGTTCAATATCTACCAGATCCATCTATCGGATTCATGAAGAATCTAATCTCAAAAAAAGGTAGTGATGCAAAGCGAAGCGCGCGCGTTAAAAGTGGAAATGTGTTCAAAGTAGGGCTCTGCTCAGTTTGTTAACTACATCAAATTTCTAACCTGTTTTAAATTTTCAGATTTTTTCGTAGGTTATGGATCTACCCTGTTTACTAGTTGCGTTCTTAAAATATCGATTCCGGTAGCTATAACCTGATAAAAACTGTTTACTGGTAACAGTTCGCCGGTAGAATTTTCGTAAATACGTCATATAACAGACGGAAGGTAATGTGCTGGCCACATCAGATTTTTTTATAATGTTTTTATAATTGTTATTCTGATCCTGAATATATAATAAATAAATAAATAAATAAATAAATAAAAACTTTTTTAAAATACCGATAAACTGGTACCCAGTGAAATTTATTGACCAGATACCGAGTGTATCGGGTACATGGCTTATACCATGAATTTGATAATACTTTATGAGTGTGCCAAACAGGCTTTGTACACGTCATATGACGCAATGGTATTTCTCAAAAAAATCATTCATGCTAATTCCATTTGCTCGACAAACTTTTACTTTTGTGTGACCGCAGAAAAAATATTTGTTAATTTGCTTTTTCCATGAAAGAGAGCTTTCATTTTGAGTTTGGAAGTCAGGAGATCTTAGAGTTAGATTTATGTTCGAACACGCTACAGAGACTATAGGGACCACAAGCACAAGCCACAGAGCGTTCCTTGGCGATGCTTGGTGTATGTGATTTTTACAGATTTGCTCTGATAATCCCAGCAAAGTCCGGCCCTAGTTCCCGAAACACTCGGCAGGCCGCCGTGGCGCCATCGTCGCGACGCTTAACACCCTGTAAAAGGATTACTCGCACTGTACTTTCCGAATCCTTAGATAAAGTAAGATTTCCCGCTAATCCGATTTCCCATTTGCAAACATAAAATAATTTTAACTTTCTTTTACGCAACGAAGAAGTCAAAGAGCGAAATTCCTTTACGAGGTTTTATGTTCACATGCAATATTGTTTTAGTTACGAAAATTGTAAGTAAATAAGATTGTAAATAAGAGGTATTTATAAAATCATTATACTTATTTTGAATAGAATAGATACTAACCTCCATCATTCCCTCGAAATTAAATATAAATAAATAAATAAATATATGTAAAAAGGGAGAAAAATTAAATTTCCAAGTCTTGCTCACACTGTTCTACAATTTAGTGCAAATTACATGCGACCGGTTTCGGTCATTAAATGACCATCTTCAGGCAACCGGCGAGACTACAAAAGGCATTTATGAAAATTCTACCGGTAGATACCACATCTACCGATTGCGTTCGAAAACACGAGTGATTAATAGTTACCGTGTTCGAAAATTGTACCATATCTACCAGATTCATCTACCGGATCCATGATTTGTGGATCGAGTAATTCGGCCGGTAAATGCGGTAAATGGAGAATCTAACCTCAAAAAAGGTAGTGATACCAAGCGAAGCGCGCGCATTAAAAGTGAAAATGTGTTCAATATGGAAATCGGAAGTAGGATTGTGCTCAGTTTGTTAACTACGTCAAATTTCAAATTTGTTTCGAACTTTCAAATTTTTTTCATAGGTTAGATATCTACCCTGTTTACCACTTGCGTTCTTAAAATATCGATTCCGGTAGCTGTAACTTGGCAAACAGCTGTTTACCTATATATATATATATATATATATATATATATATATATATATATATATATATATATATATATATATATATATATATATATATATATATATATTGGTAACAGTTCACCGGTAGAATTTTTGTAAATGCCTAAAGATTGTACATGATATAAATAACAATAAAATTATAAAACAAAACACAAAAAACCACAAAAAACAAATACACAAAAAAACTACAGGAGAACTCAGAAGTGGAGTAAAAGTGAATACTGGTCATAAAAAATTACAAATTTTTTACAAAAAATGTTTTACAAAGGGAAAAAAAATTAGCAAATTCACAAAATACGTTCGCTACTAGCAAATCGTCAAAGAACAATGACCTGTGAGAAAGCCGAGAAATGCAGAAAAAAATTCCATTTAAAAAAATTGTTAAAAATTTTGTAATTTTTTATGACCAGTATTCACTTTTACTCCACTTTTGAGTTCCCTGTAGTTATTTGTGTAAGTATTGGTTTTTTGTGTTTTGTTTTATAATTTCATTATGCTATTTATATCATGTACACTCTTTGTAGTCTCGCCGGTTGCCTGAAGATGGTCATTTAATGACCGAAACCGGTCGTATGTAATTTGCACTAAATTATAGAACAGTGTGAACAAGACTTGGAAATTTTATATTTCTCCCGATTTATATCTTCCATTTCACACTTGGGTGTTCCATTCCTTAAAATAAATATCACGGCATATTACCCATTGCTGGGTATGCCAATCTGTTTTGTAGGCAGATACCGGTAATGATGATAACATATTTGTACCGTGCGGGCGTTTACCAAGCGTCAT
Source organism: Harpalus rubripes (assembly GCA_963082715.1). Lineage (NCBI taxonomy): Eukaryota > Metazoa > Arthropoda > Insecta > Coleoptera > Carabidae > Harpalus > Harpalus rubripes. The sequence goes on from OY720448.1 coordinate 90,574,685, forward strand.
CTCACCGGCACTCATTGCTGGCGTGGACAGTACAACACAGGGGTCCATTGTGCCATTTAAAATTCGAAATATTTGGCGTCGAACTCGATTCCTCAGATTCGCGACCAGACACTCAGGCACGCGGCCACATGACCTCAAATTAAATATGGGGTTGTTTTATTTTAAAAAGTGATCAGTTAATACATGACAATTTTGAGATTGTTCGACTCAAAATACTTGACACTTGTTGAAATCAAAATGAAGAATAAAAACTTACAAAAAATTTTAAGCTTTATTATAACGAGAAAAAATTTAAATCATTTTACAAGTACTGACTGCGCACCGAAAACTGAAATATAGGAGTTTAAAATGGGATTTTAAATAAGTGTGGAAATTGGCTCTCTTGTAACTTTTACAGCAATACAAGTTGTTCAGAATTAAATTTTACATTAAAAAAGTTTAAATTCGATGTAAGCACATCAGAAGCGCGAGATACTTCAGATATAAAATTAACAACACAATTTTGTAATGTGATATGGTATAATTTTATAAACATTTTTTTTTCTTATATATATATATTCATTTTTTAACTTTAATAGTTTAGACTAGATTATAAACTATAATCGTATAAAAATAATGACTGCGACAATGAGGTATTGCAAATAAATTAACATATCTTTTTTTTCTGAAATTCGAATAAGTACGTTCTACAGTATTATTTAATATAGATCAAATTTCTGTGTATATTAAGCGCAGTAGTAGTTTAAAAGTATATTTTTTGAATTGATACCAAATTAGATACACTGCCTGTGACGTCAGAAAGACATTATCGAATGACAAAACTGGAAAGATGATGAAAAAAAAAACAATTGTATCATACATTAACGTCAATGATTGCTTTCAATATTGCTTTAATGATAACTGCGTGACATAAGGTCTGACAAAGTGCAGCGTGATTTTTGGTTCTTTAGCGTAGTTCTTAGTTATTTATTATTATATTAAAGCGTTATATTTAATAGTTTAATGCCCAGTTTCATAAAAGATGGATATGTAAAGTAAGAGCAAAGTATTTATTTAGTTCCAATATGTTTGGTTTGTATATTTCAGTGTAATTTTTCAAATTTGACGCTCCTTAAAGAACAATATCTTTTAAAATTTAGTACTTGGAAGTCATATAAAAATTCTTGCAACAACCCTATTCACAAATACTTAATTTAACAGTCTATTAATTCAGCTGAATCGTCAGAATCAATAGCTGGTTCTGGAGTACGATCTTTCTTTTTCTTGTCCACCAGAAGTGACTTGAAACACGCATGAAACTTTTGCTATTAAATTAAATTGCATTATTTTCTGGTAACAAGCTTTATTAACACTTTGACTGCCATGAGAATCAGAACGCGATGCTCAGCGAATTTACAACAATGGCCGCGAGCATCATCACTTGATTCTCAAACACTGCATTCTTCAAAGGCTGCTAGAAGCAGTTGTCGCTACTCGCATCAATGTAAGTTTTAGGCAACCTCAAAAACACGGCTGTAAGCAATAGAAACTGCATTTGGCCTGTATGTAAGTGAATCAATTGCTTATTCTCATGGCCTGAAATGTAAGTAGTTGATGTTCGTAATGAATATGTCAATGAGACACTAAATAAATAAATATTTTCCTTCCAATAAATATATATCAAATGAAGTATTTTTCTACGTATAAATGAAAATATAAAAGGAACATAAAATTATATTATTGGAAGTAAACGACTATGTTGTACATTTATGAACTTCAAAAAGGCTAGTCAAACAATAACTCAGCGATATCTTGACTGAAGCGTTTTTGTTTGGGCATATTTACGATCAATTTTTGCAAGATTTTTGACTCTACGTAGATTCTTACGGCCATTAGAACAAGCATCAACTATGGGGGCCGCGTGAATCAAGTGATGTCTCTCAGCTCAAAACAATAAAAAAATCATGTTTTTGAGAAAAAAATACATGCTGATCTTCTTGTTATCATATTAAAGAAAAAAAAAATCCGGCCAGAAGAGACTACATTTTTGGTAATATTATATACGGCAGCCAAAGTGTTAATTGGTACTTTTGATGGTAAAAAGTGACCATTTAAACTCTAATTTTTCCAATACTCATCACTTTTAGCAGTATACTCACGATATCTCTTCATGTATCAAAGATATTCATACAACTTTAATCTCTATACAAATATGTTGAAACGTGAGAACATCTCATAATTAGAATAAACGCCACTTAAACTCCTTTCAATGTCACAGATACATCATCCAGATTAAGATCGTCCATGACCTTTGCCCTTGAATTGTTTTCTCATCGAATGTCTAACAATACGAGTGTGCGAGTATTTAACATTTCCAACAATTGAACGCAAAAACGTCTCTCAAGACGCCTACTACGATCTTAAACAAACAAATGCGAAACAATTCTGTGAAATTTATGAAGAATATTAAAATCGTCGTTCATTTGTCATTCTCATGAGGGTATTCTTTTCCGTCTAGTGCCTGTGCTATGCAATGCAAGCGAAGCTTGCTTGATAATGAACTCTTTATAAAATTAAGTGGATGTCAACTTTGTAGCGTAAATATACGGAAGCAGATTTAATTACCAGAAGGCTTAAAATTGTGGTTAATTACCAAGAAATTGTCATAAAGAGATGTAAAATATGATTTTGGATTAGATTTTTATTGTGCTGCAGCTGGCTAGGTCGTAATTATTTTTAAATTGTTTCTTCTGATGCTCTTAAGAAATTTTATAGGATAAAATATAAAAAGTACGTACGTAAAATGTATTACAAAGCTTATACTATAAAAGATATTATGAACATTATAGTCAAAATGTATTTTTTATTATTCAATTAAGTAGAAATTCAAGTTCTTTTTATTAATAAAATAATGCCATTTGCTCATAGCAAATTATTTTCAAAGTGTAACTCTTAAAATTTCAAGTTATGTAACTACCAGTGTGTTAATAAAGGTGATTAATGATCGATACATTTTAATTTAATTGTTGAGATCATTAAACGCCAATTAATACACGTGTTAGTTACAATATTTTTTCCTTGACCGTATCTTAAACGAAAAATCTAATTTTATTTCATGACAAAAATGTAAAGGTATGTTCCGAATATACCTAGCTAGCAAAAGTAATAATCATGTCTTTTAATTCTGTCTAGCATTTTGCTACAACTATAATACATGATATGTTTCATGTGGTGAACGCACCCATAAATCGTTTATTAATAAATTCATGCATTAATAGGGGTCGTTAATGAATGATTTTTTATACATTAATATAACCTGTTAATAAATGGAAAAAGTATTAATAGTTAGGAAAAACTAGTAAAAATAAAGAGTTTAAATTGTACAACGTTTAATAAATATTAAATTTATTACCGTGTTGAAATCACAAAACATAAAACCAAATTTGACATCAAGTGTAAATACTCATGTGAAATGATAAATAAATTCAACAGACAATGGGGCCTATTCTGTATCTCAGTGGTTAATATTTAACCACTGGTTAAGTGTTTTTACCAATCAAGTATGATGACGTATAACAAAAAAAAGGATTTTTACCTCCCGCTACCCTTGGTAAGTGAGGTATAGGGATCGTGCTAAAAATCGCATATCGAGATTTTGGTAAATGAGCACGTTTTAAGGTCCCTAGAATCCAATTTTATCATTTTCACGATGATGACTGTGTGTATGTGTGGATCCTCCACTCTAAATCAAATACTGTCAGAAAATTTTGAAACCTTGTATTTCGAACTTTTTCTACAATAGAAAGAGCCCGTTAGATTTTGGAGTAAATCGGATAACCGGAAATGGCACTTTACTAGAAGCTCAAAATAGTTTTTACCTTTAAACGTTATTTTTTCGACATTAATGTTATAATAAAATTAAAGATTATTAAATTTTCTATAGATTTGCATTAATACTTTTTCTAAATATTTTATGAATAATTTTATAAAATAGTTTAAATCCCGGAGCCTACGCTTTAAACAAACAAAACTTGGATGCGCAGTTATTCAAATGTATGTAACTGACAGATAAATGTCACTATCAAAGAACTAATTATTTCAAATTAATAATAGTAACGTTTTAAAAAGTAAATAGAACAATAGGAAAGGAAATCAATACAGTTTCCAGCATATGTTAATATGTAGGTATGTATTTAGATTAATAAAAATTGACGATTTGCAAAAAAGTTTAAGCTAATTCTCATTTTTGGATTAGTGAATTCTATTTTTCCCGGTATTTAAAATTTAGTTTTCGTTTTTTTTTTTATCAAAAAAGGTATAGTTACTTGGATTAGATTAGACTATATATTAAGAAATAAACTGCCAAAATTAAACTAAAATTCGCTAATCCAAAAATAAGGATTAGCTTAATCTTTTTTGTGACTCGGGTGGTACATGGCGGGAGATATTGTGTTGGCCACACCAGATTTTTAGTTGTCAAATCAATAACTATTGGATAAAAATTTTAATCAGTGGAACACTTATATAGGCAGCGGTGTAAAAAACAAAGTCAGCGAACAATCTAAATAATTACCAACAACTTTCATAAAACACCCCTCATTCATTTGTATTATTCATATTAAAAAGAAATTCTTTCTCGAGGGACTTACGTTCAAATATCGGGTATCTTTGTTTCGAATTAAAACGCCCTATTCATCCAATTCAACAAAATGAATCAAAGAATTCATTAATTCAAGAGTAACTCATAAAATATTAATTATGTCTTTGTTTTTATAATCCGTACACCTTTCTAAAGATCTCATAAATGTCTGAGAGCAATTACTATTAAAGATTTTAAATTTAATTTAAAATTAATGAAACATGGTTCATTCGGATTTCATTATCTTTTATGAAACCAATATAACGGGACGAATATAAAAGAAAACTCATAATGAAGTTGAGATATCAAAGGGTTTGTACATTAGATTATAGTTCTGGTAGACACCCAGAGATGTCACCAACAGCTTACATTTCATAATATCATAGGGTGTGAAATTTCAAGATATGTGACAGACTGTGTGTATAGAAGTTCTACTTCCGTAAGGCGTGAAATTGTATTGATTTTAAAATATGAATTTCTTATTCAAATAAATTAAATTTCCACTTGTATCTGTGACGGTTGACAAATCTTCAAATACTTCAGCAGTGCAAGAACTTGCTGCAGTGTAGTTTTAAGTGATCCATACCAACTGATGCAAGATTCAAGGCCGATTTTAATAACAATTGATCAACTTCAAGTAAGAAGTATGTGTACCTTATTGTGGTCAAAGACATAGAACATTTATAATAAATATATGAGATAATCTAAGTAAAGCATAATAAATTTATGTTAGTAAGGTTAGTTTTCATTGACTGTTTTTGGTCAATACTAAATTCGGAAAAACAAATTTTAAATAAAGAGTGTCGCCCAACTCGCGCCCCAGAGCGAATGAGGAAACACGAGACTGCAATCGGATGTGTAATTTCGAAGAAAAAAAAATCAAGCTTAAAAGATATTCGAGAAAAGACGTCTTAAAATTGACCAATCAGAGACCTACATCTTTAACATGTGTTTGCCGTAATTTTACGTTACTATGGTTTTATACAAATCAAATTTTCTTTAAAATGTGTGGGAGACTGTAATTTTCGAAAATTATCAGTATCAAATTAAATTTGACAAGGTGAATAAAAAAACCATGTATTCAGCCGCTGATTACTTAGAATTGATTATAATTTTCGGAGAATGTGGACGTAACGCCAGAGGGGCAGCACGAGTCTATTCGGAACGGTTTCCGGATAGAAATTTTGTGGATCATAAAGTGATATTGAGAGCCATCGCAAAGACGCATGAGACCGGTCAAGTTATCCCAGATCAAATGACAATAATATTTTTGTTTAACACATTTTACACAGCTGCTACAACACGTTGCACTGTACGATATAAATGATGATCTCGGATGACACCTTCGCTAACCTAAATTTGTTGACAGTGAAAAGTCAACTCTAAAGTGTCAAAATTACAGTAAGTCAAACAAATTTTGTAACTCACTAGTAGTATTTTTAAAACCTAGCAACCAGTTTTATTTTGTAATAATATCATCACACCTCAAAATATCCTTCCGGGATTGGTGGATTAAAAAGTCTTGTAACTCCGTTATGCAAGCAGCCGCAAATTATTTTCTTCTATTTGTTGGCAACCTATTGTCGTCAGTTTCGTCTGGGGCGCGACTTGTGTGACAGCCTATATATAGAGTGATCCTGCCCCCTCCCCCGATAACTTTTGTATTATAAGTAATAAAAAAAATTGCTCATATAAAAGTTATATTATTTTAAATATACTATTTGTTGGCAGATGTAGATTTTTTTTATAATGTCAGAACTTTTATTTTTTAAATAGCAACCTATAATTATTTTACTGAAATATAAACCGGCATTTTTTGTCTTTTAAAGATCTATTACTTTTTATTAATGTATTTGAAACTATTCGAAAAAAATAATAAGTAAATGAGTTTGAGAAATAATGTTTATTCAAATATTTTAAGTAGCTATATAAAAATGAACAAAATGAAACAATGTTATATAAAACAAGTATAAACATTAAATTAAGTAATAAGAACTGACAAAATGACAAACAAATAGCGGTTTATATTTTATTATTGTTTGCTATTTAAAATAAGTTGATACAGTCGTATGTTGCAAATGTCTACATCTGCCATCAAATAGTATTATTAAAATAATAAAACTTTTATAAGAACTATTTGTTCTTAGGGGGGGGGGGCGCATCGTCCCAGACTCCTCCTGTATATGCTTATTTACTGTTTATTGTTCAAAATAATAAACAATTTGAAAAATAAATAGAAATTCTGTATTTTTATTATTTTATTTATCTATGATGTATGCAGTACGTAAATGATAATATGTAATAATTAAATTTTTCAAAATAACGGGGGGGGGGCATGTGCCCGAGTGTCCCCCCTCTAAATCCGCCACTGCATCCAGGGAGAGATATATGTATTTTTTCTTGAGGTAACGAGTTACAAGGTGTAGGTACTTTACACAAATTCATAACACAGACTATATTAAACAATGTAAAATTTTCTCAAAAATAGATTTTGAATTTTTCGTTTTTTTCTACATTGGAATAGATACCAATTATTTTCATTATTAGTTCTTTTGAATTATATAAATAAAAAAATATACAACATAAAATAGCAAAATAAAAGCATCGGAATAATTATAATATAATATACGTGAGGATGAAAATTTTTAAGCCTCGGTTGAGTAATGGGGAGAACTTAGTATGGCTGGGATACACGCTGACACTCTGCACTGTATAGCGTCTAACCTGCCATTCGTGTTTCGTTAGTTGTCCACCTGATAGTCTTTCGCTGTTCAACAAATTTGCTAATATGAAAGAACGCCGGATTCATTTAATGTACAAATGAATACTATATTTTTATTTTCGTACATTTAAGGCACATTCATAAATTAAAATTAGGTTTAGATTTATGGTTTATACTTTAGATTTAAAGACTTTGCCGCATATTATGTAATGACTCCTTTCACACTTCAGAATTTAGGGTCTCTAAATCCAAATCATAAAGCTAAACATTGCAAGGCCCAAACTTTAGGTTTATGATTTAGTTTGACGTCACAAACTTCACCAATGAGAACGAGTCTGAAATGATATAGATATATACACCCATCTTTATTTATTATCCACTTGGAGGATTCGGCTTTTTAAACAAATGCGAAAATAACATGGAGACTGTCATAACTTAATTGCTGAAATATAACCAATAATAAGGTGTCTTATTGAGTACTGCTCTATCCTCTATCGATATTTTAATTTTGTTTTTGAAACATTTACATGGATGTCTGTACATATCAAAACTAATTTTCATGTAATTTAAGCTTACATTTATGAATGACTTAAACCTAAACAAAAACCATAATCCTAATATTCATTTGTGAATGCACCTTTACAATAGGGTTAGGTAATATTTAATTGTGTGTTGATTATTTAAGTGGCGTTCAGAAATGTTTGTACTTGAATCTAAAAAGATTTTTTGGCCTCACCTCACTCTTAGTTCACGCACCGCCACTGTAATATTTCACCATTATTTATACTGTGTTCTTTAAAGCCATTCAAATTCAAGGATCTCGAATCTCATATACTGAAATCTCTACAACAGATCTTGATGTTAAATGTTACATGCCTATTGTTAGAATTTATAAACAGAAATTCATATACAGTAAAACTGCAAATCCATTAATCCATAAGTAGATCCATTCAACTTTCGTATCAAATCTTTGTACTTAGACATTCACTAGCAGTAGCAAATACTCCTAAATTTCAATATCCCTGCCCTGTAATTCAGTGTGGAATGATTTTACTTGTCGCCTGTAGAGCCACAGGATTCAGTTGCCGGTGGACTACAGACAGACCAGCCAACGCATTGAAGCTAAAGGCTATTAGACGAGGGCGGAGCGCCTCATTAAAGAGAGATTAATTGGGCAGTGTGCATCGGGCTTTCAGCTCAAAGACGTCGCCGGTCGTCTGTACTGAAGCCACAAACGAAACACAAATCCAGCCATGTTTGACTTTATGCTAAGATGTCAAGATGTCCAATGCAGATGCAGAAACGACAAGAAGAAACTGTTACCAAGGTGGTTAGGTTAGGTTTTTGGAGAAACTATTACAATTTATGTAAGATGTACCTCAGGCAGAAATCTTAAATCTGTATGGATCTGTGGACATCATTAATTTACTTCAGTACTTCTAAAAATAGCTGGTTGTAATAAACGTGATTTTAATTGAGGATAGTTGCCTCGAGTTGCATACGATTTTTTCCAAAGTATACCATTTAGTTCTTTTTGCCTAAAATTAAAAATAAAATATAATTAAATATGTATTTCTCGACTGGATCAAAGTAAAGCTGGGAAAACTTGGAGAAAAACTGTCTGATGAAAATGTTTGAAATTTTTTTTATTACATAGCCGACGTTTCGGCATTCTTCAGGAAATGTAAACTTAGTTGAATTTTTTTTAAACGTTGAATTACAAAAGTATATTATCAAATTTATTTTTAGAAAAATGTAAACCACACAGTTCATCTTCAGAACAAATAAAGTAAAATATAATAGGATAAATAACGAAGACAGATTTGTGAAAAATTCATGGATCTCACTGGGATTTGAACCGAAAGCCTTCCAATCTCTACTCGGACACTACCCCACAAGACCCCTGTACGTTGCTTCAATTTTTCACATGTCACGTACATGTGAAATATAATATTTGTAACAAATGGATTTATTCATATATTACATAATATGGTCGTGAGATGCCTGTAATTTTACACTATGAATAAGAATTTTATAACACATTATAATGACAGTTTAAACAATTTAATATAAAACAATTAACGATATAAAAACAACAACAATTTCTCTTCCCGAACGCGGGACCGTTGTTCAAAACCTAGCTTGTATATTTCTCTAAAAACAACAACAAAAACCTATACCTAACGCACAAAACTCGGCCTTAATTTTCCAAGCATGAATTTTATATGGTAGGTTAGATCAGGGGACGGCTCTTGAACATGCATAACAAATTAATATTCTTGATTTTTATTATTAAAATATGTTCATAAATAAATATTTTCTTCGCGCAATTCGCAAGTTAAAATTTTTGTGCAGAATTCGTAGCACCGGTGCCATCTATTAATCTTATTTGGTAATCAAATAAAATCTTACTCCATACAATTATTTAATGACCAATCACCCTGTAGAGCGCTCATGCGATGATTTGGAAGTTGATTACAATAAGGGAGGGGATGACTACAGAACTGTTCACGATTTGTACGTTCAAAACGTAAATTTCACATCACGCAGTTCAAAAGTGAGTAAATCGCATGTGAACAGCTACGTTGTCTAAAATTGAGAGGTCCAACTCTATAATGGCAGCAAAGAAAAAACATCAAAAAATTCAGGACGAATACCGCCAATTTAAAATCGAATGGACAGAGAATTATGCTTTTGTGCAAAATTCTATCGGTCTTCCAACATGCCAAACGATTGCATTAGGAATTTTAACGATTTTCGGGTCCACGCATTATTGCGAGCAGACGTTTTCCAACATGAATATCATCAAAAGCAAGACAAGAAGTCAATTTAAAGACATATGTCTTAAAAGTTGTTTGAAATTGAAGACTAACTACTCACATGAAACAACTCTGCGCCGCAATTTAGTTTTAATTTAATTATATGTACTTACCGTTTTGTGCTATTTTCTTGTTTTTTTTTTGTTTTGTCAATATACATATGACAATATCGTTTGTGAAATTCAAGTTAAATATTTAAGGAAAAATGGCTCTTATATACGGGTTTCACATTAGAGCTTTAAAACACAGGGACTTTAAGTTCATTGGACTTAAAAATTGCTTGATGTTCACACTAGATGTTTATACCGATAGTACTGCCATCTATTATTTGGTATTTACACTTCAAGTTGGTATTCTAAAAGTTACCAATTTTAGTGTCTTTTTCTCATTTCTGGGCCTGTATGTTCGTACATCATAATTAGTTGTCTCTGATATGTTGTGAATTGCGATTACGAAATCTTAAGTAATAGCATAGTTATAGCTTGTTAATGATATTACTAGTTTTCTAACATTTTTTCTACGCTCGTGCTCATTATTTATTCTTCTACACATTTCGAACATTTAAAGTACTCATTTTTGCAAATAAACGCAAAATCAACCAAACACAATCACGGAAAATTAAAAATTATGTTGGCAATGAATACCACGTGACCGCACTTTAAGACGCAAATTTATATCTTAAAGATAAAGGGCACTTAAAATGTATAGGTGCGTAAACACACTAACCTTTTAAGTCTTTCTCGCTTTAACATCCGATCTTAAAGTTCTAATGTGAAAACTGTATAGCCCTAAAAAGGTTGCCGACGCCTGGGTTAGATAATATTAAAACGTATTTAAAGAAATTGTGGGAAATTTGGGATTTTAATTTTTTCTAAACGACATCGCGTTCGGGACTGTATAAACACAATTTACAAAAATATTAATTTAGTAAATTTCAGTGGATAAAGCCTCACTATAAGCAAGTATTGAAAGATAAAGAATAACAGGATGTACTGTTATTAGGTATTTGACATATATTAAGAAGAAAATATTGTTTGATAAAGATAGGGTAATCCTTACATAATATAAGAAAGTATGTACGTATGTTAGGTATGAAAATTTGAAGCAGAAATAATATCTCATAAAACCTTTGGATAAAAATAAATATATCCGGATGTTTACAAGGATTTGTATGCAAATATGGAAAATTAGGAAATTACACGACTACTATAATTTAGCAAATTTGTTTACAATATAAGCAATGCGTGAAATAATATAATGATAAATGGCAAAAACTCGGCATAAAAATAGGGTTATTGTCTTCGGCAACCTTGAATAACAAAGACATACATAGTAATTAGGTACTTGCGTAGAGATACGATCTATTTCTTAGTTCATGGTCACAGTATGATTTACACAGACAAAAATTAACAATGTCGTAGAAAATTGCCGCTAAATTTTCCACAATGCTAATTTTGTAACATTTTAACCTCTACTTTTGGTGTTAATTCGGTGACGTGTTTCCTTCTCATTATCACATACAATCGAATATAAATGAACATAACGCGTTAAGAAATACGAACGTGTCAAACAACCAAATGAGGATTATTTTTTTAAGGATGATTAATTCGGAATTAAGAGTTCATGCACGTAAACTTATTGTTTGTATTGTTTCTGAAGCGGAAATGGTTTTTGTAGTTGTAGGGAGATGGCTATCTCACGAACGATTCGATTTAAAGAATGGAACCCGAATTTAGAATTGCTACTTGTTGCTCTATGTTTATGTTTTATTCTGGATTTGTATCTTTTCTTAAATACTAAATTATAATCTGAAAAACTGCAATATTACTAGAGAACGAAAATAGATACATGTGAACACTGTAAACCGTGACATAGGCGTTTAACACGGGAAAACAGTTTTTTTCGTATATATCATATTATTTTTTTAATATTTAAATGTAAAACCTAGAAAATACGATAAACACAGAAAAAAAATTTAAAACTCCCCCATTATGATCATGGTAGCTATAAGAAGAAGTACAATTTAGGTTAAATTTAAATTGGACATCTGGTGCGCATTTGGGAGCAATCTTAGTTGTGCTTTTGTTTTGCCAAATATTCATAAGCTACTGGATAATACCGAAAAACCGATTTTCGCTTAAATTTTTATTTTAAAATAACTTTAAATTTTTTGGCACATATAAGATAACCTTTAATAGGCGCACCAAATGTCCCATTTGACATAAGTTTTGAAGATCCCAATGGTGATCATCAATATCCATACATCCGATATTTCCAAACACAATAGATATTGAAATATTTGCAAAAGTATAATGCAATTTGACAGTTATTCCTTATGTATTAAAAACAGTAATCATGGAAACGTATTCAATAGCTGAATTTGTTAGATCGGGGATCCGTAATAATTATTCACAAGTTCAAATCCTACCTGCCTTTTATTTTATTGTGTAAAATGTATTATTAAAAAAAAAATTATAAAAGCAAAATATAAATTGTTTAGTAAATCAAGTATTTTATTGTATTTACTATTTCTGAACTTTGAATTTTATAAGATTCTTTAGGCACAATATTTTTACTTCCTTGTACAAAGTAAAGGAAGTATTGTATTCGCGAAAAATTTCGGTTTCCAGATTTCAACGGAAATATCCATTTTGGCCATCCCTGAATCCATTCTGACTAATTTCGTCGTGACGTCTGAACGTACGTACGTACGTATCTCGCATAACTCAAAAACGGTAAGCCGTAGATAGTTGAAATTTTGTATTTAGGACTTCTATAACATCTAGTTGTGCACCTCCCTTTTTGGTCATTACATAATTTCCAGAAAAGGTACTTTATTTGAAGCCTATAATAGATTTTAATGAAAAAATATATTAAAATTTAATCCAAAACTTTTCAAATTTAGTATATCAGACTTTTGTATCAATTGGAATAACATAGCAGAATTTGGTTAAAACAGGCTAACCTGCAGTGATATATTACCTGAAGTTGTTAACAATTTTTCTTGAATAAAATGGTTTCATTTTGATTTTAGAAATAAATGCTTCAAATAAGAGTTTTAGAGAATTAAATTCTGCGTCTAGCACATCAAGTATTATTAAATTAGCCCTTTGTATAAGCGAGATATGTAAATTTAAAACATATACTTTTTGGTTTTTGTAATGAAGCTTGCTATGGATTAGGACAAAAAATAACAAAAAAAAAATAAAAAATAGATGTTAATGTCAAATTACGTCAAATACGTGCAATTTTATAATTGAGTCTATACTTCATCTTCATATTGGTCTTGCGTACAAGGAAGTCGTGTGATGTCCACATCAGATTTTTTATTTCCAAGGTTAAGAGAGCTTAACTGTTTCATATCACAGCTGTTTTAGAGTCATATAAATGTAATTGTAAGCTTCCTCATAACAATTTGGAAGTGCAAGAATTATTTATTAGCCAAATAAATTTATAAGAATCTTTATTAGGAGGTGGAAATCATGGGCCTTATATTAAAATCCAAAGTTTCTAAAAGCTAGATCTAGAATTTAGCCAAAAAAGTATATTGTGAAATGGGCTTTAATCTCAAACCATCTTCCATTTCGTGTAGAGTAAACGATTCAATAAGATTATAAAGAAATATTTACTTCCATAAAAAGTTACGTCTGCTCTGAAGTATTCTTAAAGTTTTCAATATCCATACTCATAAAACAGAAAGAGTAACAATTCAGAAATTTATCTGTTGCAGATCTATCTATCTTCATTGTTTCTTCCGTTGAGATTTGAAGTTTGGTTCGGGACATTAAACTGATTCAAAACTACTTCTACCGCGACATAATTTAAAGTTTTAAGTATCATTTAAGCCAGGCGAGGGATTCTCACATCGGCCGAATGTCTAGGTTGTAAAATGGCAAACAACACGAGTAAATAGCTAATTCTGCAACTATTCCAACAGGCTACTAGTACATAAATATGTCTTTGTGGGTGTTTTAGTGAAGTGCAGGGCACTAAACTACGAAACTACCAACCAAAGCAATGAAAATAAACAGGGTTTAGTTTTTATGTGCAAACAAGTAATATGTGGAAGTTTTATTATCGCAATTATAAATATCTTTTTATAAATAAAATAAAAGAAATATATCATCACGGCATATTACCCATTGCTGGGTGTGCCAATCTGCTTTGTATGCAGATATCGGTAATGATGATGACATATTTGTACCGTATCAAATGTTAAATCCTAATACGGACGGCAAAACAAGAAAAAAATCTGCTGGATGAATACTTGGAATACTATACATATATCTACTATGAAAGTTACAGATTAAATTTATTAATTTCGGAATGATCTGAGAAAAAATGTGGAAACATTAAGTCTTATCTAATTTATTATTTTAACCCTTTGAAATAAAATGAGTCAAATACAGGAGATCCCAGGTCGAGCTTACGCTATCGTTATTATAACAACTATTCAATATTATTTTACGAAATTCGGTATTTAGGGAATAGATAATTTCCGCGCGAGCAAAAGTTTGTAGGCCGAGCCGTAGGCGAGCTCTACGGTATCGCGAGTGGCGGAAATACTATTCCATGCGAGTTTTAGACTATACTTTCTCTAACACTATTTAAAACATATATATTTTACTCATTACTTGACATTTTTGCAAAAAATAATAAAATATTATTGGTATGTTATAAAAGCAATAATGTTTATTTAACTTACCATGTAAAAGCTTCAAAACGCGTAAAACAAGACGTATAATTAGATTTTGTAATCATTTCTTTTATAATTTGACAGTTAAGGCAATTGAGGTGACAAAATAAAAGAAACAAGGCGCCAAACAAAGCCGTCTGTTGTTATATCGATATCGCCTCGAATTTTCAACTGCAATCTCGCTCTCGTTCTTGTCTCGCATAATGCAACGAGACGAGATGCGAGAGTACTCTCGCCTCAGGGCCGCTCCGTGCGGATGGGCAGGTTGTGCCCCACACAGAGGCTCCTGACTTTGAGGGGCACCGTTTCAAGACAGTACAGTAAATACATAATAGTACATTTTTATAAAATGCTCTTATTCGTAAAGATAAAATTTCTATAAAACTATATAAATTAGCGTGATAGAAGTGAAAAATATATTTTTGAATTTGTCTGCAATAGAACTCTAATTACAACAAAGGATTTTGATCAAAATATTAAATCTAGCATTCTTGAAGAATAAAAAGTATAGTTTAAATTTTAAAGCGTGTGGTAATTTGCAAATTTTACATCATTGGGGGTCGCTAAAATATATCTTTGCACAAAGGCGCCTTATACCCACGGAGCGGTCCTGTCTCGCCTCGTCGTGCTCGTGCATCACTAACTGCCTTACTGCTGGTTGGATTTTGGATAAATACAAGTATAGTATGACTAGCGAATGAAAGTTGACGTTTAGATTATTTTGAAAACATTTCCCTATATTTGATTTGAAAGGAAACTGACCCTTATGTATTCCGTTACAGAGGATTAGAATTGTACTCAATACCAAGAGGCATTTAAAATGACCTTAGCAACAGGATTCAAGAATGTATTTAAAAAAATTAATACCGCAAATTCTAGTTCGTTCGTCTCAGGTGTAAGCAAACCTCCAGTCGGAATTACTGTTACAGGATATTAGAAATAATCCTATTTCATAGAATTGACAAACAAATAGTTTAAAGGTCAAAATATTTTGTTATAATCAACATAAACGAAAAATATTTTAAACGCACCCCTGTTTTGATATTCAGTTACCATAATTGGCCATCTATTTTCAGCCAGACATAGTAATGTATTTCTGTGCTTTCCTAGTCCAGTATTTAAATGGGTTCATGCAAAAATTCTATTCTATTCTTCTCTTGGGTTTCAAAAGAAACGACATCTATAAAATAATTTAAACGTCAAATTTCATTCGCTTATCATACCATAGCTGTATTTATTTTTTACAACAAATCACACATTGTCGGTTGACGGAAATCGAACGCACGGAATATGGTTTGGATAACGTCCCTGCGAGCCGAGATATTTACACTTAAAACTTTACCCACTCAAACCATTCGATTCTGCAGGCAAAATTACATTAGTTTAGCAGTTTTTATAAAATATGTCCGATTAGTTAATATTGTATATTTATGTTGTAATTTTGTCTGTAGAATCGAATGACAAAGTCTTCAAGCATGTATCTATATATTTGTGAGTTACTTCCCAAAATAGAAATTTTTTGGGTTCAAATTTGGACGTATAAATTATGAGACTCAATTCAAGTAAGAATTATTTATAACAAAACACAAAGACTGTCCAAAGCATTTTAGAGAAGTATAAAATACAAATGAGTATAAAAATATATACCTAACATTTAGATTAATCTTTAAGAATATCCTGAGAATTTTCATTTTTGTTGAGTAAATAAAAATATTAACCAACCCTTTATGAATATTTCACCTTATGCAAAGAATCCCAAACGTTTATCTTATAAAACATAGTTTAAAAAACGAAATTTCAATTTCAAGAAGAAACCAGAGCCGACATCAAGCAACACTGAGAAAAAGCAAAGCAAAGAAAGCAATGAAAACAACTATCGATCGTCTGGAAACGTGTCAAGAGCCCGTGGTTTCATTCGAGAACTCAGTCACTGAGACTAGGTCGAATTCCTTCCATTGCAGCCAGGAGTCCGGTAAGGCCATTACCAAAATCAGAAACCAGATCGGAATGCCACCCAGCGCGAAGTATAAATCGAAGTAAGTTATGGGAGAAGATATTAAAAGTGTAATTTGAAAAAATGATATGAAAATTGTTCTAAGTTAAAGGTTTGTTACCAGAGATTATGAAATCAGATGAAGTTAGTTTTATGCGGTCTAAAATCATAGTAACGAAAAGAAAATGTGGCCAAGGCTATATTTGGGAAATGCTATTTACACATTTGAGAGTCAACAGATCTGAAGTTCAGTACTGCAGTACTCAGTCAGTATTATCAACATGAACATACAGAAAAAACTAAATTTAGGTAAGACAACTTATGCATCGATTCTGTTCACACCTATAAGTCTTACAGATCTGTAAATCTGTAAAAAGTAACAAAAACACATCTATTTTTATTGATTAATATAAAATTATACATAAGAGTGGCAGCTTTCGTTGCGATTTTGTTCATTATTTACAGATTTAAAGATCTGTAAAACTTACAGATTGGAACAGAATCGACTCATTAAATAATACCACAAGTGTATTGATGGTGGTAGCTCTGTAATTTGTAAAGTAAATAAAATACACTGTCTGCAGTATGTAAAGTATTAACTTGACACATTGGAGTATAAAAATATAGTATATTGTGTTATTATGAGTAAAAGTGATACTTTGTGTGGCGAGTATGGAAGTTTGCACGACGAGAAAAGCGAGTCGGACAACAGCATGCGAGGCACACAGACACTTTTATTCCGAATGACACATTAATTTTTTTTTTCAAACGCTCTACTTTTCTTTTTATTCGCTAATTTTATGTAGTTTCTATGGATATTTATTTATTTTATTCCTGCGCCGCCGACGTAGAAATTAGCTATTTCTACCTTGTGAATCAAGTCACAAAAAATGCCATTTCTACGACGTTTAAACAAATATTTTTTATTTATATATTCGCGTTTTAAAGACCTTACGTCTCACAGTTACACATCTACTCTTCCAAATTTTTACTACTTTCAAGCCGTCTTCTATCGTTTTTTCGATATCCATAATCCATTTTTAATATATTAAAAATAGCTATTTGTGTATTAAGAGCGCAAAATGGGACATTGTCGATTGAGAGGTTGTAGACGCGCGACGCAGAAGCGCGGCATTCTCTCGAAATCGACAATGTCCATTTGCGCTCGAAACACAAACAAGATTTTTTCTACAGTCGTCACAATGGGGTCCTCCACCATAACAAAAATTTATTTGTTTCAAGTACATTAAACTAGTGCAGTGGAAAAGTGAATGTCCATTGGAAGCGTTCACGCCAAACTTTTGCTGGTGGCAGCACAACTGTTCACACAATTTATTTTATATTTAATTTTAATTTATCGTTATTTTCCATTTTTCTTGAGCTATTCCTTCAATCTAATCTAAGCATTTTATACTTTCGTTTTTGTAAATGAATGCCTTATTTTATTTTCACAGCAGTACGACATTTTATTTGGTTATGTAATATACCGACAGAGCAGTTATATGTCAGATTGACTTGTGGTGTGAAGATGGTAAATGTGTAACTACAGTGCCATTAGTTCCTGACTAAATGTTTTCATTAAGAATGTAGAAAAGTGACATTTCTCACCATTGTATAGTTAGAAATTTGGACAGTGAGCGATTTTTCTACTTTGTCGCTCTAGAGCGGCAAAGTGACATTTTGCGTTGACAAATGAGAGCGCAAATGGCTACTTTGTATATAGACTGTAGAAAAAATATATTACGGTTTTACAAATAACAACAGTAATATTTCTCAAAATACAGATCGCTTTAAATTTAGATGAAGGTTCAAAAATAAAAAATCTGGGGTGGCCAACACAATACCAATAAACAGATTAAGGTAATCTTTATTTTTGAGACACGTAGCCGCGTGCCTGAGTGTCAGATCGTGAATCTGGGGACCCGGGTTTAATCCCGACCAACGCCAAATATTTCCAATTTTAAATGGCACAAAATTGACCCCTGTGGTTCACTCTCCGCGTCAGCAATGAATGCCCGTGAGGAGACGCCTGGTAAGTGCCCACACGGTGCAAATATTTCATCATTACCGATATCTGTGTACAAAGCAGACTGGCACACCCAGCAATGGGTAATAAGCCGTGATGATATATTTATTTATTTGTTTATATATATATATATATATATATATATATATATATATATATATATATATATATATATATATATATATATATATATATATTTAAAATATAGTCTAACATAATCCAAAAGTAACTGCATTTTTGATAATAAAATGAAGATTAAATTTTAAATACCTGGATAAAATAGAATTCACTAATTCAAAAATGAGAATTAGCTTAAACTTTTTGGTGAATTGTTAATTTTTATTAATCTAAATACATACTTACATATGCTGGAAACTGTATTGATTTCCTTTCCTATTGTTCTATTTACATTTTTCTTTTTAAAACGTTACTATTATTAATTTGAAATTATTAGTTCTTTGACAGTGACACTTATCTGTCAGTTACATACATTTGAATAACTGCCAAGGAGTATTGTTTGTTTAAAGCGTAGGCTCCGGGATTTAAATTATAGATAATTTTATAAATTTATCCATATAATACGTAGAAAAAGTAATAATGCAAATCTGTAGAAAATTTGATAATCTTCAATTATTTGAGCTTCTAATAAAGTGCCATTTCCGGTTATCCGATTTACACCAAAATGTAATGGGCTCTTTCCATTATAGAAAAAGTTCGAAATACAAGATTTCAAAATTTTATGAATGTCAGTATTTGAGTTACAGTGGAGGATCCACACACATACACTCAGACATCATCGGAAAAATGTTAAAATTGAATTATATATGGGATTTTTAGCACGATCCCTATACCTCCCTTACCAAGGGTAGCGGGAGGTAAAAATGAACAAAAATAGTGGAGGACCCAATTAGAGCTAGTTCACGTGTCTCTCGCCCTACAGGGCTCTACCCGTAATGTATTAGCTCGCCCGTAAATGCAGCTACCGACCGTGAGTTGAATAAAATTTTTGAGTACACTCAACAACCATTTTGAAAGCAAATTATTTAGAATTATTACTATTTAATCAAAACCGCCGTGTTTGTTTTGATAAGTTTGCTGTAATGAGTCGTTAAGGTAAAATTTATTTAACACATTTATTTTATTTTATTTACAAATTACAAATTAAGTAATAGTCAATTTTGAAATACCTACTGGACGTCGTCAAGGCGTTGCTAAGTACTACCGGCCTAGGCCGTAAAAACATACCTATCGGAAATTGCTTTATTAAAAAAAAAAAATCTGAATTGGCCAGCACATTACCTGCCGTTAGATCGTCAGATCTATGTATATTGTAAAAATTCCACACAGAGATTTTCTTGTAAAAGATTCCATATTTCCAGTACATTACCTTCAGTTGTATGTATTTTGTACACATTCCATACTAGAGAATTTTTTTTGTAAGAGTTTGTATATTTCCAGTAAAATTATAACACAAACATAATGTTAAGTGCACTGGACACTGACATTTGTCAATCAGAATTGTCTTAATATAGTAGATATTTCCATGGTATTAGTACAGCTTGCTGCATTATGAAATTAATTTCTTTACAAATTTATTACTCTATATCCATTGAGTATGAAGTATAAAATGTAATCAAATCTTATAAAACATTCTTTAATATTTATAATAACATTAAATATGAAAAAATGATATTTAACAGCGTTTTTTCAAGAAAAACTGTTAAAATCTTCAAATTAGGGTATCCGGTCGACCAATTGTAACCAAAATCTAATCAGCTCTTCATATAGATATAGGAAAAAGGAATACGCAAAAATTATAATTTTTGGAAAGGTGGTTTTGAAGTTATGCGATCCGAAAAAATCGTCACACATATACATACATACCGTGTGTCTGTGATCATAGGAAATTAACATGGGAAATCAGGTTTTTGCAATTTCCTGTTCGCCTAATTATTTTAAACAAAAACGCGTCTAATAAAAGTTTTAGGGCATAAAATTCTGCATCTAAATCAATAAACAGAATTACCTTTACATGCTTTGTAACGACAGAAATTAATTATGAAAATGTCGAAAATTACGTTGAAAATATCGACAGCCATGGAATTGAACAAAAAATAAATAAATGCTTGACGTTTTATCAAATTGTCAGAAACGCCAAATAAGTTAACTTACGTTGTGACAGATAAAACGTCAAGCATTTATTTATTTTTTGATCAATTCCATGGCTGTCGATATTTTCAACGTAATTTTCGACATGTTCATAATTAATTTCTGTCGTTACAAAGCATGTAAAGTTATTTCTGTTTATTCATTTGCAGAATTTTATGCTCTAAAACATTTATTTGGCGCGTTTTGCTTAAAATAATTAGGCGAGCAGGAAATTGCAAAAACCTGATTTTTGAACAAAGACAATACCTTCCTTACCTGAAGGTGACGGAAGGTAGAAAATTGCACAATAAGCCATGAGCTTACAAGGACTGCAGATCTTATTTATTATTATAATATAAAATGTATCAAGGTGATATACTAGTATTTTAAGTTTAAAACAGCCTTGCTTTATATATTCACAAAACAAAATGTTTGTTAATTTAAGTAAAAATAACCAATTGCTCTCTAAAATTAAAGAAAGATTGTATATTTTCCCAACGTAATTGTTTTTCTAAGAAACTCGTGTTGGTATTACAGCGAAATTTAAAATCAATTTTTTCGCAAAGCACAACAAATTCACCTGCACACATGCTGTAACCTGTAACTACTTGAAAGCAAAATTCTGACATGTATGTAATTAATACGTCATTAACACCGCTCCATTTAATTTCTATGAAAATTAGTTTTTCCTTCAGTCAGTAAAGCTTTAGTTAGAATATGTTAATTTCAGCTAAAATAATTTAATTAATCCTTGATTTACAAAGTAGTTATCAGTAATTAACATTTTTACAAAATTAATTTGTTTTCCGGTGTATGTATGTGTGCAAGTATGATAAAATTGGACCAGTTTCAATATTTAAACAATATTTTTTCACAAACCTTTTTGAAAAAATTGCTGCTAAGCTACAAGTCACTTTGACGTTCAATTAACACTTCAAAGTCTTTAAACCCAAGTTCCGCGTTCTAATCCAAGCTTTGTCACTGGTCAGCTACAAGGCGATCAGTCATCCCTTGTGAAAAAGATTCCCCGGGAAACAAAAACACATGAGGGAAAGATCACAGCCGCCCTGATGTAGGTTGACCCGGTCTAAGTGGCGACCTTTTAACCTGTATTATGTCAATACATCACATACACTTTGCACAGGCGCTCGAGAGAAATAAAAGACCAAGGCGTTGAGATCGACGTGATTTATTGTGATGCTCAGGTGTTTCGTAGAAGGTGTTATGACTTCTCCGATGCTCTAATGTTTTCACTTTTTGTGTATAGTGTAAATATTTTAAGAAGGTTTGCACTTAATACAAAGAAGGAAGTTTCAAAGTTAGATTTGTTTATTTCTGTTTTGAATTATGAAATAGAAGTTACAAAATACAACCTATGCATTTTTTTAGGAAAGTTCAGTTCATATTTTAAAAACTATACTATGCTAGTGTAGCACAGTATTGTCCATCCAAGTTTCATATTACTCCTGGCCACTTCGTCAAAAAGTACCTACAATAAAAACTTGAAAATGTTGCAGTGAAAGATGCCTGACATTTTAAATATCTTAACGTTCGACTGGTATGTTATTATTAACATAACAATCCTGTTTAGCAAATAACACCCATGCGTGTGTTATGAGTTGTTGCTATGGTAATGTTGTCAAGAAATTGATATTGATACTGGGATAAAGCCTAAAAAACAACCAACAGCATTCATAATTTACCTACTCCGTAAATTTTATTAAAGCTTTATGATCTGTAATCCGTAGAATATTAAAAAAATAATAGTCAGACCTTAAACGTTGAACGCACGTCGGGAGTTAAAAGGACAATAATCCCTTCGGTCAACGTACACACCACGGACCAGAGGCCCTCGGAAAGTACATGTTGACCTCAGGCGTTATTGTTTAATTACTAAAAATTAGAAGATTAAGGCCCCGTTGCATTAAATATTGTTAACTTTAATCACGTTGTTGCAACTGGCCCTAAGTAATCCAGATCAGTGCCACTACTACAACAAAAACTTGGATTAGAAAGATCAGATCACTTTAGATTCAAAAATGGCGGAAGCGGTGGTTGAACCTGTAGTATTTTATGGGAGTCAGTCAAGACAAGAGGTTACATTTGTGGCGGAATCGAGTAGCCCGCTACGTTACTACCCCAACTAACAAAATTATTTATTTTTATAGTTCAGTTGTTATACATTATTTATTAAAATATACATGGCACTTTTACTCCCAGTTATTATTCTCGCTGTTTATATTTATTATTCTAATTATTATTATACATCGATCAAAGAAGTAACAAATAAACCTCACTACGTGAAAAATGTATCATGATATTCCGAATACTGACTCGTGATACTCGTTTGATATACTCTGGCGAACGATTTGCTGTCTTCCCCGAAAAAAAGACGATCTACCCAAAACTGTTTTAAAATGTAGGTACTCTCTGTATGGTACATGCATAAAATGACATGTATATGTAAATGGTAGCCAATAATAAATGCCAGCCATATTCAAACGTTGCAGAGGAGGCTAAAGCCTTTTATTGCTGTGAATTTTACCTATCAGAAATTGTCCACACCATTCTATCCGGGCTTTAGTCAAGTGACAATTTATACCCTAAATGACATAAAAATGCTGGTCCAATATAAAATATCTACATTCTAAAATGTAATATTTTTAAACAAATTCGGGTCATGAACCAAAGCTAGGCAGATCGTCTTTTTTTCCGAGGTAGCAACAAATCATACTCCAGGGTATTTAAAATGAGCACCAAAGATTAGTATTTGGAATATAATGATACATTTTTCACGTAGCACTAGCCCCTGGTCTAATTGTATTAAACAACAAAAGCAAAAATGAAAAATATTACACTTATAAAGCAAAAACAATGATTGTAACAAAAGTAATTTTAATTTAATTACAAGCTTCCAAATAAAATTAGAAATTCAAAGACAGCTAAGATTATGATTTCCGACGTAAAGTTTAGTTAGTACTCTTGTTCGTTTTTGTTTCCATACGAATAGCGCCACCTCTTATTAATTAACAATTCCAATTAACCCATATCCGATGTAAGTGGTTTATGTCTACAATTTATAGTGGATAGGATAGCATTTAGGTACAGTACTTATATTTTTTTAGAAAATGATGTTTATAAAAATCAGATAAAGTATTTGTTGTTCCTAATTATTTAGTGCGTGTGCGTGTGTGTGTGTGTGTGTGTGTGTGTGTGTGTGTGTGTGTGTGTGTGTGTGTGTGTGTGTGCGTGTGCGTGTGTGTGTGTGTGTGTGTGTGTGTGTGTGTGTGTGTGTGCATGTATTAATTTCATTTTATTGGTTCATTTCGAAAATCTGGACACGTCAAAAATCCGCATGGGGTCCGGTCCCAATTAATCTAGATTATTGACGCTCTACTGTATACTATTATTGTATATCCGTCACATTAAAAAAAAGTGTTCCAGTTTTAAAATTATTACAGTTACATTGAAAGTATAATCATAATGTGGTAATGAAATTTTTAATCACATTATTTATCTCAAAATTAGCAAAACTGAACATACAATCTGAAGCCACGATATACGGCCTTTAATAAATGAATTTACGACAAAAATTACTTGCGAATCTCGCTGTTTAACAAAATTATTAATAAATACAAAAGTACCTATGTAAAGTGGAGACATTTAAATTTGTAAAAATAATTAAAAAATCTGTCTCTATTTTTCTTTCTGATTATCATTTGCAAATCTTCCCTATATTATCTCAAAATCTTTAGTAGATACGATTCTGCGGCATATCACTGAATCAGACCTGTTTATAAACATCTGATTAATTAACTTGTTTACAAAATAATTTGCTTGTGGTCCATTAGACTGTGGGCTGGGCTGAATGCGAATAGCCCCCGACTACTGATCCTGGCTACCACAGTATTGCGATAATTATCCCCTATGCCAGTCTAGAGAAAAACTAAAATGTAGTGTTTTGAATAAAACTGAAATCAAATATGGCAGAAATAGTTATTTGTATACATAGGCATTAACGTATATTTTTTATTACGAATATGAATAATAAAAACGAATTTTTTGACGCTCGATACATTACATTATCTTTACCTTTTTACATTAATTTACTTTTAAGAAACCTACTATAAAATAATATAAAAAGAAAATTAATTATAATACAATACTACGAGAAATACACAATTCTGAAAATTATGTTTTTCCCATTTGACAGTAGGTTAACTTCATACTCGTTCAACCTGTAGTTCAAAACTTGCCACCACAGCGCTGCGATCTTAAAAATAGTAGGGTACCTTTATAACTAGGGTATGGCCATGGTCCAAAATCACCGCCATTGTCGGTAATTCATTTCAGTATTTATTTCTAATAAATGTGATATTATATTATAAAAGAATATTAAATTATCACACTGTGAATTTATAAAGGTAATAAAAATTAATTAATTAATTTATATATATATATATATATATATATATATATATATATATATATATATATATATATATGATATGGGTTGTTGTTGTTATTATCACATCTAATTTAATATCTGTAGTTCTTATTTACATAATAATTGTATATTCTAAACTTACCTTTTAAAAATTTAAATGATTGTGCTTATAATTATAATTATTATGTAAATAAGAACTACAGATATGAAATTATAGTATTATTCACTAAAAAATGACTATTGAAGGTCATTTATGAAACGTCTGATATATTACTTGCGAATAACTTTACTGCATTTCGTACCTATATACATGTAACGCGAAATATTTATGGGTACATTTTAACTGAAAAAATAAATCTAATACTTTATTTGAAAATTTTGATTCTTTATTTTTTTTATCTTCTTTACCTACTTTTTTGCATAAAACAAAAATACAGACTTGACGTAAACCATAAAATAATAATTTGATTTAAATGTCAACGTCACTCGTTAAACATTAGTACAGATGGCAGTGCAGTAGATAATTACATGTCTGTAACCCTACGATAAACGTCACTGCTATTTTTAGTGTGTTAGAAAGTAATTACACCATTTACGTACATCTTTCACACCACATAAATTAAATAGACATACGTCGACTAATCTTTCTCTATCTAATACAAAATGTTAAGCTATTGCTATAAAGTGCTAAGTATTATCTCTTCGAACAAATGACCTTGAATAGTTATCTTTCGTGAATAATAGTTTAGTTGTTATAATGTTTACATGGTGTCTCCTAGCCGCGTGCCAGATCGCGAATCTGGGTTCGATCCCGACCGACGACAAATATTTCGAATTTTAAATGGCACAAGATTGACCCCTGTGGTGCACTCTCCACGCCAACAATGAGCGCCTGTGAGGTGAAGCCTGGTAAACGCCCGCACAGTACAAATATGTCATCATCATTATCGATATCTGCGTACAAAGCAGGCTGGCACACCCAGCAATGGGTAATATGCCGTGACGATATATTTATTTATTTATTTTATTTATTTTAAATAAATATATACTTTTGGCGATGTGAATCTTGTTTATTAAAAAAGTAAACGTTTGTGGACATTTCGGTGGTGCAACTCCAACATCATCAGCTTTATAAAAACATTTATTACAAATTAATGAGTAGTTAATACATTTTTAATTTGACAGCATCTTCTATAAAAACATGTTAATCAGCCAGTGGCTGTCAGAAAACTATTTTATTTATGTTATAATAACAACCCATATCTTATATTCTACATAACCTCTAAATGTATGTCAATAATAATTGTGTATCTCTTAAATAAATTAATTTTTAATACCTTTATAAATTCATAGTGTGATTATTTAATATTCTTTTTTCTATTTCGGTGTTCTTATGAGTCTATAAAACCACTGTTTATCACTGAAAACACGACGTTTAGAAGATCTATAAATGTACTGTTTTTGGCGTCTTTCGTATTCTAGAGGTGGTAGTCATGACAGATGAATTACATATAATCTCAAAATGGTAAGCTGTGTATGTTTAAATATTACTTCTAATTATTGATTTTTATCTTATCTCCAGGTGATAGTACTAGAAAGAAGAGAAATTTATATCTATAGTTGTGTTAATTCAGTAAGAAGAATCTGTGAAGTTAAAATCTTTCTACTAAAAAATTATGAAACAAGAAACGATGCCCTCAGATTTATTTTGTCAAAACAATTTGAACGGTAAGTTTTATTTATTACAATTTAATTTTATGGTAATATTGCAACTTTCAGCTGATTGTATTGTTATATCAGGGAGGTTTTGAAATGTATGATGCAGGTTACTTGAAATGTTGACATTGTCAACTCAATTTGTTATTACTTGCAAGCAAATATGAAAATTTTACGATCCATGATTTCCAGTTTCACGTCGAGACGAACTGTCGAATATTAAATTTTTAAATATGATTTAGTCGTAAGTGACATATACAAATACAATATATGTTTTGTATTGAAGAATGTAAGAACAGCTGTTGCTGTTAAGTATGCAAATGACAAAATGGTGGAATGTAAAAGTTTAGATCAATAAATTGTTCATTAATGTATTTCATTATTTAAAGAGTATTATTTATGATAATAACTAACACGAACCAGCGATCCCGATTCGTTATTTGATATATTTACCTTTATTACAAGATATGTCAAATCAGATGGTTCATTAATAAACCGGTGGAGTACATTGTAAGTATTGGTATTGGGTTTCCTCTTTCATAATTATATAATGCTTGATACAATGTTTTAATTGAAACAATCAGTCAGAATCACACAAACTGTCAAAACGTGAAATTTCAAATGTTAGCGGGAAGTGCTACCAACATAACTGACAAAAAACTCCACGACATATTTTTGACAAGTTCTTTTAAAAAAAATCTAATTGTAAAATCACCTCAGAAAATAATGTATAAAAAACATGTATCATAAGGCCTGTTAACGCATTCGTCCTTTGTAAAACTCGCCTGGCGGCTCGTTTCCCAAACTTGGACTCGTACGTTAACAGATTACCTTATGATACTTGTGTTTTAATGTACTATTATAATATAATATCACATTTCTTACAAATAAATCGGTAAATGAATTCTCAGTATGTTTGAGATGAGCCCGACAATGGCGGCGATCTTGGCCCATGGCCATACTCTGATTACAAAGGTACCCTAAAAATACATGCCAATAGAGTTAAAATCCTCTCAAATTGTATTAAAAATTCTATTTCCTACCTTATTAAGAAATTCTTACATTTAGCTTGAGTACAAAGTCCCCAGCATATGTGAGTGACCAATACCGGTTGGTGTGGATACCGGACGACATGTCTGACTGGTCACGTGAGCGCGGCTATGTTAGTGAGTTCAGGTGCGAGGCCTTGAACCTGACTCGACCACCGATACGCACCTAACTTACATGAGAAAGTCGTCTGACTAGTACAGCCAGACAACATACATTGAGAGTGAGTGAATATGCGGGATATATGACAAGAACTACAAGATGTATTGGTTTTGTAATATGTATTAATGGTATTATTGTAAATAATGCACTTTCTTTTAACACACAAGAAGTATGGTTATGTAAAAGTATGTGTAATATGTAAACAATGCTTGCATATTTTAACAGGGAAAGTCTTCTGCATTCTAACATCGTTATAATAATTTGTTTTAATACATATTATCTTTCATAGAGGTTTCACTCACTATAAAGTGTTACAATGATCCTTATTATAAAACGAATAGTGTGCGTAATTCAGCCCAAAGTAGGCGAATATACAAGTATTACAAATGGACATTTAAAACACATGTTTTTCGTTTTATTTTTCTTATTTTGCTTTAATATAATTATATTATATAAGTATAACTGCAAAGTTGGTAACATTAACAATGACAATAAACATTCGAAATTTTATATATCCTCCTGAGACCTGAACTCTTAAAATAGTATATTAAAGAACGTGTTTTATAAGACATGTTTTTTTCGCACGCGTCAAAATTTAGAAAACGAGCGTCAGCGAGTTTTCTAATTGACAAGTGCGAAAGAAAGTCTTATAAAATGAGTTCTTTATACTATTTTTTATATTTTGCGCCTTCTACAATAACATTTACTAACTCAATTTGTGATTATATTTGTAACCATTTGTACATTTTCATGTAAATAATCTTCCCTAAATAAAAAATAATAATAATAATTTCGACATTATATTATTAAAATGAATTGTCAATTAACTAAAAATAAATTAGGCAAAAATGGGTTAAAGAAACGTCATCTAGTACCAACCGTCTAAAACAAAAAATTGCGTATCGTAATGACTTCATTATGAACGCAAAATATAAAAACTATAATTTTGAAATTCTTTTGTCAGATTGAGGAGGCAAATTGATATTTTTTTAAACACACTGCAACTTTTACTAAACATTAATCTTTTTTTACCTTCCCTCATACCTTTAGGTAGGGAAGATATTGTTTTTGGTCAAAAAATTCGATGTTGAGTTTTTAATGAATAAGCACGTTTTAGAGTCTCTAGAATACGATTTTACTATTTTTGCGATGATGTCTGTATGTCTGTGTGTATGTGTGTGCGTGAAGATAACTCGAACACTACAATTCTAAAAATTATAATTCTTTCGTATTCCTCTTCGTTACATCTTTATGAAGAGCTGATTAGATTTTGGTTATAATAGATCGACCGGAAGTACCCTCACTTGAAGATTTTAACAGTTTTTCTTGAAAAATTTTTCCGACTGCATCGGAGCATCATGGTTACAGCACTAGAAATTCGAATCTGTTGAAAGTTCCCAAATTTAGATTAAGTAAATCAATGAATAATTCTCTAAATATGAACTTGTACAATGTTTTACCTGAATCAATTAAGGATCTGTCATATAAAATTTTTAAATCAAAAATTTAAATTTATCTTCTGAAGAACTGTTTCTATATTCAGTAGATAAATATCTTCAACAAACTAAAGATTCTTTACCGTCTGTAATATTGAATTAAGTATGCTGTTTAATATATATTTTTATTATATTAATTTATTACCATGCAATTGTTTATGTGTGTATATATGTATGAGTTGAAATGTGTGTGTAATGACTTGCTAGAAACATCTTATGTATATATTTTCTTATTGTTGATCATTTCTTGTATATAACATTTTTTTCTAAAGTCATTAGTTCGCCCAAAAAAGCGCTGGTTGTTTTAAAGGA
Organism: Harpalus rubripes; assembly: GCA_963082715.1. Taxonomy (NCBI): domain Eukaryota; kingdom Metazoa; phylum Arthropoda; class Insecta; order Coleoptera; family Carabidae; genus Harpalus; species Harpalus rubripes. The sequence goes on from OY720448.1 coordinate 90,604,887, forward strand.
AACACCCTGTAAATATATATATATATATATATATATATATATATATATATATATATATATATATATATGCCCTCGAAAAATACACTGTTGACCTCAGGCGTTATTGTTCTTACGAGGGTTGCCTTTTATATTTCGGGATTGGACAACCCTGGTGTTGCAATCTGGCAACTGACAGCTCTATCGTAAAGTTTGACATTTTTGAGGTTATACGTACTCAGAACGTTTTGACATACGAGCGCTATTTGTGTTGTTTACAGTAACTTAAAAGATTCATCTCGGCCAAAAAATGGAATTAAATCGTGAACATTTTCGTGCGATTATTTTCTACAACTTTCGACGTGGATTAAGTCAACAAAAGTGCATCGATGAACTTAATTCAATTTTTGGCGATGAAGCTCCATCAAGGACCAGTGTTTATCGATGGTATGGTGAATTCAACCGAGGTCGTAGTTCACTCCAAGACGAATTTCGTGAAGGTCGTCCAAAATCAGTTGTTGTTCCGGAAACCATTGATGCTGTGCGCGAACTGATATTGCAATATCGTCATGTGACCTATCGTGAGATTGAGGCAACCTTAGGCATTAGTGGGACCAGCATACATTCAATATTGCATGAACATTTGACTGTCAAAAATGCTCAAAAAATACGATCGCGGTGCTTCGAAACACGTCTATGACATCGTGACAGGTGATGAATCGTGGATTTACGCGTATGAGCCCGAAAGTAAACAGCAGTCGACTATATGAGTGTTTCAAGATGAGCCAAATCCCACAAAAGTTGTTCGCGCACGAAGCACTTCCAAGCAAATGGTCGCCTGTTTTTTCGGAAAAACTGGACATGTCGCAACCGTACCACTAGAACAACGCAGAACAGTCAATTCTGAGTGGTACACAACCATTTGTTTGCCAGTTGTCTTCCAAGAAATCAGGAAAACCAACCGCCGAAGACGGATCACTCTTCACCACGACAATGCGAGCTCTCACACATCGGCTCAAACAACTGCATTTTTGAGCACTCAAAACATCGATTTGATGAGTCATCCGCCGTATAGTCCTGACTTGGCACCGAATGACTTCTTTTTATTCCCGTACGTAAAAAATAAAATGAGAGGTCAACGTTTTTCGACACCTGAAGAAGCGGTTGATGCGTTCAGAATGCATGTTTTGGAGATACCTCAATCAGAGTGGCAAAAGTGCTTCGACAATTGGTTCAAACGCATGCAAAAGTGTATAGATCTTAATAGGGAATATTTTGAAAAACAATAAAGCTATTTTCGATGATTAATATTTGTTTCTGTTCTCTAATCCCGAAATATAAAAGGGTACCCTCGTATAACACCCTTGATATGATACGTTAATTACTATTACCGGTTTCAGAATATTAATCAATTGTTTACATGTACAAAAGTAGGCTGGTAACTAAGAAATAACTGTATCTGTATGGTAATATTATTACCATACTGACTTGTCACCAACTCTCTACAAAATGAAAATAAAATAAAATGAAAGTATAATGCTCTTCATTATTACATACAGATAACGCTAGTGTATCGTTCTAAATACAGTTTATTTTATTCTAAAATAATAAACATGGGGAATAAAGCACACAATTTGAATATTTGTCATATTGACATATGACAAAAAATTGTTCTGTTAACCATAGCATTCTGAATTTCAAAAAATCATATTTATTAATATAATCTTAATTTTCTGAAATCGATAAACTATTGAACAAACCACAGATGTTATGAATCATAACAAACCTTAGATGTCTTAGAATCCTCGCTCAACGAGCTCGGATTTCAAACCGACATCTGCGGCAGTTATAATATACATAACATTCCTAGGTATGTTAATAGCTATAAATTAAAATTGTAAAATTCCTTATTTATAATTGAATTGCTGTTGTCTATCTTTTTTTCGGTCTCCATAGCGACCTAGCTACTTGATTTAAGTAAAATAATGTCAAATCAAAAGTAACTAGATCACTACACATGCAACTACAAAAGAGATCATATTATATAACTTATTGCCTAATTTCAAGTACAACACAAATCACGAGCCAACACAAACGTACCGAATTCTTCACATTGAATTTCAGTTCTTGCTTTTCATAGACACTATTTATCTTGTTGATAATTACTTCAACATAACATGATTATTAGCGTAACTAGTCAATCTCCGATATAAAACATTTCCGCAGTTCGAGTGAGTAGCTATTCACGAAATATGAGCTAGCGTTTGCTACATCGACATCGACGAATAATGAAATGAACGATCATCGACCGCCATGTTCTTCCTGTTTGCGTCGCGAACGCGGTTTTGTTTGTCGACAAAGAGCTGCAAGTGGTGTGTACCTACACAGCGACAAGTACCTAATTATTTTGGCAACAAAGCTTTTTAAATGAGAAAATGTGTCAATATGTGATGATGATGCGAACTGGAATACTAGCGAAGCGAGTGCTTTATATATGACCGGAGTGCAAGCAGTAGTTGTATGCATTGTCAATATTGCGGTTGTTTACTTTGGAAGTAGTGGTGGAATTTAGTACCGGGTTAATTAATTGCAGTTAAATTAACTGTTCTTCCATGCAAGAATCGGTTAAATATTTTAGTGGCAGTTTTGTATTGGGGAGTTTCATGTATTATGAACCAAGTTCATGAAAATTATACATCATATTACCAGTATGTTCAAGTTAATGGCTTCAGCCATATTTTAAAGAGAAGATAATTTTCATGATGTAAACTGTAAAGTAATACAATAAAATTAAGTCTTGATCAATGACGTCAGACTCTAGGGATTTAATTTTCTAGGTTACGTTAGAGTGGAACACTTTGTATTAGTTATACTTTTCGTGCAATTTTACTTCGTTTTTACTTCCTTGTACAAAGTAAAGGAAGTATTGTAATCGCGAAAAATTTCGGTTTTCAGATTTTAACGGAAATATCCATTTTGACCATCCCTGATTCCATTTTGACTAATTTCACCGTGACGTCTGTACGTACGTACGTATCTTGCATAACTCAAAAACGGTAAGCCGTAGAAAGTTGAAATTTTGTATTTAGGACTGCTAGACATCTAGTTGTGCACCTCCCTTTTTAGGTCATTACATAATTTCCAGAAATGGTACTTTATTTGAAGCCTATAATAGATTTTAATGAAACACTATTTAAAAATATAATCCAAAACTTTTCAAATTTGATATATAAGACCGAGGGGTTTAGTCACGAAGGAAATATGGTGTACACAAGAAGGAATTACTAGGGAAATACAGGAATTACTAGGGAAATACAGGAATTACTACGGAAATACAGGAATTACTAGGGAAATACAGGAATTACCAGGAAATATCTGGGAAATACGTGTATTATTAGGAAATATTTAGGAATTACGAAGGAAATATTTCTTTTTTGTTTATGATAATACACGAATATATCCGATATGTTCACGACATGCAAGTAATTTGAATTTGAACTGCGCGGCAACGCTGTATAAGGTGACTTTAGATGTCAGTGTCAGGTAAGGTACTTGTTGAGCTACATGCTCATACGCATGTTACATTTTTTGTAGATTTGTATGTTGTTGTCTCGTGGCCGCGTGTCTGGTCGCGAATCTGGGGAACCGAGTTCGATAGATGATCTGTGGTTTAGCAGCTCCGGTCACGAATCATTCCGAGCATTCACGTATACCAAGGGAAGGCAGCCTCCTGTGCTGACTTATACGCAGGTATAATGTAGCATGATTCGCGTATCGTGTATGCAGCACGAGTGTGGAGTATGCCTTTAAGAACTGTACTTTTAAGGTGTAGAAAAAGATCGATTGATCGATCTTGAACGATCTTTATTTGTAAAAATCGGATTGATCTTTTATTTTAAAAAGATCGATCAATCGAAAAAATCGATTTATCGGAAAGATCGATTAATTGAAACATCGATTTTTTTTCAAAAAGACCGCTCAATTAAAAACAATTATAATTGCTATTGATCGATCAATCGCGACAAATCGATTTTAGCAAAAGATCGAAAATCGATTTCAAATTTCGAAGATCGCACAGCCCGTAGAGAAGCTTAGCCACCATTGTATGCACAACAGTCTAATAAATAGGCGTAACATGACTAATACAGAAAAATTATGCATAATGTTCATTTTAACCCTACACGTAACTAATACAAAATTAATGAAAATAGAATGAAGAATAAACATGAAAGAAAATGTTTTGAAAAAGTTTTTATCCTGATATGTTATGAGGAGGCTTTGCCTCCCCTGACGAGCCGCCACTGATACGTCATTTCATGAATGCGTATTAGTTTCAACAAGATAGGCGATAGTGTTTTGGACGTAATTAGCTTAAAAATACCTAAAAAAAACGCACAAAAGTTTGCTTTAGAAAGATTGCGAGGGAAAATGTCCTAATTATTCTATATTAGGGCGGAATTCAGACTAGGTAATGTTTTAAAATGAGTTTAAATTACTATAGTGGCTAGACTATATATCGGTGCAATAGTCTTTCATTCAATAAAATAAACCAAAATTAGGACTCGGAAGCAAGGATTTGTGATGATTTGATGAGTTTTTGTAGTAAAAATGCGAGGAAATACGGGAATTATCAGGGAAATACGGGAAATATGGGAAATATCAGGGAAATACGGGAAATATGAGGGAATTACGGGAAATATCAGGGAAATACGAGAAATACCAGGGAAATACGGGAAATATCAGGGAAATACTCGTTGTGGGAATTACGGTGTACAAAATTTGGGAGCGTGACTAACCCCTCGTATAAGACTTTTATGTCAATTGGAATAACATAGCAGATTTTGGTTAAAACAGGCTAACCGAAAGTGATATATTACCTGAAGTTGATAACAGTTTATCTTGAATAAAATAGTTTATATTGATTTTAGAAATAGATGCTTCAAATAAGAATTTTAGAGAATTAAATTCTGCGTCTAGCACATCAAGTATTATTAAATTAGCCATTTGTATAAGCGAGATGTGTAAATTTAAAACTTATATACTTTTTGGTTTTTATAATGAAGCTTGTTATGGATTAGGACAAAAAATAACAAAAAAATAAAAAATAGATGTTAATGTCAAATTACGTCAAATACGTGCAATTTTATAATTGGGTCTATACTTCATATTGGTCTTGCGTACAAGGAAGTCGTGTGGTGTCCACATCAGATTTTTATTTTAAATGTGAGTTGAAAAGTTTAAGGGTATAGGGTATGGATATATACGAGTAGAAGATGGGAGTCAGGTTCAAGATATTTATTTTCGGACTGAATTAAATCGAACGTTTGGAAAAGTCGAGCGTAGCCGAGCTTATGATTTCGAACCAATCTGAGTATTTGGAACCGAACCGAAATATATACAGGCTGTTTCTCGGATACAGGACACCTCGATTATTTTCTTTATTGGGAATATAAGAATAAAGTTGTAGTAGATAGAGGGAGATGCTCAATTATTGAAGAAAAAAAATTTTAATCAGTGGTTCTCAAACTACAACGAAGTTATAGTTTTTTTAAAAATAGGATGCTATATATTTTTCATTCTCATTCAATAGAGAATTTTTTTCTGAATTAAACCATGTAGTCATTTTTTATCCTTACATAACAAAATTATTGAGAGAAATTTAATTGAAATAATGGACAAAAAAATATATAACCATCCCATTTAAAAAATATAACTTTATGTTATAATTTTAGAAACACTGCTTTTCTTCAAAAAGTGAATGTAATAGTATTTTATGTACCAAGGGCGTTACGATGATGATAATGCCATGAGGGATAGATATCGTCCGATGGGCTAGTAACGCTCGTAGTGCATACAAGATTTTATGTCTCACTAGAATATGTGAAATAACTGTTCATTAATAATAATTTTGAATACAATCATGCTTTTACTTTGGCTTTGCTAAGGATGTTGTTTAATTGTTCGAGTTATTATCAACATATATTTATTTTTAAAGAATCATCGTTCTATATCGCTGGCGATGATGGAATGGGTGAATTTGATGTTTCGGAAGATATTTTATCGAAACGGTGTAAAGAAATTATTTTGAATGTTTCTGCATATTTTGAGGAAGAGAAACGCATATTTTTTTCCCTAATTATTCCATTCCCGTCTGTAGAAGATGTGTTATATTTAGAGGTTGGTTTTCACATGACATATCTCAGTTATTTATTTCTTATGCAGTTATTTCTGAATATTATTACATTTTAGAGAGTACCTACGGGTTTGGATGTGTCACATGTGACTGTAAATAATATCAAAAATGAATACAAACGTGAATAAATATCGTACCCAAAAAATTAGTGATCCGGCATCCGTCAAAAATCAATGCGAAATATTGCAGTCTGCAATTCAATGTACTTACTATTTACATGTGTGATGAAAGTATTTTGATTTTTACGGCCCTTTTCATAATCAATTTTAAGTATTACAATTAAATTAAAAATGATTTCTGTGTTGTGATTTCAAAATTGTTTTCGTATTATATTAAATGTTGTAATCAATCCTTATTATTATTATAATAAATAATAATTAAAAAGAAAACAATTTTCATTACATACCGTTCTTATTATTTCTAATTTAAAGTGCATGAAGAATGATCGGATTATAATGAGGGCATAATGAAGTATTATGCCCTCATATAATGCCCCGGTTGTTATAGATATGTTTATATATACGTACCCTAGCAATAAACAGTTCATAATACTTTAGTGAGACATAAATTACATTATAGTCACACCTACACCATTATTTCATAAACTGTTTTTCACTTTAAAATTTAATAATAATACTTACCACTCAGTAACATAAAGCCCAACTCAAATAAAACGATTAGCTTTTTACATGAAAGTCATATAGAAGTTCCACATACCTGAAACAAAGAAAACATAATTAGAAAATTATGTTGTTTACTCATATTTTCTTATTTGTTATTCTTATACAACACAGGACGTATACTTTTTCTTTTTTTAAATCACTGTATTCCAAAAGAAAAGTAATTAGGGAAGAATAGGGAGTTTTTGCATGACGTACGAGAAGATTCCGTCAACGCTAACGTTACGTCTTTAATAACGGACGTACAAAGTAACGGATTTTGAAAAGTTTAGATTTTGCAATACGTTTTAACCACACGTACGTTGATTTTGACGTTAAAATGACAGTTGTTTAAATATCTGTCATCTTCATTGTAATTTGTTGGTAAAGAAATCAAACACTAATGGAAGAAATATTTAATGTTTGCTAAATAGCTTTAAAAGGTGTTCTACATGTTACTGACAGCTCTGAAAGAAAAAAAAAATCCTGTGGTTCTATTCAAGTTGGTAAATTCTCTCAATTTTAAACATTTTATCCGATTTAAAGAATAAATAAGAAATTGTCCAATTTTTATGACAGTTCTGACTGCAAAACAAAAAGGTTCTGACCGTTCTGACGTTTTAAAATTAATTCTGTGTCTACTAGGTTATTATGGTAGACGTACGTCAACTGGCCCGTCTTTTACCCTCGACGGACGTATTACGTCTTCAAATTTCACGTACGACAAGTAACAAATATGATATTGCCTAGCAACCAAGACATTATCGTATACGACTTTCGGGAAAACGCTATCCAAAAACCTAATATTTGAGCACTTCAAAATTAACACTGTAATAAGTAGCTATTCTGAATATATCTACCGATTTCAAGATATTAAGGCATTGTTTTCAAGATTAGGATGGTAACTAAATAATAACTGTATCCGTACGGTAATATTATTACCATACTGAAATGACAACAACAGTCTACAAAATGAAAATAAAATAAATAAAAAGTATAATGCTTTTCATTAATACAGATAATGTTAGTATATGGTTCTTAACACGGTTTACTTTACTCTAAAATAATAAACATGAAATATAAAGCATATAATTTGAATATTTGTTATTTGATATGCCAAAATTTTTCTGTTTATAATAGAATTCTGAAATTAGCATTAATGAAAGAATTTCAAAAACTAATATTTATTAATAACGTCGTCATTATCTGAAACCGATAAACTATTGAACAAAACACGGATGTTATGAATCATAACAAGCCTTAGAGCTTAGATGTCTTAAAATCCCCGCTCTATGAGCTCGAATTTCAAACAGACATCAGCGGCAGTTATGATAAAACAATCCTAAGTTTGTTAATATAGCTATAATTATACTTAGGGTAACACGTATCGGTATGGTTAGTATACAAAATTATTTATAGTATTATTGTTTAAAAAAGTTTAATTTGTATAAAGTTCTCATCTTTCAACAGTATAATAACGTTTCTTCTAGGTATTAATTATCGCAAACTAGTACATTCTAGTTACATTTAAGTAAATTGCTGCAAATAAACAAAAAGCCATAAATCCAGTAATTTCGCTTGCGTGGCAATACGCGTGCTGCGCCAACTAATGAATGAGTTGCGTCTGAGTTTCGTAGCGAGACATCACTATTTAGAAATAGCGTTTAATCATTGTCTAATTATAAACATGAGCGAGCTGAGCTGCATTACGCGCTGATGGACTTCTACATTCCTCAGATCAATGCGTGAAATGTTTGTGTAAATAGATTGAATTATTTGGAGGGTTGGTAACACTGCTCGAATCTTACATTTCAGATTAAGATGTAGTTAATTTTTAATACTTATGAATGTATATAAAGTTGTAATTCTAATTGTTATATATACAGGCTGTAACAGCTAAACGAGCTACCTCAAATAATTTCTATATTATTAAAGATACAATAAAATACTATTAAGCAATCTTATAGAAGACCAAGGGGGGGGGGGGCGGCATCAGAATATAGAAAAAAAAATTAAACTAGTGGTTCTCAAGTCACAACACAAAGTTATATTTTTGTAAATAGGATGATATATATTTTTTAAACCTATTTAATAGAGTATTTTTTCTGAATTCAACCATATAATCATTTTATATTCTAACATAACAAAAATATTGAGAAAAATTCAACTGAAATTTAAATAAATTTCGTTTTTATATTTATATTTTTCAGTAGGCTATGTATGAAAACCAATTGAACTTAAATTAAAATGAAACATATTTGTTAATTACTTTATAAATAATGTTCTCTTTGATTTTCGTCGTAAATAATTTAAGTTAACAAATAGCAGTTGTTTTTCATACATAACCTACTGCAAATAGCTATAAAAATGAAATTTATTTAAATTGCAATTGAATTTTTCTCAATATTTTTGTTAAGTTAGGATATAAAATGATTACATGATTGAATTTAGAAAAAAATACTCTATTAAATAGACCTAATATATATATATATATATATATATATATATATATATATATATATATATATATATATATATTATCCCATTTAAAAAATATATCTTTGTATTGTAACTTGAGAACCACTGATTTAAAAATATATTTTCTCCTGTATTCGGATGTCCCCCTTGGTCTTCTATAAGATTGTCTTATAGTATTTTATTGTAGATACATATCTTTAATAATATAGAAATCATTGGAGGTAGCTCGTTTAGCTGTTACACTCACACATATATATATATATATATATATATATATATATATATATATATATATATATATATATATATATATATATATATATATATATATATATGTTATGTTATTTACAATAATGACTACGTTTATCTCGATAATTCAAGCGGCTTCAAGTATATTATGACTTGAAAAATCCTATTGGTTTATCTCAGCGGATTGAAAATAGAATTGAGTTATTTTCAATCTTCTTTAAATTCGTAACGACTAAAAAAAATAGTTAAATACTCGATTATGCAGACAGGCAGGGAGAGATATATGATCTAATTTCATCCTGGATATATAACGCCAAAATCTAAAAATTGTTTTTGGACTATTTTACCAAGTTTTATGTCGCGACTTTTATAAAATGAGGTAAAATGCAAATAACCAACAAATGATATGAATTTAGTAACACTCCAACATATTACGGATGTGCGCATGCGTAGTTCCATTATTTGAAGCTTCACTGTTATTTCGACACAAGTCAAGTCGCTTCGTAAGTCCAAGCCTGTTAATTTATAGGCTTGACTTGACATTTTCAAGCGGCTTGAAATATTTACCTCGATGTTCATTTCGTGGATTGAAAAGGGATTTACTAAATTCAAGCGGCTTCAAACGTCGAGATAAACGTAGTCAATAATTAATCAGACTTTCAATATATTTTTGCTATCTAACGCCACAATATGATGCCGCGAAAGTTAATTAACAAAATTATGAAAGAATTGGCCACTTTAGTATGTAACGAGTGAATAATATTTGCTGTATGGTCAGTAAGAATGAGCTCTTATTGTTGTTAGTATTGTAACGTTTTTATTTATTTGGGTGAAATGTAAATATTAGACAATTATTATTAATTAAAATAAGTTCACAGTAAATGAATTAAAAGAAAAATTGCAACAAATATGGGATATTATTGAACCTGATGAGTGTGCAAAGTTAGGTGATACAATGAATAACAGAATTAAAGCCGTTGTAGCCAATAAAGGCAGCGCAACGCAATATTAAAATGGTGGCCCAACTATTCTGATTCGTGTGTCAAAGTTAATTTAATTTAGTTATGACCTAATTTTATCGAAACAATTTAAATTTCGTTCTTAATTTAAGCTGAAATTGTATATTTTACAGAAATAATATAATTTTTGTAAGAATAAAATGGCCGCGTTCCTGAGTGTCAGGTCGCGAATCTGACGAACCGGATTCGATCCCGACCGACACCAAATATTTCCAATTTTAAATGGCACAAAATTAACCCCTGTGGTGCACTCTCCACGCTAGCAATGAGTGCCCGTGACGTGACGCCTGGTAAGCGCCCGCACGGTGCAAATATTTCATCATTACCGATATCTATGTACAGAGCAGATTGGCAAACCCAGCAATGGGTAATAAACCATGATGATATATTTATATTTTATTTATAAAATATTTATTGTTTTGTTATAAAATCAAATGTCATTATGGTAAAATATTGTGCCGGCCCAACTAATATGATTTTGGGCTCGTATATACTATAAATTTATAAGATAAAATTATTTACAAAATAATTTTAAAAAATATCCTTATAATGATTTAGGAATAATTTTCTAAAATCACACATAATTTTTTTATTAAAATTTAAATTATTTTCTTTTCAAGAAACGTAATATTATTATTTCCGAGACTATTTCAATTTAAATTATTACCAGAGGGCAAAAGAAAAACAATAATACAAAACAACAAAACCAGACACAGTAAAATAAATCAACAAACAAAAAAATATATATAGAATTGTCCTTGAAATGAAGAATTAAACTTTTAGAATTTACACAGAATATAATATCCACAGCGTAAATCAGGTCTGTGTTGAAATGGGAGTTTCCACAATTTTTTTTTTTTTTTTATTTATTATTATTATATTTATGAATCTTCACCTATCAAAAGCGATCTAGAAACAGTGGAGTTCACTAAATATTGGAGTCCTATAAATTGATCATAAAAAATATAACTACAAGTATATGTGTAGGAGACAATTACAGTAAAACATGTTTTTATTTATATAGAAAATTGGGAACCGGTTTCGGAAATAATGTCCGTCTTCAGGCCTCGTCGAAATTTAAAGAACTCAGTTCTCCATCTTCTTCTGGTGTTTCAGTTTTGTTTCACATTTTTTATCTAGTTTTTTCTACATTACTTCGAGTTTTTAAACTTTAACTTTATATTTCTACGCTATGCAGTTTCACGAAACTAGGTCTACATTTTTGATGTTTGGTTTTCAACATCTTTAAATTTCGACGTGGCCCAATATTCTTTATAAATAAAAACATTTTTTACTGTAATTGACTCCTACATATTTAGCTCTACAGTAACATGAATTCTTTCATTAATTACTACAAGTATATATTTAAAATAATTGTTAAGGTCAATAATTGGAAATATGCGTGAATGTTAAATAAATAATTTAATAAAATAATGAATAAAAATGTAGGTAAATTATAGTCCAAGATTTGATTGCCACTCGCAGATTATGTCATTCAACACATAATTCACTTTCAAGTGGTTTTTATCTGGCGTGGCATCACAAATTCAAACAAACGTGATTTTCTTTACTTTCATTGTTTCGTTATTTTCTGCATTCATTTACTTGTAAGTAGTAATAATTTGGAATTGGGACCCCCATTGACGGCGCTGTAAGCGTTTCTGTCATGGCGGCCAGTAGGACAAGTCAAATTTGATGACATTATGAATGAGGATTTTCTGACCCAAAATAGTGTTTATAGTACAACTCAACACAAATTTTAAGTCTGTTCAGTCGAATCCTTTATAAAGAAACATAGATAAGAGGTAGCAATTCGTAAAGTCGGGTTTAACTACTACTTGTGGCGTAATAGTTATTTGTATATCAAGGCCGCGAAATCACTCTTTAGCGTACCGAGAGAAAAATTGTCGCCGAGGCCGCTTGCGGCCGAGGCAAGACAATCTCGAGGGCGCTAAAGGATTTCGCGGATAAGGTGTACACAATATTTTTTGTGCAACCGTAAAAAATATGTAATTACAAATTTTATTAATTTTAAACAGTTTCATAAATAAATAAAATAAATAAATATATCATCACGGCTTATTACCCATTGCTGGGTGTGCCAATCTGCTTGTACACAGATTCGGTAATGATGAAATATTTGCACCGTGAGGGCGCTTACCAGGCGTCACCTCACGGGCACTCATTCATTATAAATAGAAAGTTAGCTTTCAAGGTGGCTATGGGATTAACATTTGATAAACAAAACCATGCAAATTCTCAAGTGTCAAAGTGATTGTTTACCTAATTTCGCGGCCGCTACCATGAAAAAATTTCGCGGCCGTTACCATAACAACGGTCACGAAATTTAATTTCGCGGCCTATATTGCGGCTGCGAAATGCTTATTTCGCGTCCGGTTGCACAAAAATTGATTTATGGCGATTCTAACTTGGAACTGCAGTCTACGGGGATAAATATTAGTAAAATCAATTAATCTAATCGCTGTAAGCGAGAGACATATAGAGACATAGTGTTAGTGAAGCACAGCAGTATCGTGGTGAACGTATGCAGTATAGTGTCGAGTGGAGGACTCGGAAAGTTACTGGTTCACTGGGATAGCTGTGGATGTGAATACTCGGTAGTGTTGAGGAATATTGGGAAGCTATAGTGTACAAGGAGAGTAATGGCGAATCGGGAAGTTACTGGTATACTGGAATTACTGTGGAAGTAAATACTCTGTAGTATTGATGAGTATTGGGAAGCTAGGTATACGGGGACAGTAACGGCAAGTGGAAGAGTATACTCGGCAGTGATGTTGAAGAATTGTGGCATACGGACAATCGGTGACACTGAGTCTGTGGAACAGAGAGAAAGTTACATAAATAGACAGATAGTGAGGTGAAAAGTGTGACTTCTGTCCGAACAGTTGAATATACACACGCTGTTGAGACAGGTGAGCATATAGACGCTATGGAGGTCGGTAGGCGAACAGTTGAACGTGATATATGTATATAGTGATACAAATATAGTGATATAAATATCGCGTAAACAGTCTACAAGGGTCTGCAACAGACCGGCAGTCTAAGCTTGGAACACGTAATGAAATAAATAATTAGTAATATCGTAGAAATGAATAGTAGTGTTAATTGGTTAAATAAATAGTGTTAGTGTTATCTAGTTAATTATAGTTTTAGTCTTAGTTAGTTTTTAATAATTCTTCAATATTAGTAATCATCATTATTTAATACTTTTCAATAATTAGTTATAGTAATAAGCCTTTATTTTAATTAATAATAATTGTCTAATATTTGCACTTCACCCAAATAAATAAAAACGTTACATTATAAACTCACTTTGTAAAATGCACAGAGGAAACATATGTATTTATCGGATTAAGGTTATGCGATATATTTAAATTTCTTTTTTATACGTTCAGTCGATCAACTTTATTTTCTTTGAACAAAATTCTGGCATATGTCTTGAATTTTTTTTTGTACTTGTACACCTTTTAACAAAGCTTTTTTTGGTATATTTATGATTTTTGTTTGTATTAATTTAGTTCCCTAAAATTCCACTGATGTCGCATGCTATTCTACAGGTCCCAATAGAGTAGATGTGTGACGTTGGGCATTAAAACCTCGAATAATTTAAAAACTAATACTTTTTCTTAAACTCTGATAGGTTCTTTCATACATTTTTAAGGTCTAGTTTTAATATCATAAACGATAAATTTTCTAAATTGTTATTATGGCGGAGGATCTCATTTTTAGCACATCTTGCCTGAATCAAAATAATTGTGTGAAAAAACAATTTTCCAGAAATATAACCGTTTGAATGAAATGTGATATACTGAAATACTTTTCAAGTATTTCCCAATAAAAGAGAGAAATAAAAATTGCCCCATTTAAAGGAAATTGTATGTTAGTATGTGTAAAACTTTGGGAATCTCGGGTAATTGGGCGCAGAGTCCTGGGGGATGCAAATCTTTCGGGACGAATTTAAATATTTCACATGTAATATGTTTCACCTGCGGCAGTCGGCGCTCGCAAGAATGATAGCCAATTAAATTCGTGTATACTTTATCCCAAGTGCCACGGGAAGAATGAAAATCGGCCCGGGAAAACAATCTCACGATTCCAACCTTATAACGTTAGGGAATTTGCTTAAAACTCTCCAGGCTAGCCGAATTTATTTACTATCTTTTACGCATTTTCAAACAATTATACGTCTCTTTTTGAAGACTTGAACAACGAAAGATATACTTAACGGTATTTTTTTTTTTTTTAGATTACCCAATAATAATAACCTAATCTAACCTAACCTGAACAAAATATTCATATTATTTACAATACAGGTGGCTATCAAAAAACGAATCCTGTTTGAAACTCCATAACTCCGGAGTGCATTAAGATATCGATTTGAAATTTTTATATCTTAGACAAAGGGTTGAAAATTCCTACCAAATGTCAAACATTTATATAGAAAAACAAGTGCATAGCGATTTTCCGAATTTGCCATTCAAGTCTATTTTATAACATATTCCGTAACTTAACCGAGTTTCTGGTTTAGCGTTCCGGAATGTAACCATAACATAATTTCAGGATCGAGGTTTCATTTCCGAATATGGTTCTTGAAAATTTTGGTCCACAACGACCACAATTTTTTTGTGGTTTTGGTCATTTTCTTATTTCTGATAATATAATAAATAAAATTGTATAAACATACAATTATTATTAATATATGCCGTAATTTTACGTTACTATGGTTTTATACAAATCAAATCTTCTTTAAAATGTGTGGGCGACTGTAGTTTACGAAAAATGTCAGTGTCAAATTAAATTTGACAAAGTGAATAAAAAAGGCAAATTCTTACCATGTATTCAGCCGCTGATTACTTAGAAATGATTATAATTTTCGGAGAATGTGGACGTAACGCCAGAGAGGCAGCCCGAGTCTATTCGGAACGTTTTCCGGATAGAAATCTTGTGGATCATAAAGTGATATTGAGAGCCATCGCAAGGACGCATGAGACCGGTCAAGTTTTCTCAAAGAATTCAAATGACAATAATATTTTCGATCTCGGATGACACCTTCGCTAACCTAAATTTGTTGACAGTGAAAAGTCAACTCTAAAGTGTCAAAATTACAGTAAGTCAAACAAATTCTCTCTCTAGTAGTATTTTTAAAACCTAGCAACCAGTTTTATTTTGTAATAATATCATCACACCTCAAGATATCCTTCCGGGATTGGTGGATTAAAAAGTCTTGTAACTCCGTTATGCAAGCAGCCGCAAATTATTTTCTTCTATTTGTTGGCAACCTATTGTCGTCGGCAAGTGTCAGTTTCGTCTGGGTTGTAAGACACCCTGTATATATATATATATATATATATATATATATATATATATATATAACTGTCACAGATATTATTTTGCGTAAGATTATTTTTATTAAATTTATTATGTTTTGTCTCTAATTAGCTATTTAGGTACGTAACCGATGCTGTTGGATAAGAGCTACATTTAATGATACTGGTATTCACGTATTTTATTTCAGTTTATTTCTAGATTTCAGTGTGAGAACATCGATATTATAGTGATTCAGGTGAGAGAGTTAATCTAGCATGTGTGTGATTGTGAGTGTGCATGTGAGCAGTACTGGGTACTGTAGTGGGCGCATCGTGTGAACCCGAGGGTCGCCAACGGTAGCAGCAGGGAAGGCTGTAGTGACCCACATTCTGTGGTCGCCAACGGCAGCAGCAGTTAGGGCTGTAGTGATCTGATCCAGTTGGTTAAGAGGAATGTCTCCGGATCACCACCGAAGCGGCAGTGGTTCCGTAGTGGCCGCTCGTGTGAACCCGAGGGTCGCCAGCGTAGCAGCAGGGAAGGCTGTAGTGACCCGCATCTGGTGTCGCCAACGGTAGCAGCAGTTAGGGCTGTAGTGATCTGATCCAGTTGGTTAAGAGGAATGTCTCCGGATCACCACCGAAGCGGCAGTGGTTCCGTAGTGGCCGCTCGTGTGAACCCGAGGGTCGCCAGCGTAGCAGCAGGGAAGGCTGTAGTGACCCGCATCTGGTGTCGCCAACGGCAGCAGCAGTTAGGGCTGTAGTGATCTGATCCAGTTGGTTAAGAGGAATGTCTCCGGATCACCACCGAAGCGGCAGTGGTTCCGTAGTGGCCGCTCGTGTGAACCCGAGGGTCGCCAGCGTAGCAGCAGGGAAGGCTGTAGTGACCCGCATCTGTGGTCGCCAGCGTAGCAGCAGTTAGGGCTGTAGTGATCTGATCCAGTTGGTTAAGAGGATTGTCTCCGGATCACCACCGAAGCGGCAGAGGGTCCGTAGTAACTAGCGGTACTGCCCGTAGTTGCCAACATGTGTGTACGGTGTGTGAATGCCTGAACCTTTCAGAAATGATTGCCTCCTCACTGAGTATTTCTCATGTGTTAATTCTTTTACAGAAATAATCACGGCCTGAAGGAGGATTCCGCGTGACCGGGTTTGGCCAGGCGACGGTCATCTAGATTTGTTATTATTTTTGTATTAATACTGTATATACCGGTTTGGATGATAAATGTGTTTTAATATTCTAATTTTCAGCGCTAACCTTTAATCGTCATTTATAACATAAATAATATACCGTAGTATAAAATAGACAAATAGAGTTACGTTGTGACTTATTTCTAATGATGCGGTGGTTCCCTGCTTTACCGACACAAATTAACCAAGATGTTCCGAATCACAACCACTTTTCAATCACCATAACCTGACCACGTGAACCACAAGAAAATCATAACCACGGTCGTGGTGAAGTTACGGAATATACTATTAGCATTACAGGTTGATAACTTTATAATCAGCTTAAATCTATACTCCGTTTTGCTGAAACGAAAGGATGTAGTACTAATGGGGTCATACAGAAAAAATCTGATGTGAACATCACAGACTTCCTTGTATACATATTTTCATGAAGTATAGATCCAATCATAAAATTGCATGTATTTGTCGTAATTTGATATTAATGTTAATTTTTTTATTTTTTGTCATTATTACAAAAACCAAAAGGTATACATATATAAAGGAATATAATTTTTAAATTTATTTATCTCCTTTATAAGAAGGGTTAATTTAATAAAACTTGATGTGCTAGACGCAGAATTTAATTCTCTAAAACTTTTTTTTGAAACATTTATTTCTAAAATCAAAATAAAACTATTTTATTAATGAAAAACTATTAAGAACTTCAGGTAATATATCATTTCCGGTTATATATTTACCTATATAAGTAGTTTTAAGTGTAGGTACATTTAGAAAAAAAAAAAAAATTGGAAAATGTGATATGATCCCATTCTTGAAGAGAGACAAGTCATTCTATTAATCAAAAAAGAATAATTTTAGAGCAAATCCAATGAGGAACATTTTAGAAAACAAGAACTCAAAATTTTCGAAATGAAATCTGAGAAAAATTAACTTTGTTTATAACAAAACTCTGTCGTCAAGGTCTACGAAGTTCTTAAATTCATTTAGTTTTCGAAGATGACAGTTGAATTTGTCAAGAGTTTTTAATATAAAAAAATGATTCTACTCCCATTGGTGAAAAAAATATATACAGAAAAATGTGCATTTCTATCCCGTGATATATAATACTATTAGGTACGTACTGCATAATAGTATTTTCCGACAGACGGTTGAGTTTCTGACAATTACGGTTAAGATGATCGATCAAATGTCCTGGCATTCTTTAGAACAGCTCCAATTAAAATACGTAATTATTATGGAAATTTGTGTAGAGATATATTATAATAATAATAATTCCTATAATGAAAATACATATATAAAAGGAATATATCACCACGCTTTCTAATTTGGTAATGCTTATTAAATATACAGATTTTAATTTATCATATATAATATATGTATGTAACAAAGAAGTGTTTGCGCTTTGGTATGAATAGCATACTAAGGAAACAAAACAATACGAAGAAAAAATATTTCAGCTTGGTTAATATCGAGGTTAATTACAAATCCACTGAGAAAACATATTAATACGAGTACATTGTTATATATGCAACAATTAATTATATTTTAGCATAGTAATGTAAAATTGATTTACACAAATCACACATATTGTAATAAAATAGTTAATTATATAGGTACCTCGAATTGTACACTCAACGGGCCTTAGTTCACAAACTTCATTGCCCGTATACAGTATGTTCAAAAAATCCGAACTCGGAGTAGGCTATGAACAAAGAAACAGGTCTTAATTTCAAAGTATTTAACTAAATGTCAATTTGACACGAGAAGTTGTCAAAAATGTTATCTAAATACATCAAAGCTTTTCTTCTTGAATCTTATTATGGAAATAAATTAGAAAACGGCGAGTGACAATCTACTGTATCCTTCATTATTATCTTTGACATTAAAATTACTGTTCAAGCTCAATTTTGAGTAGGTACATACGTTTTCCTGTTCATAGCCTACCCAGAGTTAAGATTAAGATCATAGCGGTGCTTTAGATAGCCTTGATAACAAAATAACACATTTATTTGTACAAGAAAATATCAAAAGTTTAACGCTTCATGTCTCAAGAAATATAAGAGGCGGTAAATGCAATCTCCCATATTTTATTACTAGTGAAATTCCAATAAAGGTATTTGTAAACAATATACTTTTTTGCCCCAGATACGTAATGAAAAATATTTCAACCCGTTGCTAATGGTATCCAGCACTTGAATGTAAACTGTTACTTACTGTCAACAATAAAGGACATAATAACATATTTTCGTACTGTCTTCGCTGGTATTTTGACTTTCTTTTTAAATTAAAGACATTATATAGTAGCATTTTAAATACTTTCCTAATTCATTTGTAGCGACATCAACTTATCTTCGTCGTCTTAGGTTATTGTTATTCTTTTTTCCCGAAGTTACTTGGTGACAAAAGAAAAATAAATAACTAGTTACATATTGTCATTAAATGTAACTAGCAGCAAAATAATTTAGTTCAAATAAATATTTATATTTTCACAATTTAAAGATCCCAGCGTTTATTTTACATTTTTTTTAACGGCTGATACCGATATCGAAAGCTGATATCGAAAGATTTTATATTTCCAGTACATTACCTTCCCTCAGTTCTATGTATTTTGTACAAATTCCATACACAAAGTTTCTTAGAATTGATTCCATATTTGCAGTAAAATTATAACACAAACATACCATGTCAATCGCACTTGACATTGACATCTGTCTATCAGATTTTTTAAAATTTATATTAGCTGTTTCCAGTGTTATTGCAAAGTTAGCTGCTTTATGAAATTTAATTTCTTTATAATTTTTTAACTCAATATCCATTGAATATGAAGTGTAAAATGTAATTAAATCGTATAGAGAATAAAATATTCTTTAATATTTATAATAATGTAACGTTTTTTTTTTTTTTTATTTGGGTGATGTGTAAATATTAGACAATTATTATTAATTAAAATTAAGTGTTTATTAAACTATAATGAGAGTTACTATTACTAATATTAGATAATTATTAAAAACTAATTAAGACTAAAACTATAATTAACTAGATAACACAAACACTATTTATTTAACCAATTAACACTACTATTTACTGCCGGTCTGTTGCAGACTCTTGTAGACTATTTACGCGGTATTTATATCACTATATTTGTATCACTATATTTATATCACTATATACTTATATCATGTTCAACTGTCTGCCTACCAACCTCCACAGCGTCCATATACTCAATTGACTCAACAGCGTCTGTATATTCAACTGCTCGGACAGAAGTCACACCTTTCACCTCACTGTCTGTCTATTTATGTAACACTCTCTTTCTTCCACAGCCTCAGTATCACCGATTTTCCGTATGCCACAATTCTTCAACACCAATGCCGAGTATTAGCTTTTCA
Organism: Harpalus rubripes; assembly: GCA_963082715.1. Classification (NCBI taxonomy): domain Eukaryota; kingdom Metazoa; phylum Arthropoda; class Insecta; order Coleoptera; family Carabidae; genus Harpalus; species Harpalus rubripes. The sequence continues at coordinate 90,625,365 of OY720448.1, forward strand.
CTTGCCGTTACTGTCCCCATATACCTAGCTTCCCAATACTCTTCAACACTACCGAGTATTCTCTTTAACAGCTATCCCGGTATACCAGTAACTTTCCGACTCGCCGTTACTGTTCTTGCACACTATAGCTTCCCCAATACTCGTCAACACTACCGAGTATTTACATCCACAGCTATCCCAATATGCCAGTAACTCGACACCAACTGCATACGCTCACTACGATAATACTGTGCTTTTCACTAACACTTTACTCTCTAACACTCCATGTGTCTCTACGACTCTGTATGTCACTGACTGTGTAACTAACTACACAAATGTAAGTGTCTGTCCGTCTTCATTAATGGAACTGCACTATGTAAATCAACCCCCGATCACACAACTAATGTTGTGTGATCAGGGACTCAACTAAACTGAACTCCATGACTGTATGTAACTAACTGTGTCCCTCGAGCATAGCTACGCCCCTTATATACAGCTGCCATTATTTTCTAGAAAAGCTCAGAATGTTCGAACACATAATAACAATGAACACAAAAGGTTCAGGCGACCGGAAGTAATTAAACACGTCGCGACCAGTCTGTTTACATCGGCCGGCTACTAGCGCGATTACGTCACCGCTATAAATAGACACTCGCGTACAGCGGCGGCGACGGCGGGCGTTCCACGTTACAATAACATTAAATGAAAAATAGATAATTAACAGCGTTTTTTCAAGAAAAACTTTTAAAATCTTCAAAAGAGGGTACTTCCAGTCTACCAATTATAACCAAACCATACAGACATCATCGCAAAAATAGTAAAATCGTATTTTAGGGACTCTAAAACGTGTTTATTAAGTAAAAACTCACCATCGAACTTTTTGACCGAAAACAATAACTTCCTTACCTAAAGGTATGACGGAAGGTAAAAATTTGATATAAAACAGGCTTAAGAAACTGATACTAAGTGGCCGTTATATTAAACTTAAACTCCATGGATTACATAGTTCCATGTTCCATAGTCGTAGTATAGTATAAAATGTTAAATTCCATAATACCAGTTTTCTTATCAAATATTTTTCTATCACTTATGTCTAGGAATACTGTTTATTATAACTTATAATGAAGTAGTAAACTATGGTTAGTAATAGTAATGCCGTATTTTATCATTCCATTTCGCTCTACATATGGTCACTTCTACTTAGTTTTAATTTCTTCACGAAAGCACAGGAAGTAGAATATGAAATGTAGTTCCTCGTAGAACAAAAACAGTTTCATTTTGTTTGTATTGTATTCAGTTGTTTGTACGAGGATATTGTTGTATTACAGAACTGCTCATACAGTATATTATGTAGTTTTCGAAATAATTTGAATGTGAAACACTGGAATCAAAGTGTAGATAAACAAATATGTTTGTTGGGTAGTAGTCAAAGGTATGCAAATAAACAATTATCCAAAATGGCCAGCACATTCAATTACATTCAGTGCAGTCCACTGGGCAACCATGATGTATTGGTAGACAATGCGTTGCACAACCAACTACAAACAATATTTCAACTAATTTTCTCTCTGCATTCATTGTAACGCTTACAAAAGATTAAATTGAATAGTAATTAATGCTCTTTAAACCACATTATTTCATCATGGTGATAATATATAAATTCTATTAATGTAATAATTATTTGTGAATCTATAATTAATTCAAAACGAATTTTACATTTTTTACGTATAATTGTAATGCGCTATAAAACCCCGTTTACACAGAAACTAAAGCCTCCAATTATAACATAAATTCAAAATAATATCAGTTAAATATCACTTGATGTTTAAGATGTCAAAATTATATTCTTTTATACTTTTTTTCGTTATTTATTTAATCTATAAAGGTTTTATAGAATTTATCTTTTATTGTGGGTGTGCTCAGAATATAGGCACACATTCCGAACTAAAAAATGGAAATAATTATTTTTTACTGTAATTTTGTTATTTCATCAGGAAATAAAATATATTTTTTTCAAACGCCGTAGAAATGGCATTTTTGTGACTTGATTCACAAGGTAGAAATAAAATAAATAAATATCCATAGAAACAACATAGAAATAGCGAATAAAAAAAAAGTATTGCGTTTGAAAAAAAAAAATTTTAATGTGTCATTCGGAATAAAAGTGTCTTTGTGCGCCTCGCATGCAATTGTCCGACTCGCTTCCCTCGTAGTGCAAACTTCCATGCTCGCCACACAAAGTATCACTTTTACTCCTAATAACACAATATACTATTAACTATATAAGTACATTGGTACCAAAAATAACAGTTGCAGAAACATCTATCCTATTTATATTTAGTACATGATAATAATTTTGGATTTTTTTCATTTTCGGCCGAAATGTGACGCAAAATTTTAAACTTTTTAAAACCTTTTTACAATGTTCATTTTTAACCATGCATCTTGTAAAATTCGAAAATTAGTATCATGTAATATAGTACTAAATTTTAAAAAGAGATGTTTCTACCGTAATTTTTGCCAATGAACTTACATACCGGGTGGCGCTGGAAATCCGTTATATAGGCATTTAACATGGTAAAACAGTTTTTACTTGCGCGTTACTCCCCAAATTATTTTAGATAAAAATGCTTCTCGCGCTGTAATATACATGCCTCTCGACTGTAATGAAACATATCCTACTCTGATGTAATGTACTATTACCAGTCTGACTACCAAATCTACTAAGCAAAAATGCTAGGACCGTTAACCTTTTTAGCTCCTGTATGTTAGGACTGTTACCGTTTTTATCTTCTTTAAATATACTATTTGAAAGCCCCACCTTCTATCTGAAAATGGACATTCATCTTTTCTCCCGAGCATAGCTGCGTTCCTTTTATACAGCTGCCATTAACTTCCAGAGAGCTCTAGAATGTTCGACCGGCTGCTAGCGCGATTGCATCATCGCTATACTTAGACGCTTGTTCAGCGTACCAGCGGGGCTCACACGTTACATTAATATATTTCCTACCAATCTACGCTAAGAAATCCGTTACATTATTTTATCAATTTTACTAATTCTTCTGTGGAAAATATTTGAAAATTGATAACTAGTACTAGTTCACAGACAAGCAATGTCAATTTATAACCATAAAAGTCAAAGCCCCTATTTTTATCAGTTTATTATTTCTGTATGATTTAAGGGCCGCTATTTCCATCTTCGGATAAAGTGCTGGATAAATTATCTGTCGGATAAATGAACATTATCGCATCAAAAATTGACATTCAATATAATTTACCTCATTTATGCTCTTCTTTCGATGCGATATTTTATCATTTATCTGATGGATAGTTATCCTGAACTTTATCCGGAGATGGAAATACCGGCCCTTAGACTCTCTACATCGTACAAAAATAGCTATTAGAGTTATGTAAAAATAGATATAACAGACGGAGGTATAAAAACTAAAGAAACGTGATCCAGTAAGTACTCTTAATCCACACTGTATATTTTTAGTCTTTCATCATGCAGTTTGTGTTATAATAAAGCCGGGATTTGCATTCTGATTCCGTTTTCAATTTTGTTGTAAACTTGCAAGCCGTATGTTGCATAGCACGATAACGACAATGCAACAAGTTCATAGATCACTCGGTAGAGGCGTGTCGGTCGCAACACGCAACAAGTAAAACAGATTCCGGAAACGCGTACGCCGGAAACGACTACTTCCGGTCGCACGAGGAGATAAACACTGCTGCCACCTGTGAGCAACTCTGATAACTATTTTCGGTGAATAGTACACAACTAGTAAATAATTCATGTTGGTTACAAAGCAGAAAGTACATACAATAGCAACGGCAACCAGTAGAACGAACAAGTATTCACGGTTGCGAAATATTAGGTGTTGAATCTTTTAATTACACATTAAACTAATTAGAAAACATGTTAATTTAAAAAGAATTAAGACCGAAATCACATAGTACTTATGTGTTAAGTTAGGTTATGTCAAGGTATGTTTTCATTATTTAAAACATGAAAAATTTTGACCGGTAGTTACTCAAAATTTTAGTCATCCTAACAAACTAATTACCACGGCTCCATTTAAAAATACATTGGAATGCAACAGCTTAATCACCCCTTAATCACCCTTTAGCGGAAATATAAATTTATAATGAAAATCACTATAGAAACAAATTATTTTAACATCTACGTCACACACCTACTCTATTTCAAATGAGCCTGATTCACATTTTTTTAAAAGTACTTTAAATAAAAGTTTATGTAATATTTTCAATAATAATATAAAAACAATAATAATTTATTATTTTCGTCGATAATTAAATAAAAAGATTGGCGTCATAAAAAACAACCCCCCACTCCTATGATGTCGGCGCACATACAGTACGTCATTCATAGCCAACAGGAAAACAGTTTACGTTATTTATATAAATAAAAGTAGGCGATAGATTGTTTCAGATTATGTGACGTTTTCAAAATATTACACAAATTTCAATAATTAATAGTGAAATATCTAATGGATATTTCGTGATATTTTCAAATTTGAGGCACTTTAAAGAACGATATCTTTTAAAATTTAGTACTTAGAAGTCATATAAAAATTCTTGCAACTGCCCTATTCTTACAACATACTTTCAAGGCTTCTAGTATCGTCTTTTTGAAATCTGGAATCCATTTCCAAATAAAAGAATGCAAAAAATAACGAAGCAAAAAAATAAACCAAATAATATTCAATTGAATATGGCACGTCAGCACAGACAATACAGTTTGTCACGTCACGTCAGATAGGAATCACGCAGGTTTATATGGAAATGACATAGGCTTCGAACAGCAATAATATGTTGGGCTGCATTTTTTTTTATTAACTAGTTTATTAAATTGCTTATTATCTATGCATATTTCCAATACGCTATTCCACCGTAATCAAAAATTATAAAAGATTATTGAAAATATGAAACAAAACTGATAAAGGATACGGTCAATTCAATTTTTACCTCCTGCTACCTTTTGTAACGGAGGAATAGGGATCGTGCTAAAAATCCAGATTTTCGTAAATGACCACGTTTTAAGGTCCCTAGAATCCAATTTTAACATTTTCACGATGATGTCTGTGTGTGTGTATATATATATGTGTGTGGATCCTCCACTCTAACTCAAATACTATCATTCAGAAAATTTTGAAATCTTGTATTTCGAACTTTTTCTCTAATGGAAAGAGCCCATTAGATTTTGGTGTAAATCGGATAACTGGAATAAAATAGTTTTTCTTCGAAAACCTTTAAACGTTATTTTTTCGAGATTGATGTTATTATAAAAATTAAAGATTATTAAATTTTCTACAGATTTGCATTAATACTTTTTCTATATATTTTATGAATAAATTTATAAAATTATCTATAATTTAAATCCCGGAGCCTACGCTTTAAACCAACAAAACTCATTGGTTGCGCAGTTATTCAAATGTATGTAACTGAAAGATAAATGTCACCGTCAAAGAACTAATCATTTCAAATTAATAACAGTAACGTATTTAAAAGAAAAAAGTAAATAGAGCAATAGGAAAGGAAATCAATAGTTTCCAGCATATGTAAATATGTAGGTATGTATTTAGATTAATAAAAATTAACGATTCGCTAAAAAGTTTAAACTAATTCTCATTTTTGGATTAGTGAATTCTATTTTATGCCGGTATTTAAAATTTAATCATCATTTTATTATCAAAAAAGGTAGTTACTTGGATTAGATTAGACTATATTTTAACAAATAAACTGCCAAAATTAGAGTAAAATTCGCTAATCCAAAAATAAGGATTAGCTTAATCTTTTTTATGACTCGGGCGGTAATGGCAGGGGTATTGTGTTGGCCACATCAGATTTTTTATTATAAATTACTCCCTCTATAAGGGGTGTTTAGCTTTTGATGTTTTTGTTAAAAGTGGAATAATTTAACTATTTATTTTCTTTCTCTAATAAAATATAAAACATTACACATTAAATATACATTATTTTGTAATTTGCTTATAACACGCGTGTTGAATATTTTAAAATGTTAATATACATAGTTTAATATACAGGAACAATTTATTTGATTTTCACTTCATATTTTAGTATAGGTGTAGCCTTTTCTCTTAATATCTCGCTAATTTGGAGGAATTTTTGACTCGGACTTTCAGAAGTGGTCTGACCAAGAAAGTAACTTTTTTTGCAACTGTTGAAATACATCAATTAACTCTAATTATTCGCGACCTCCACTGTTTGAGAACAAAATGAACAACTACGTCACAGAATATTACAAAAAAAAAATGGATTTACTAACATCAATAAGACTTTGCTAAGGTACCTATCAATAAATTTTTATATGCTTATTTCAAATTAGTAAAAGTAAAAATCAATGTACATCTGAAGGTCGGTACTTCAATTTCCTGATAAAGTGTCAGTTAATTTAACTGACAGATAAAAGAAAAATATCGCATCATGTAGTTGATATGTGTATTAATTTTGTCAATTTATGGTCTATATTTTCATTTTATCTGGCAGTTATATAAACTGACACTTTACTAGGAGATGGAAGTACCGACTCTAAGTATAATACCAAATTAAACTTTATGTAAAACAATACATGGGTTATCCAATTTGAGTCGTGTCAAAATTTCTATTACATGATTACAAATCTGTCTTAACAAATTTGTAAACTTCGTTAATAAATTTATGACCGCAAAAAACGTAACTTGCCAGAGTCGCACGCAGAAAAAAATTCAGGAGGGACTTTCAAAGTAATTAACTTTAAAAAGTTAGTGTTTCATTGATTTTGTATATGTATTTTAAATAAATAAAGTGACACACATTTATACAATAATAATAAAATATAAGTCTTCTAGAGCTCTTTACCAAAGAGTCTAAAACTTTGTCAGTGTCTAAGGAAGCACACAAAAGGGTATATATACTGTAACGTTTTTATTTATTAGGGTGAAGTGTAAATATTAGACAATTATTATTAATTAAAATAAAAGTTTATTATAACGATAAATAGATATTAAATATAATTGAAAGATGATAAATATAACGAACACTACGATTAAACAAATATTAAACATTAATTAAGACTAAGAATATTATAAAACACTTAAAAACTAAGATTATTTATTTAAACGATATATAGATCACTTATTTATTTATACAATTATATTTGTTTATATTCACCACTTGTCTACTATCTGTTTATATCACCAACTGTTTAACACGCAACGCTTATTTATATCAGACTGTCCAGTGCCTTCGCTAACGGTGCTTATATACCCTGGCATTTTTATTCCAGAGAATTCTAGAGTATTATTCTAGATAAAACACAATAGGTTACATCAACCGCGTAATTAAGCAGGCTCCGACAAGTCGCGTGCTTCATCGCTAACAATAGACACTCGCTCGTCCCTGCGACAGCGGCGGCTACAGCGACGGGGACAGAGGCGGTAACAGTGGCGGCGACTGCGGGCACTGCACATTACAATACTTATGCTGGAAACTGTATTGAATTCCTTTTCTATTGTTCTATTTACTTTTTTTCTTTTTAAAACGATACTAATATTATTTTTAAATGATTTGTTCTTTGATAGTGACATTTATCTGTCAGTTACATACATTTAAATAACTGTATTTTGTTTGTTTAAAGCGAAGGCTCTGGGATTTAAACTATAGATAATTTTATAAATTTATCCATAAAATATATAGAAAAAGTATTAATGCAAATCTATAGAACATTTAATAATCTTTAATTTTTATAACATTAATCTCGAAAAAATAACATTTAAAGGTATTTTTCGAAGAAAAAGTATTTTGATCTTCTAGTAAAGTGTCATTTCCGGTTATCCGATTTTCACCAAAATCTAATGGGCTCTTTCCATTACAAAAAAAAGTTCGAAATACAAGGTTTCAAAATTTTCTGAATAATAGTATTTGAGTTAGAGTGGAGGATCCACACACACATACATCATCGTGAAAATGTTAAAATTGGATTCTAGGGCCCTAAAACGTGGTCATTTACCAAAATCTCGATATGCGATTTTTAGCACGATCCCTATATCTCCCTTACCAAGGTAGCGGGAGGTAAAAATATGCAAGAATACCCTATTCTCGGTTAATGTTCATTATAAGCCATTCAATCTCTGCTCTGATGTCGTGTTCGGTAAGTAAGTTTTTGTATCACAATACACATTCGAATCATCTGATTACTGATTTCGATCTGATTGATTAAATCTTTACAGCACGTATTGATTTTCCCGGATTAACACGAAGAAAATTCCTAGTCAAGTTACACTAATCATAGTACCAACTGAATAAATGCAAACTATCTAGCTACTCGTAAAATACATAGCATGTATTGAACAATAATTAAATTTTTATTTCTTTTTCAAATTTCGGGGTGATTTATCCCCCTAATCCCACCCTTGCGTACGCCACTGTGACTTACATTAAGAAATTGGCACAAAATAAAATGTAAAATGAACAAATTAAAACAAGATTTAATCTTAATATAGTTTATTAACTCTATTATTCAAAAATGTGCAGTTAGTTATTAATAAAATAATGGCAGTTTAATTACACGGTAGGTTAGATCGAAATAACAGAAAAATATGTTTTACTGTTCACTAATGACAAAATACTTTGCCTGAATGTATATTTCATAAAAATATCATAAACTAATCGTCAAAATCATCAAAATAACCTTCGTCATGATTTTAATTTCCATAATTACCAAAAATGAGTAACTAACAATTTCGCGCGATTATTTAATCGCACGATCACGCAAGCGGTGAATTAACAAACAAAAAATAAGATTGTATAAAAAGCAGCGATCACTGTACTAAAAGTAAAGTCTGGGATCCGTGATGGCCTTGAACACAATGCGTAACAAATGAGAAACTGAAAGCGAGAGCGTCTTGTTTTTATTCAAAGTAGGCTGCGAATCGTGACCCACAAATGTGGCGAGCTTGACTTTCTTGCATAAGAAAGTGAATTTTTTGATGAACAAAAGTTTTTAGTTCTTATCTATTACATAAATGAAATTATTAAAGACCCATTTTTATATTTCCTTCCCGAAGTATATTCCAGAGTCATATATTACACCATACAAAATATTTACAAGATTATGGAACTTTTAAGCTATGGAGTTATTATATAAATATAAAAATTCTAACTCAAAATCTAACAATGACAAAAAATTATTTAATTCCCATTATTTCGGATGCAGAACACCTCGATTATTTTCTTTATTATTGGAAATATAAGAAAATAATTCAAGTAAAAGTTAAAGTACAGGAAGAGGGATATTCGCTTATTGAAGGATTTTTTTAACCAGTGGTTCTTAAACTATAACATAAAATTATATTTTTCTAAATATATATATATATATATATATATATATATATATATATATATATATATATATATATATATATATATGTTTAGGCCTATTCTATTTTTTTCTGAATTCAACTATTTATTTTATGGGGGTCTCGTGGCTGCGTGCCGGAGTGTCTGGTCGCGAATCTGGGGAACCGGGTTCGATCCCGACCGACGCCAAATATTTCGAATTTTAAATGGCACAAAATTTACGCACGGTACAAATATGTCATCATCATTACCGATATCTGCATACAAAGCGGATTGGCACACCCAGCAATGGGTAATATGCCGTGATGATATATTTATTTATATCCTTACAAACAAAAGTATTGAGAAAAAAAATGCTATTGAAATTTAAATTAGTTTTACATTTATATTTATTTTTCAGTTTGTTATATACGAAAAACAAAAATTGCTATATGTCAACTTTAATTATTTTGCATAATTTCTAGTCATGCTATTTATAAAGTTAACAAATATTTGTTTCCTTTTTTTCGTTTTTTTTTTTTTCATGAAAGCCTACTGAAAACTAACTATAGCAATAGAATCAATATTTTTGTTATGTAAGAATAAAAAAAGTAGAATTCAGAAAAAATATTCTATCGAATGAGCTTAAAAAATATATAGCATCCCATTTAAAAAAATATATTACTTTATGCTTTAGTTTGAGAATCACTAGCTAATTTTTTCTTCTTCAACAAGTGAATGTACTACAACTTCTATTTGAATGATTTTCCTCTATACCCAATAATAAAGAAAATAATCAGGTGTACCGTATCCGAGAAACAGCCTGTATAATCGCGTTCATTTTTAATGATATCTCAGTTCGTCAATGCTGACCTCGGTTGCCTTAATTTTAACCGTTCTTTTTATTGTAACTGAAGTGAAATAAAGTGAGACCGAAGTGAGATGAGGTACACCCCGTTGCCAAATTAACCTCAAAAGCATGTGTTTGTTGAGCTATTAATCTGAGACGAAAAAGTGGGGATGAATGTTTTGCTGTCACTGGCTGTCACATATAATTAGTTTCGTTATTGTAAAAGTTATTTGTTTATTTCTTTAATAATATCATTATTTTATTGATTATTTGAACAAAAATGATGATAATATTAAATATTTTGTGCTGGAATCAAAGTAATGATTGTTTAATATTTATTATAATGTTTTAAATTTATTTTTAGGAGCAATTAAATGATGACAAGAGTGATATGGATAATTTGTTATTTCGTCAGGTTCAAAGAACAGTACTTCGGATTTTGTAACAAACAGTTCTACAGAATTTGTTGTCGTTCTTTTTATTTCACAAAAATCTCCACTCAGTTCATGACAAACTCATCTCACTTTCAGATGTGAGGTGAAGTGAGACAAATGATAAAAAGAACGCCACTTACTTCTTTAAAAAACCGATCTCGTATCTCTATAGACCAGAAAAGTAAGGATAGAATTTGCTTTTGGCGCGAGTTCATAGTTCGAATTCCCCAGTATCGAAGTATGATTTTATTGACAAAAAAAAAAAATTTGTAAAAGAAATAAAGCAGCTATTGTTAAGAATTCGATAGTTTGTTTATTCAGTAATAGATTGCAATAGTTTAAAACCCTTTAAAAGGTAGAGTAAGAAAATTATTAAAAATTAATATGCTAAAGTTAAAATGCCGTATGTCGTTGATAGACCCTCGCCCGTCCGTAAATAGGTAAAGTACAATAAAAGCCATGCTGCGCATGGCTGCGTACCGAAGTTGTAGGACCAATCGAGACATACGTTCATTGAATTATGTAGTGTTGTATTAATATTTAAATAATTATAAACTGTACACAGTTCACGTGCATATTATTATACGTATCTGGAGATAAAGGATCGGTCTAGATGCTACATATAATGTTTTGTACAAGAGATTTACTTTTATGAGATTTCTCTGTCTTTAAAGTTGAGCAAAAATTTCCTTATTAAGAAATACACGGGGATTAAAATTATGTTCTCAGCGTTATGAACTGAGTTTAAATTTGGCGCCTAAATTTGACTGTTACACTTTTCTGGTCTATTGTTCTCGAAATCCACATATTGAACGTTACTTAAAACAGTCTTTATACTTCTACTACTCGTTTGAAATAACAAATTATTTCATGGTCCAGATATAAGATTTTTTATCTTTTGTAACCTATAAAAATATATTTTTGACAGATCAAAGTTCAAGTACTTTTATTTCAACTCCATTACTGAGCAATATGTATAAAAAATTTAATTTGATTATAAAAACGGTTAAAGTGATTGGAAATTAATTATCTAATTTTTATTTGAAACATTTATTATGCTCGCGTCTTCCGGAATAGTAATGTTAAATTTAATATAGAAAATTTGATACAATAAAACCTGTTTTACATACATTATTTGTGAGGGAGTAGAAACCATTATTAATTGTAGGTTACTGAATAGAACAATTAAATCATCAAAAATAAATAATTGCCACTGTTTAATTTAATTATAATTCAATTGTATTTCAAATTTGCATATGTACCACATTATTGTTTCCGTTACAAATATTATTAACTTGAAAAAATAAAATTAAATATGCATAATTAATTACCAAAACAAATGACAGTTAACTAAAAGCAAACAATATTTGTTTACTAAAAATTTATGAAACAATTTATTAAATTAATTTGACGATTAACTCAAATATTTACAATAGCAAACAAAAACAATAATATAAAAAACAATTGGCAATTCCTAGTGAAAGATTGACAATAAAACATTTGAAAACAATTATCATATGTCATCACATCCATTTATAACTTGTTAATAGACCATGAAACAATTGAAACAGGAAGGTCGGGGCATAAAAAACTAAGCAAATTAAATTCATCCATATTCAGATGTTGCATCATTTAATAATAAAATTTGTTACTAAAACTACCAGGTGTGTGTCTAGGAAAACAGTAATTTTTTTAATCGTGATATTCAGATTTCCGGGTTCTTTCCATTTGATGTCATTTTCGAAGGATGTGTCATTATATATTTTTATAAACTCTGCGTAAAATGGTGTAAATATAGCATTAGATTCTGAGAGAAAAACAATGTAAATATTTTTTTATCATAGGATATATTATTTTCTCTGAAATTTTATTCTTCTAGATCTAGACGAATTACTAACATATTTGAAAAGTTAAAAATAACTCAATTGCCGAACTTCAGTTTGTATTTTCGTTTGGTAATAACATAAATCTCAGTATATTTTTAGAGCGGAGACCTCTATAGTCGAAATACAAACATTATTGAACTCTTTATTCATTATATAGGGTGTCTTGGAAAGAGGGGGACATGGCTTAACCACAGATTCCTGGGACCAAAATAAGACGATTTAACTAAACTTACCTATATCCGACAGGGCACCGTTTAGCCAGTATTCTGCTTTAAAGTCCTAAAAAAAATAATGTTGCTTATAATAACGAAACCGAGGGGTTCGTCACTCGATGTTTAAGTGTACAAAGACTGTAAATCTTTGAAGATTTACTAGATTCAAGATGATTTATAGGAATTTTATTAGATTGTCAAAGATTTTCAATCAGATTTTTATGTAAGTGTACAAAGATTTCTTGAATTAGTTGCTATGAAATTGCATAGACTTATCTAAGAATATAAGATTGCAAACAAGATTTCCAAGATTTCTGGGATTTTACAAAGATAGTAATGATTTTTGGGATTATAATGTTGATTGGAAAGATTTCTGGCATTTTACAAGATTGTTATGAGGATTGTTGATTACAAAGATTGCAGTATTAAAGAAAGATTTTCAGGATTTTCAATCGTAAGTGTACAAAGATTTCTTGAGATAGTTACATTGAACTTGCATAGACTTGTGTAAGAATATGAGATTGCAAGTAAGATTTCCAAGATTTTAAATTTTTTTTATAATGATTGTAATGATTTTTGGGATTGTAATGTTGATTGCAAAGATTACAGTATTAAGATAAAGATTTTCAGGATTTTCAATCGGATTTTTATGTAAGTGTACAAAGATTTCTTGAGTGACGGACCCCTCGAACGAAACGCTTTGTTCGATTTGCATGAAACGACAATCCATATGGATATAATTCATTTTTTAAGATGGTATTTGTTATTGTTAGTGAACCACTAGTGTATGAAACTTGGGTGTCGCGATCATGATTAAACCATAACTTTTTAATGGCAACGCCAATAATGTAAATTTACTCTTTTTCAGAAAGATACATTCAATAGTAAACTTTCGTGTCTCTGCGTAAGTTATGATATCTGATTCTGAGTGAGCTAACATTATTTAATTGTCTTATTATAATAATAGCAGTAAAATACTATAAGGCCGAACAAACGGATGTTACTAGTTTTAAAATATGGCAAAGGAAATTTTTGACAACCCATAAACAATTGTTACTGTAATTATAAATTAGTTGTTTGACATTTGGAAAGACTGCTAGATAAAATTTATTTTAAAAATTACACGGCGCCATCACTTAAATTTCATTTTTTTGTTGACTAAATAGTTAGAGATATCATAACTTAGGCAGAGACACGAAAGTTTACTGTTGAATGTATCTTTCTGAAAAACAGTAAATATACATTGGCGTTGCCATTAAAAAGTTACGGTCTATTCATGGTCGCGGCACCCAAGTTTCATACATTAGTGGTTCCCTACCAATAATAAATACCATCTTAAAAGATGAATTAGCTCCCTATGGAATGTCATACCAAATTTCATTCAAATCGAACAAAGCGTTTCGTTATTATAAACAAAACTAATTTTTTTTTAGAAAGACTTTGACGCAGGATACTGGCTAAACGGTGCACTGTCGGATATAGGTAAGTTTAGGTAAATCGCCTTATTATGGGCCCAGGAATCTGAGGTTAAGCTATGTCCCCCTCACCCTGTATAATATAGTGTTCCATAAATACGAAAACACATTAAAATTTATTTCATAAATAGAGATATTATTACAAATTTAGCACGCCGACGAATTGAAAATGAAAATTGAAGAGAAGAAATAGGTATATGTAATTAAATTATACCTGATTCCATCTTAAGTATGAAGAAAATAGTGCTGCCATCTACGGCCGATTGACTCTGCTAAAAAACAAAGAAGCGGAATATATCAAATGTTCTGGTACTACAAAATACAAACAATAGTTATTACTAGACACTAAAATACTAGATTTACAGCAGAGGCTGCCATTTCATTGTCGAGGCGAAACCAAGGCAATGAATGCTGCCGAAGCTGTAAATCTGTGTTGAAGCCGTGTTGAACATATTTTGTTGCCGATTTTAGAATTAATATCAATTTAGTGATTATTTTTTGAAAATTGTCGCCATCAAATTATTTTGCTATGCGTTTGTTGAACGGTTGCTATGCGTTTGATATGCGGTTACTATGCAAATAGCAACAATAGACAGTAAAAGTGACATTTTATACACAGTTAGCTATCAAAAATCGCACTTTTATAGTATGTTCCGTAACGCAAGCGGTTCGATCAGGTTTACGGTTTTGTGTTCCATAAGCCTTGAAATTATTTACCGGTTTCTATTTGCAACGCGGTTCCTGAAAAAAGTTGGTAGAAAGTGGGACCACGGCAACCACGAAATAATTCTGGTTTCTCTATTTTTACCCCCACTACATCATCATAACAAAATCAAACGATATACGTCAATGTCAAATTTCTAAATTTCATTAGTGGTAGTACTAATAATTATTATATGGATGTAAGTACGAAAACATTATTTATATTTGATATATTGTTGGTTGTGTTATTTTCATTGGCATTAAATGTAATAGAATGTTCAATTTCGTTGTCATATTTAAAGTTATCATTCATTTGGTTAATTTTTATTTTTGTTAAGTTCTGACAATTTTAAATGTCATATGATTCAATGTCAATCTATCCCAAAATAGATGGTGTACCCGGAATCAAGATACTGTTTTTTTAGCAATTCTAATAAATTTTAAACTTATCAAAGTTAATAATTACTATGCACTACTGGTTTGACAAATAAATCTTTTGCCCTCGCTTTTGGTTTAGCAGTAAGGAATTTCGATATTGACGTCACAATTCACTACACCAGCGCTACTTCTGGTGAACTATGCACACAAACAATGCAAGATTCAAACAATAAATACAGTACTTGTGAAATTTGTGTCAATTTTTCAAAGCCAGAAATTATACATATCAGGTGCCAAATTTAAAAATGATAATGTCGAAGAATTGAAAAGGTAGCAGAAGGCAGAGAAATAAAAAATATAAAATATTGTGGAAAAAATTATCTTATGTTGTTGCGAACGCATATATTCAAGTACATGTTCTATGGTCTGACGCAAAGTAGAAATTCAAATTTGAAATTACTTGGTTGTGAACGCCGATTAATGGCATAGTATAGTATGACTAGCGAATGAAAGTTAACGTTTAAATTATAATAGATGTGGTTTCTTTTGAAAACTTAGAGAAGAATAGAATTGTACGAAATGTTCAGGTATGAGGATTTTGCATGAATCCATTTAAATACTGGACTAGAAAATCACACGAATACATTACCATGTCTTGCTTAAAATAGATGGGCGACTACACTAGCTGAATAACAAAATAGGGGTACATTTAAAATATTTTAAACATTTTTTCGTTTATTTTGATTATAACAAAATATTTTGAATTTGAAACTATTTAGTTGGAAATTCTATGAAATATGATTATTTTTAATTTCCTCTAACAGAAATTCCGACTCGAGGTTTGTTTACACCCGAGACAAACGGACCAGAATTTGTGATATTAAAATTTTTAAATACATCCCTGAATGTTGTTGCTGTCATTTTAAATGCTTCCCAGTATTTCAGTGTTATTGAATACAATTCAAATTTTCTCTAACTGTATACATAAGGGTCAGTTTCCTTTGAAATCAAATATAGGGAAACGTTTTTAAAAGAAACCACATCTATTAAATAATTTAAACGTCAACTTTCATACGCTAGTCATACTATACTTATGCCTGGTTGCAGAAACGTTCATCAACGGATTGTTCGGTTAGCGGTTCATCAAAACGAACAAATTCGAATCAGTTTTTTTGTTCTTATGGCATTTAAAACATTGCTGTCAAAAAATCGCGTTTCATTTGTTCGTTTTGATGAACCGCTAACCGAACAATGCGTTGATGAACGTTTCTGCAACCGGGCATTAAAATATCGAAGGATACGAGGATTACCAAAAATAAGTGCTACTATATTTAAAATTCCGGCAATAAAAAAACAGTAAAATAATTATCTCATAAATAATCAATTTGAATGGCAGAATTAAAAGGCTTAAAAAAACTTATTGTAACATCATTTTCTACACACAAATGTTTGAAGTAATCTTGTCAAATTTAGGAAAAGAAATTGAAACAGGGGTTATGAATTTATCATTTAATTCCTCTCTTATTCACAGTAAGAATTTTAAAATAAATTAGTTTAAAATATTCTCTTTTGCTCGCGCTGTATCCCTGCTTTGACGCAGTGAAATTCCACAGTAGGGATCGAAGATTGCCTTGGATTAATGTATCTCAGTAATTACATGCTACCTGTGCCCAGTGCAAGGGTTATACGGTCGTCTGAAGCCCAAATCACACTAGCTAAATTAACTATACTACCGAGAAACACAATTAGCCTGTTTTTGTGCCGAAGAATTAGTAAGGGTTAATTAAATAAGATTATAGTATGTAGATTAGAAAGAAATTGCGAGATACTCCACAAGGAATATTATTCCACAACAGATACGAAAACGCTTTGTTAGTATTCTATATGAGTAAACTAGGTTTCTTTTGTCGAAATTTCAGTTATGAAGTTGTCAACTGTACAACTTACAAACGAGAAGCGGTGGGCATGTGATATTCTCGGAATTATTTTGTATTATACTCCCTATCCCTAGTTCACTTTGACTAAAATTATTATGTTTTCTTTCTTTTTATTCGCGATGAAGCTCATAAAAATGACGTCACTATGCGGCCTGAATATAGTATGGCCGATGCTACTATTATTTATTAATTTATTCGTATCGAACTAATACAATATACACAAGTACATACGTATAAATACGGCAAAAAGTCACTAATGTGTATTTATATATCCACTACTTGGCTATACATGTTGGAAGAATACTAGTTCGTATCGCAGAATTATATACTGATTAAAAACCAGTACCCAGGGTCGCGACGTGGACGCTTCCGCTTGACCTGTTTTTCGTTTTTGACAACTGCCAAGAACTAAATTTTATATTCATAAACTTTATACAAATTTTGAATTCATCAATTTACATCGAAAATTTTATACCAAGAAAACGAAGAATGTAATAATGAATCGATATATAAATTTCTTCTTCCCTTGACAGATGGTTAATAAGCAAACTAACACTGAATTTGTAATAATTGAAAGCTCTGACCTAATCAGCAAAAGTTCTGACTGGTCCGGTTTACACCGATATCGTGCTAAGCTGACCAAATACTAAATTATGACTACTACTAAATAGTTTAGTACGCTTCGTGTAAACACTGACATCAGTCTAGTCAGATACGTTTCGAAGCTAGTACGTAACCAAACTAGCTAGCCTTACTATAAGACATTTTTCGATCGTAAAAGATCAAGACAATGCTTGGTTGTTGACAAGTTAGATTATATGAATTACTTGTATTCACTGATCTCTATACACAACTGGATTTCGTATCCCATGTTAAATTCTTGTGACTAATTGAACGTCGCCATATTTCGCGGGAAGTTCAAACTAAACTTGTGTTTAATTCACATATTTCAATTAGATAAAATTTAACAATTCTAGTTTTAAAAATGGCGATACATCTTATCAAATTATAACCAAATGAAGCTTGACCTTGCAAAAAATTTACGGTGTGACATAGTAACTAAATTTTTGGTCTACAACCGAGGCCATACGGCAATACAGGCCTGAATACTTATCCCTGCTCAATGCGTCACGTTCATACTATGAGGCCAGCGCGCTAGTCTAGTCCTCTAAAAACAGTCGAACTACTGCAGTCAGCGTGAGTGGACGCACGGCACAGCGCAGCACGGAACGTCAAATTTTGATTGTTTTTCGTTGACGGAAATTGCAAAAATGGTTTTAAAATGCTGTGTACCAATGTGCAGCAACAATCACGGTAACATGGCTAAATTGATATACCTGACATTAAAGATATTAGAAGCTAAACAAGTTTTCCTAATATATGGTGAATGTATATCATGCAGAACATCAAATTAAGTTATTATGAAAAATTTAGGGATAATCAGCAACATTTTACTAAATAGTTATAGAAAAACTATAAACAAATTTGTAATAAAAAGCAGTTTAACAAAAAAAAAATGCGAGCACCTAAATGTATTTTATTCGAAAGTAATGGTTATTTTAAATACGAGCATATAATATGCGTACCTATGTATGTCATTCATTTTTAGTTTAATTATTATCATTTTCATATTATGTTCTATTATATTATTTTCATTTGTTAGCTCCAGATCTAAGATTTATTACTGTTATTCTTATTATTTTTTGTATTATTTAAACAACAATAAATAATTTAAAGTAAAACATGAGTTTATTCGTATATTTAGGCCATTTATAATTGGTTTTTTATTTAATTTGTTATGTACGTAAGAATAGTTATTATATAATTTTGAATAATTATTTATGAGTTGCATATCTTTACAAATCACATTTTACAATCTTATTTGTTTAAAATTCCGTATATTTCCTTTGCTTACACTGCTGTCATTCGAGGCGTGGTGTGACAGTAAGAGGCTAGCTGTGACGTCACGTATTGAGCATTCAGGCCTGTATTCTCGTGTGGCCTCGCTATAACCCTCGAATATACTATGTGTATATTTTATTTCATTTTTATCATTAAATCGACAATAGATTTTGAGAGCAAACAGATGTGTAAGTAATGTTTTTTGCGAATCTATACGAAGTTTGTAAAATTGATTCTATTTATATGAAGGTACTATGAATAATGTAGGTATTTATGTGTATATAAATTTATTTATGAATCTATAAGATCTTACCCTGACCCTGATGAAGACATAAGTGTATACAGAAAAATCGGTTTTGTAAGGACAAAAATGCTGTACGACTGAAATTTCGAGTAATTTTTAACTCCTAATTGGAAATGATTTTCAAGTTTGACGCCGTCAGAATTAAAACCAGTCACCAAATGCACATAGCACACCTAAACGACCCTATTATTAATGTTATTTAAAATATAAACTTTTCGTTTATGTAATAATAAAATTATAGAAACGTAAATATACATTTGAGATTTAAATAGACTTAATTATAACGATAAACATGTTTTACTATGAGTATTTAAATTCACGGATAAATTGTAAATAATAGTAAAACGAAACTAGGTCGCTGGGAACATATGCGAAACGAAGCAGCTTGGATCTTACTCTACCGATATTCTGGCGGTAGTGTAATAATAGTTCACTTTCAAGTTTTTATTGTTTGCTTAATGTAAACGTGGCGATTTGCCGACGGAAGTTTACATGTAAACGCACATTGCCGATGATGGACGGTCAAAATGCATGTCGCGAAACTATGCTTTGTTATTTTCGTCAAAGCCAAACAGGTACATTGGAATTTTCAAACCAGGTTGATTTTAATCACAGATTCGCATAATTGATGCTGTTTAATAGATTAAAATATGACGCACATGGCTATTCCAGAGGTCCTCGACGGGGTTTACATAGAATAACTTGTTCAACATGAGGATCTCGAGAGATATAAACGATGCGAAATCGGCTAAATTAGACAAAAGTTGCCACATTAGTACGTTTCATTGCAACAATCAGTGTTTTTAACCCACAAATTTAATAATTGTTGTATTTTTGTTGTTTGAAGCAAATGAAAAAATCTGATGTGGCCAGCACATAACCTCTCGCCAGATATTTTACCTGGTTGTACGCATAAAACGAAAAATATTTTTAAATACAAATACATATATTCATGTCTCACTACAAAATAATTATTTTAATATAAATTATGTACAATGCATACTCGTACATTTTCTTTATATTCAATATCCTGAATTTTTTTTCTACTTTCTTTTTCTTTTATTCGTAATTTTTTAGCAAATTCCTTTTATATTCTTTTTTAGGTATATTCTTTTACGTTGTTGACTTTATGTATTTTCATAATCTTCATAATGAAGTACAAATATTTGTGACAGTGGCATACAAATATTTTTGACAGTGACATTTATATATGTCAATTACAAACATTTGAATTTCTTGCCTTGAAGTAGTTTGATCTGAGAAATTTTTACATAATAGTTATTTATGTAACAAGTGTGTAAAGTAGTACTTTTTTGGTCGAGTGCGATGTTTTACGCATGAGGCGCAGCCGAATGCGGAAATTGTAGCACGAGACAAAAAATACTATTTCACACGTGTTGCATACAACATTTGTCCTACAATCGAAATGGTATTGATGTTTCTCATAATACTGAGTGTACAGGCATCCAGCAGCTTCAAATACTGTTCATACTCTTTCTCATAACACTGTACAAAATGTAACTTAAACACTTGGAAGAATCTCAGACAGACGATGATTAGTCTTTTATAATATACAAATTGTACATTTAATTTTAAAAATTAGGTTAGGTTAGAATACATGTCAAAATTTTTTAATGTTCTTAAAAATTAGATTAGTACTGAATCTGTTAAAAATATTAGATTTGTTTCATTTACAGTGCATATTCATATTTCATAATAAATTTTATTACTTTCATTATTATTTACTACATAATTATATACTTGACAGGTAAATTAACCGAATTTTAATGTTGCCTAGCAACGCTTATTTACTTTTCAAACACTAGTGCGTGAAAAGTGACACTTTACACACTGTAATGAGTGCGTGAAAATTACTTTTCACGCACGGTTGTAGGAAATAGTTTATTTATGTATCAAGACACTGAAGTTCTACTTTTTATCACGAATGTGGAGTTTATTTTCAGAGGCCCTTTAGGGCCGAGGAAAATAAACCACATGAGTGATAAAAAGGAGCTTCAGTGCCGAGGTGCATATTAAATTTTATTTGAAATCGAAAATTTGTGAAAATGAAAGGAATACTTATTTTTATAGGTTATGTTTACATACCTTTCTGCCTTGTCTTTATATTTCTAATCTCAGACATTAAATTTATTATTAAGAACACGCAACTAAATTTTATTTAAAACGAAGAAATTGATTAAAAATGTAAAATTATAACTTTGAAACAATTTTACGCATACAATAATTACTATATCGTTGGCAACACTGCATTTTCAGAAATCGTCCTATAATGGATTACTTTAGTGCCGATTTCTGAGCTTTTAATGCCGATTTTTGTGCACTTTAGTGACGATTTCAAATAAAATTATTTTATATGGATTTCTTTATCTCTAAATCTATAGAAGATATAATAATGAATTTATATTTATCGAATAAAGAATTTAACGTTCTTTAATATAAGTATTTACATAAATTTTTGATAAATAATATTAAGATGATTTTTTTCTTGTAACTACTACTTCCAGTTATCCAATTGTTACCAAAATTTAATCAACTCTTTCTATTATTGTTAGATTGAGGAATCCGTGGTTAAAAATGTCTTTAGTCTTATAGTATTTGAGAAATGGTTAATCCAACATCCACACAAACATCCAAATAAAATTGCTATATTATTTACCGATAATAATGTAATTAAATATTTTGAGGAAAATGTTATTGTTATAGTATGAAAATGTCGCTATAGCCTGCCTGGACCATGCATATTTTGCCATGAAATACGGGATTATTTTCATTTTATTATTATTATTAATAATTAATAATATTGGAGTAGCTATTACTGTTCATTAAGAGCAGAAGAAAATTTTATCCTTAAATCAATTTTTATTATAATTTATATATTAATTATTGTAATAAACACATTGTTGTAATCAGTTATTATTACAAGGAAATACGAATGATATGGATTGTTGATGTCAACGGAATTGGTCTAGGAGGATAAAAATTCGCAAATAGATTTCGCACTTGTCTTATACTAATACCACTGTAAAATAACTTATTGATTTTTTTCACTTATTGTATAATTATTGTCGGCCATATTTTCAGTTCAACAGTAATTGCAAGTAATAGTAAAAATAAATAAACGCAGCGTAACTTGACAGATAAACCGTTAACATTTGTTCATTTTTGTTCAATTCCATGGCTATCGCTATTTTTAGGGTCATTTTCATACCTAATTTTTGAGGTTACAAGACACGCAAAATTATTTTTGTTTATTTGTTTATTGGAATTTTATGCTCTACAACTTTTATTTAAAGTTTTTTTTACCGAAAATAATTAGGGGAGCAGAAAATTACGAAAATATGATTTAACATGTTAAATCCCTATGTTCGGGTGTTCGGGTTACCACCCTGCATACTGTTCCAATAAATGTGAATACTAGCATTTTTATTACTATTTTTGTCGATCGATTTTACACTGGAGTACCTATTACGATGCCATTAGAATCGAATGGTTACATAGTAAATTTATTTTTAAAAAATCATGTATTTTTTGTGGATTAAAGTGCGTAACCCTAGGGCGGATTTCCAGGTGAACAAGCGTTGGTCGTGACAGTGACAGAATCAGTTGGAGTCCGGAACCGGACACAATGTCGCAATAACGTCACGCCACGGAGAAACAATTAAGTAACGGCGTTTGCATGCTTTTTCTTCTTCCCACTCAAGACACGCGTTAATGATCCGAACACAATAATTACGAGTAGATAGGATTTTTGTGTTAAAGGTTGTTTTACACGATCGAATAAATAATATATAAAACTTCATCTAAAATGAAATCAATATGTATGTAGTTTATTTTCTGTAACATAGATGTGAATGTCAGTATTTTTCTCACACTCAAACACGAAGCATCCCGCGCGGTCGAACTCCCACGCGGTCAAAATGTACCTCCACCACTTTGTCCGTTCTACAGAAATTCAAATATTTCCACGCCGTCGAATCCCACCCGATCGAAATGTTACACGATGCAAATCCCTCGCTCCCGTACCGCTCTCTTTATCGATAGTATTGCATTCTAACAATCTATGCTTCATGGAAATTCCGCGTCAAAGATAATATATTTTTTAAAAAAATTAGAACATTTATTATACAATAAAATATTTAATAAATGAAGCAGGAAAAGAATTTACCTATACATTTTAAGTAAAATTATTGATATTTTTGGTCCGCCATTTTAGATTATCTGTCACATTATGTGAATAAGCAGTTTATTCTTTATTTCAGTTGTAAAATTGTGTATTACTGTGTCTATTATAAATCTTCTGTTGCTTTTATTTCCAAATAGATTTTCTTCCACTCGGCATATTTTGACAATAACGGTAACTTGATGTATCTACACAAACTTGTCTACTTGAAAATAAATTTAATTATTTTATAATATTAAGTAACTAGTAAATTATCATATTTACTTATGATGGATAGGTAAATTATTTTCCTGCTTCATTCATTAAATAGTTCGTTGCATAATAATATAATATGTTTTAAAATTTCGGCGGCGTGGAATTATTTGAATTTCTTTAGAACGGACAAAGTGGTGGGGGTACATTTCGACCGGCTGGGATTTCAATCGCGTGGAATTTCGACCGCGCGGGATTTCGACCGCGTGGAATTCGACCGCGCGTAACGTAGGTACTCCTCAAACAGTGGAGTTCGCTAACATTGGACACATACAGTGTGTTTGGCGTAAATCCGGCACCAACAATATTTCGTTTATCTTGAGAGATACAAGAAAATGTTAATAATCAAACTTCAACTAGACAAAGAGGCTCATAAGATGACCATAGTAGGAATTTTGCATCACTTCCCATTTTAGAGGAAATGGGTACAACTTTAAATCTAGCACAGGGAATCTGTATTTTTATATATTTTTTTTGAATTTACATAAAATTAGCTTCACGATGATATCTAAATATCATTGTTTTACTTCAACCATTTCAAAATGCCGACCATTTATTTTCAAAATATGTATTAATAAAATTCCATACAATATTAAACATAGCAAGATATGAAACAATTTTATTACCTTAAAACAAAAGAAAATTATTTATCTACATAAAATTAGTGCTCTAATAGCTGGTTCATGATGGATTTAATTTACAAATTTAGATTTACGAATTTACATTTATAAATATAAATTATATCTGCCTTTACTGGTTCATGATGAATTTAAGAAATTTATGATTTAGAATTTACATTTAAAATATCACCATATTTTATATTCTAAATGTAAATTTGTAAATACGTCCAATCATTTCACAGTATTTCAAACAATGATTTTGATGAAGGAAAATGACAGTTTCAAGTGACAGTTGAAACATTTTAATTTTGATTTGACAAATGGATTCTGAAAATATGGATATATTATTAATATTATCTGTAGAACAATACAGATTGATTATGATAAAAGTGATAAATATCATATAACTGTCATCCCATCTGAGTCAAACCACGTGACCTAATATAAGTTGATTGGGCATATTTCATATCTTTAAATTCACTATAAACCAGCAAGGTAAATCGTAAATTTCAAATCTAAATTTGTAAATCTAAATTTATAAATTAAATCCATCATAAACCAGCCATAACAATTTTGTGATTTAATTTAAGGTATTAAAATTGTTTTATAGCATGCTATGTTTAATTTTATATGGAATTCTATTAACATAAATTTTGAAAATAAATGGTCGCCATTTAGAAACGATTGAAGAAAAACTATGATATTTTGGTATCGTTGTGAAGCTAATTTTATTTACTGGAAAAATATAAAAATACCGATTCCATTTGCTAGATTCAAACTTGTACCTATTTCCGCTAAAACCACGAGTGATACAAAATTCTTACTATGATCATCTTATGAGCCGCTTTGTCTAGTTTAAGTTTGCTTATTAACACTTTTTGTACCTCTCAAAATAAACAAAATATTCTTGGTGTCGGACTTATGCCAAACATCCTGTATACATATAGCCTGTCTGGATTTCGAAGATCACCATTGGGATCTTGGAAACTATAAGTAAATAAGAGATACGACTTCGGCTCAATGGGATAGGTATGTGGTGCGCTTTTAGGGGGCCATACAATAACTCTTATACCAATTATCGAAAGAGAAAAAAATAAGAATTTTTTAAAGTAAAAATTAAATATGGGATCCATTTAAAAAATGTAGATTTGTGTTATATCTCGAAAATTTACCGATAAAAATTATTTTAGTAGGCCACTGGTTAGAAAATAAAAATATCAAACTTTTTTATTTGATATATTTTTCTTGATTTCAATTTCAAAATGAAAATATCGACCAAATTCAGTTTTTTGCCATTATCTAGTAACCTATGAGAATTTTGGCTAAAATAAAAGCACATGCATACGGACTACTAGGCGATAGCATATAGGGCGCGAGCAGACACGTGACTCGAGCGACATTGACGTGCTTGGAATCAGCTGATTTGTGTGCGCATGTCATTTTGACAAGGACTATGTTAAGTTCACAATACCAATCTTTTGATTTATTTTGATTTTTAACTGCTAAAATGTTATTATTTTTAATTTCATATGTTTTACTGCTTAAAAATGATAAAATAATAACATTGAGGGCCCTATTCTGTAACTCGGTGGTTAATTTTTAACCACTGGTTAAAATTTTTATCCAATAGTTATTGATTTGACAACTAAAAATCCCTTTTTTTGTTATATGTCAACATACTTGATTGGTTAAAAAAAATAACCAGTGGTTAAATATTAACCACTGAGATACAGAATAGGCCCCTGAAGCAGTTTAAAATCAAAATAAATCAAAACATTGGTATTGTCAACGTGACATTGTTCTTGTCAAAATGACATACGCACACAAATCAGCTGATTCCAAGCACGTCAAGGTCGCTCGAGTCACGTGTCTGCTCGCGCCCTATACAATGCAGATAGGTCGTTTATTAATATTTGCAAAAAAATGATAATCGTATGCCTACTAAGAGTGAAGTTTCTGTCGCTCAAAAATTCAGTAGTGTCCGCTTATAACGAATCACCACCTGCCATCAAGGCTGATTCGTTATAGCTGAGGTTCCTGTGTGTGTATGTATGGATCCTCCACTCTAACTCAAATTATATCATTCAGAAATATTTGACACCTTGCATTTCGACCTTTTTCAATTATGGAAAGAGCCCATTAGATTTTGGTGTAAATCGGATAACCGGAAATGGCACTTTACTTGAAGCCCAAAATAGTTTTTCTTCGAAAAATACCTTTAAATGTTATTTTTTCGAGATTAATTTTATTATAAAAATTAAAGATTATTAATTTTTCTACAGATTTGCATTAATACTTTTTCTATATATTTTATGGATAAATTTATAAAATTATCTTTAAATTAAATCCCAGATCCTACGGTTTAAACAAACAAAACGCAGTTATTCAAATGTATGTAACTGACAGACAAATGTCACTATTAATGAACTAATCATTTCAAATTAATATTAGTAACGTTTTAAAAAGAAAAAAGTAAGTAGAACAATAGAAAAGGAATTCAATACAGTTTCCAGCATACGTAAATATGTAGGTATGTATTCAGATTAATAAAAATTAACGATTCACAAAAATGTTTGGATTAGTGAATTTTATTCTATCACGATATTTCAAATTTAATCTTAAGATTATTCAATTTTCTAGAGATTTGTATTCATACTTTTTGTACATATAAATGTCACTGTCAAAGAACTAATCATTTCAAATTAATAATAGTAAAGTTTTAAAAAGAAAAAAGTAAATAGAACAATAGCAAAGAAAATCAACACAGTTTCCTGAATAAGTATTAAAAATTAAAGATTCACAAAAAAATGTAAGCTAATCCTCATTTTTGGATTAGTGAATTCTATTCTATCCCGGTATTTAAAATTTAATCATTTTATTATAAAAAAGGTAGTTACTTGGATTAGATTGGACTATATTTTAAGATATAAACTGCCAAAATTAGAGTAAAATTCGCTAATCCAAAAATAAGGATCAGCTTAATTTTTTTTGTGACTCGGGCTGTAAATGGCGGGAGGCATTTTGTTGGCCACACTATATTTTTTAATACATGAAAGTGTGAAAAAATGAGCACTTTTTTAACGCTTTGCAGTGAAATAATGAAACGCTATGGCACACAAAGACTGATTAGAATTTGTAAATATGTACTTTTAATGCAATTACTGACAAAAAATTTATAGTTTCATTTATTTTATTATTACTTGTAGTATATAGTGCTGAACATCAGTTATTAAAACAAATTGCAGTTCCGATTCCAAG
The DNA here is from genome assembly GCA_963082715.1 of Harpalus rubripes. Taxonomy (NCBI): domain Eukaryota; kingdom Metazoa; phylum Arthropoda; class Insecta; order Coleoptera; family Carabidae; genus Harpalus; species Harpalus rubripes. Next base: position 90,653,115 of record OY720448.1, read on the forward strand.
TCGTAGTAAGTGGAATTACGCCATAATTAATCCTAAATATATTGCTTTATATCCCTTTTGTCTGTTTCTTGATTAATTGAACAAATTCAAAAATCGGATTGAGTTGAATTGTTAATATTATTATTCGCCATGACAGGCGCATTTACAACACCGCCAACGGCTTCTGCGAGTTCCATTAACAGTAAAATTTCAGTGGGTGTATACTTTATAAGTAGGCGTTGAAAAAAGTAAATTAAAATACCCCAGATACAGATCCCAGGAATATTAATATTATGTTATTCATCATATCGCCATTAGCTTTTACACATCATTTCAGATTAAATGCAGAATTATCAATGAACAAAATTTAGGATTGTATGTACATTATTATTTATATCTGTGTAGGCGGTGAAATTAAAAGTTTTCAGGAACTGGCATATTAATTCCTAAATTGAAATATGTTTCTCACTATAAATAAATTACATGGTATTGCGGAAAGTGTATTGATCTGTCACAAAATAAATTAAATGAAAATTTCCCCCAGCAAAGATCAAAGAAATATCAATGTATTCAAATTCAAATCATTATATTCACTATCTGCCACTTTGCTGCCTTTCAAACTAAAATTTGCAATTTCCCGGTGCACTCGTGAAAATATAGAAATTAAAATGGATTTCTTCCGTAACTGGTAATTATTGGCGACATATTTTGTTGGCAGTTGTTTGCACCGGTTTCTTATTGTATATTTACTACAAAATGGGAAGATTGACGGCTGTCGGTATGTCAGATCGCTGAAATACCGACACATCCGCCACTGGCAGCGATTTGGGAAGTGAAGGATTAATTATTTTGTCAAAAATCCGGAAGTTCGTGACGGACAGTTTTTATTATCAATTATCTATCGCGTTCAACGAATTCTGAACAGGAAGGACTACTTTTAAAGAATTTTATCAAGAGATATATGTACTTTTTATGTTGAATAAACTGATAATATTATTTTGAATTAATTATAATTTTATTTTTAATGACGAGCTAAATCTTTCATTTCCTGTTTGCAAAATCTTATAACTATCAATATTTTTAAATTTAATTTATCACATATTAATATAGAATTACAGTAAAAATATTTATGCAGAGGAGGCACGTCATCAAAGTTTGTAACTAGATAATGACGTCACGAAATTAATAGATTTACATGGTATATTAGTTTAATTTTTAAAAGTGTAATGTGTGGTATTCATAATTATATTTACGTGCGATGCTAATTTTTGCAAACAAATTAATAGATATATTAGATGAATAATACTTGAACATCATTGTAAAACTTAATACATTTACAATTTGTGTTATTGACGGACGTAGAACTGTCACACGCGCCGTGCTGTTTCGTTTGTGAATGTTAAGGTTAGGTTTTGCTCACAAAATAATCTCTCTACGTTTTACGGATCATTAATTGGAAGATAACAATTATAAAATCCATAATAAACATACAAAGTTACCTTTAGTTGTTAACAATAACACGTAACCCTATTCTATTTATATATTACTTGACAGCTATTTGCTACTGAGCGTTCTATTGTTTTAAGAATATTCTTATTCTAGTAGGAATATTTCTGACATCGATAGAACGTACATATTATCATAAATAGCAAAGTTACGAGTTAACTAAAGAAGATAAGTGCAGCATTTTTCATGAATATACTGAAATAAAGGAGGTAATAGAAACAAATACCGCTTTTGTCCACTTCTACTTGCAGTTACCCACTTAATCCATAAAAATCAGTAATATTTGTTGTAATTATTTTCTTTTATCCATTAATATCAGTCACGATTTTTGTTTAATACAAATATAACCTATAAAATTTACTGCCATACGAACGACAACACCCCATGGGCGAAAGTCAATATGCATGATATGTAAAAGTATAAATTTTCAAATCCAGTAATGCCAACTATTGGTGAAAAAATGAACTATAATTATTTTAAATAAATTAAAAAATCTGATGTGGACACCACACGACTTCCTTGTACACAAGACCAATATGAAGTATAGACCCAAGTATAAAATTGCACGTATTTGACGTAATTTGACATTAGCATCTATTTTTTATTTCTAAAATCAAAATGAAACCATTTTATTGAAGAAAAACTGTTAACAACTTCAGGTAATATGTCACTTCCGGTTAGCCTGTTTTAACCAAATCCACTATGTTATTCCAATTGACATAAAAGTCTTATATACCAAATTTGTAAAGTGTTAGATTATATTTTAAGATAGTTTTTCATTAAAATCTATTATAGGCTTCAAATAAATTACCATTTCTAGAAATTATGTAATGACCAAAAAGGGAGGTGCACAACTAGATGTTATAGCAGTCCTAAATACAAAATTTCAACTTTCTACGGCTTACCGTTTTTGAGTTATGCGAGATACATACGCACGTACGTTCGTACGTACAGACGTCACGACGAAATTAGTCAAAATGGATTCAGGGATGGTCAAAATGGATATTTCCGTTGAAATCTCAAAACCGAAATTTTTCGCGATTACAATACTTCCTTTACTTCGTACAAGGAAGTAAAAAGCGTTCAAAACATTATGTTAGACTTTAAAATAATTGTAAATTTAATTAAAATGTACTTTTCTTGCAGTATGCAAAAAATAGTATTTATTTTCCTCGTTTTCCTAAATATAAACTTCACTCGGCCATTACTACAGTTTTTTTTTCATTTTGTAATAATTTGATGACGTGCCTCCTCTGCATAAAAATTTTTACTATACAATTTCTGAATAAAAATTAAAATTAAATGAAAATAATAAAAGATTTATCCATTTTTATTTCATTTAACCAGGAACCGGAAACCGAACCGAACCCGAACCGAAAACCGTTCCTAACCCACCTTTTTTTCGAACCTGAACCAGAACCCGAATAAGCGTTAATTTGGGCGACATGAACCCGAACCGGAACTGAACCCACTATTTTCGGGTTCAAAAAACCTGGTTCACTGAACCGACATCTTTACAAAAACTTCTAATATATAAATTTTTTGGGAGAAACAAAAATTGTTTGACTCAATGACAATTGCGCAAGTTGAGATAGCAGTTACAGCTACACAAGTTAGTGTGGAACAGACATTTTCTGCAGTGAAATTCTTTTGCAACTTCAGCGAGTAAATATGTATGTCCGAAGAAATATTAGATATTTTGATTATAAGATTAAATGAAAATTTATTGGTACGGGTATTTTTAACGTAAATAATTCTTTTTGTTTTTCATTTTTATTATTTACCTAATAGAGTAATATTATTTCGTAATTATTGAGCATATCGCCTTTTATTTACCATACTCGTATGCACATTTTTTTTTTTATTTCAGATGCATATTTTTTACTTTTTCGAACCCGAACCGGAACTGAACCGATACCGAACCACCTAAAAATATTTTTTCTGAACTCGAACCGAACCTGAACCCAATTTTATTTTCATTTCTCAACCTGAACCCAAACCGAATTCGTCTTTCTGCGGTTTCCGGGTCCAAGTGAAATAATTTTGTGTCGTATTAACTGATCTAAAACTGATTTTTGTGTCAAGTAATCCACTTCTACCTGTCCGTGCGAATTGCAAGATGTAGGTACTGTAACGTGAGAGGGTAGATAGAGGGTGAATTCTGCCCGGGCAGTTGAATATACAGACGCTGTTGAGTCAGTTGAGTATATAGGCGCTGTGGAGGTCAGTAGGTTGAACAGTTAAATGTGAAGTGACATAAATAGTCGAAATAAATAAACAATAATATCGTGTAAAGAAATAGTGAATTGTTAATTGTTTAAATAAATATATAGTGATAATGTTTAACTAGTTAATTATATTCGTAGTCTTAAATTAATATTTAATATTTGTTTAATATTAGTAATCGTCATTGTTATTATTTTTTAAATATTTATTTATCGTTTTAATAAACATCTACCTATTTCAATTAATAATAATTCTTTGATTTTTCAACTTCAGCCTAATAAATAAAAATGTTAGAGTACCTATGTTCTATCCAAAGCAGGATTTCCTATTTCGCGTTCACAAAATAAATTTTGTGACTGGTTTTTTTAAACGTTTTAATGTCAAAGTTTTAAATAAATTAAATACGTTTAATTAACGTTTATCCAACACCGACTCATAATATACTTATTACTCTGGCTATATGAAATAACTAATGTACAACATTAGTCACTCCGTGAGAGAATATTTAAGAAGTCACGGAGGAATTATTACTAATTTTTGGTTTTTTTAAATATAAATAAAAAGCAATTTTACAAAATGATTATATTATTGAAATAATTTAATATTATGAAACTTATTAAATTAAATTACTATTAAGCTTTATGCTAAAATAGGATACTTATCTTTGCACAATGACAGCTGTCATGTACGGCTGATGAAATGAAACGAAAACGAGAAACGAATTAGTGATTACTTGCTTCGGAATTAAATTCAAAGATACTGCTCGTGCTAAGTGAATACGTTTTAAAGGAAGGTCCTCATTTTCACCCATTTTAATGTATTCCCAATGACGGACAATAATTATTACAGGACTTTTTTATCAATAACAATATAATAAAACCATAACAACCATTCAATGGCTACTTTGTAATTTAAAATACATCAATTTACTTGTCAGTGTCAAATGATAAATAAAAACATAAAAATGATTTAAAAAGTTTTTAAAAAGTGTTGGATAAAACGTTGTATTACATTCGTGTGGAATGTATATTAGTCACTAAAGAAAATTAGCCACTCTCCCTGCGGGATACGTGGCTAAACTTTTTCTTTCGTGACTAATATTATACATTACAAACTCATATAATAAATAAGTATTACTATACGACAAAAACTATTAGTAAAGTGATTATTCCTTATTACATTTATCAACATTGAAACTAAATTTAATTTTTAACCAGGGCTGCTCCGTGGATATAAGGCGCCTTTGTGCAAAGTTATATTTTAGCGCACCTCCCCCCCATGATGTAAAATTTGCAAATTAAAGTTAATCGTTTGTTGTAATCAATAATTTTATAGTTACAGTTTGCATTATAACAATGAGAAAAAATTATCTGTTTAACAGGATATTTCTTTTACTATTTAATTTTTAATAATAAATAAAGGAAATTCAATATCGGTAGAAAATAAAAAGTAAATTATTTCACTAAGATTTCAGAATTGAATGTAAATCATAAAGCATTTGATTCTTCGTAATTGCTAATTGTGCGGGGCACAACCGGCCCACCCACACGGAGCGGCCCTGTTTTTAACTATAAATTAAATTAATATGAAATATTATTTTTACTCTAGGACGAACTATTGTGACGAGAGGCTCGTACATCTAAATGCAAAACATTTTAATGAAAACAAATTTATAATTTTAAGTATTTTCAACTGTTTAAAATTGACTGATTAAAATGTATCAAATATTAAACATAAGTTTGTACGTACTCAGCCAATGGACCTTTTCAATTTAAAGAGATAGAAGATATGCGCAATGGGGATCTGCGCATAGTAAGAACAACTGAGATCTATGGCGTTTGTTTCTAAAAAAATACACGTAAAATGTGTGAATATCTCAGATAACTTTAAAAAATCTTATCGAAATAAGTTACAAAAGCTTTTACTGAAGTTAAAATGTCTAGCGATGCAAATTTTCACCGAGAATACAGGTATTTTAATGACTGCAATATTTTTGACGTTTCGTTTGACAGCCCAACTGGCAGTTGTTCGCGTCATATTCCTTCTATTTGCAGCGATAGAAAGAGATAGTTAAATTGAAAAGATCCATTGTTAAGAGGTAATCCCTTTTTAATATATACCTTTCATGACTACAAAAATAAAAAATTTCAATATTTTACATTATCCAATAATTACACATAGGTATATTAAAATATTACGTTTGATATTTCACCGAATACGCAAAAATTTAAATTCAAATTCACGATCTACAACTATAATTAACTTCTAATAAAATCTATCTTTCCATTTAATCAATTATCCATCCAACCACAAATTAATATTTTTCATGTTGCAATAAAATTGTTTGTAGTCTGACTAATATATCTGACACAACAAAGAAAATAATTTAATACGTCTAGAAATGACTTGGCTTATTTCGGTATGCAGCAGGCGTAAATGTATTAAACGGAACGTAAACATAGAATGATAACATCAATTCAACTTACAAATTATTTCCGCCGCCTCCCAAATCATAGGAATTAGCTGCACTAACAAAACCAAACAGACGTGGAAAGTTCTACATACCTGTAACAAAGAAAAATATCATTAGTCTCAAACAAATATTAATGACATGAAATTAAAATTGTGATCAATGGAATATTTTATTAATTCAAGTATAATTAATCATTAGATGTTTATAATTTGTTGCACACATAAAAGAATAATAAATAGCATCGCGCTCCAATTTCTGTTTCACAAAATTTTAGGCATATTTAGTGATGCACGACGAGGCGAGAGTACTCTCGCATCTCGTCTCGTCTCGTTACATTATGCGAGACGAGAACGAGAGCGAGATTTCAATTTAAAATTCGAGGCGAGATCGATATAACAACTGCGAGAAGCGAGAAATCTCGCGAGAGTCTCGTGAGAATCTCGCAATAAAAAGTGTTTGTAACTTTATAGCTTTGATTCATAAATTCAATTAAAAATGCACCGTACAAGAAGTAAAGTCAACGCTAATTCATGCATAGAACACGTAAATGTGAAAATTATATGAATTCGCAATATTTTTTGAGTCTATTTAGAGTCAATTAGTATCGGTCTCTGAGCGATAAATTTCAAAAATAAAGACAAAATCGGTAATGCATCCAATTAAACGAGTTTTCTCTAATATTTCGGCCCCTAATTCACCCCGGTTAAAACCACGGTTAATAAAACTCGCACCTTAAAAGTAAAGGATGTTATATTAAGCATCGATGGAAGCCAACAGGGAGAGAAGCGGAGTGATTGGTTGCCAGCGGGTTACCCGTGTAGCGGTTTTTTATGACTTAATCTTACTTAAATAGTGGCATATATTTAAGGAAAAAGTGTAGCTACTTTTAGTTACATAAAATAAGTTTTAAATGTTTAATTTGTTTTACTGATAACAGAATGTGTTCTTATTGAAATAGTTTAAGAGATCGCAATTAGATGATAAATTGGATATTTTAGAAGTAAATTAAATTATTTACTAACTTATCACATTTTCTGGTGACCGTAAATGAATAAACATTATGTTCGTATTGAAATAATTTGGTGACCAGAATTTAGTGTTTCGTCTCTTTATTATAGTTAAACGACTGCAAATACATGGAAACCGGTGCTATTGATGCGAACTTGTCTCTTGTAGTTAAATATGAGTAGTTACGTAAATACGTAGTGCGCAAGCGCTTATTTTTATAGCGAGACTGTCGCGAGACTGTCGTGTGAGAACGAGATTAGCCACCAAAAAAATGTGCGAGAACGAGAGCGAGATTACAGATTCGAAAACGAGACGAGATCGATATTTTATATTTCTCGTCTCGTCTCGCCTCGCGTGCATCACTAGGCATATTTTACAGATTAAAGTGTTGCGTTCATTATTATTGTAACGTGTGAGCCCCGCTGCTACGCTGAACAATCGTCTAAGTGTAGCGATGACGCAATCGCGGTAGCAGCCGGGCTACGTAAACAAACAAGCCGCGACGTGTTTAATTACTTCCGGTCGCCTGAACCTTTTGTGTTTATTGTTATTATGTAGTCGAACACTCTAGAGCTCTCTGGAAGTTAATGGCAGCTGAATAAAAGGGACGCAGCTATGCTCGGGAGTTAGTTACATATAGAGTCATAGAGACATTCACATGGAGTGTTATAAAATAAAGTGCTAGTGAGAAGCACAGCAGTGTCGTAGTGAGCGTATGCAGTTGGTGTCGAGTACTCGGGAAGTTACTGATAAACTGGGATAGCTGTGGATGTGAATACTCGGTAGTGTTGACGAGTATTGGGAAGATATAGTGTACAAAGACAGTAACGGCTAGGGATTCACCAAGCCAAGCTACTTGGCTTGAAATAAAAAAGCTTGGCTTGGCTTGAAACTTCAAGCTTTTTTTAATGTTAGGCTTGGCTTGGCTTGGGCTTGATGAACACAGAGCTTGGCTTGGCTTGAAAACTTCAAGCTTTAAATATTTTAGGCTTGGCTTGATTTTCAAGCTTTATCAAGCTTTTTCAAGCCTTTTCAAGGTATTTCAAGCTTTTTCAAGCTTTCAAGCTTTATAAATGCTCATGCGCACAGTAGGTATATAGGTCTTGAAAACCATTAGTAGTTGTTCGGTATCAAGATTTTAATATAAATATTCGATGTGAATTAAAATAAATATATCGATATACCGATAAATCCGATATATATCGATGTATTGGAATATTGATGTATCAATATATCGATATGTTATGTCGATGTTTCATTGTATGCACCAATGTTTATTTGTTGTAACATTGCTAATCATTTGTCTTTCCATATTTTTAACTAATTTTTGTTTCTGATTATTGTTATTTCAATTTAATATGTTATTTATATGTTTCATGTAATTTTGTCCTGTAAATGGTATTACCGTTGGGCAATAAATATATTATTATTATTATTATTATTATTATTATTATTATTATTATTATTATTATCGTAACAATGTATAAATCACGTTTTGTTTTACATAAATTTATTGTGGTACAATTGAAAAATATCTTCTTATGCGTAAAGATAAACAAAACGATTCAATAAAATTTATGAAACTCACACGAAGTGTTTTTTCTTTGTAATTATTAAAATATAAAAATATTGAAATGTATATTTTGTTCATTTATTTTATTTTTAAGAGTAAACAATCAACATAAATTTATTATCTTTTATTAAATATTTACCCTTCAATTTGTATGTGTCTTTTATTATTTTCGTTGACTGCATCTATTCAAGTAATCATATGCATTAGTTGGACTTTATTTATTTTAATAAGTAAAATGAATAGGACTTAAGTTCATTTTTACTCGAAATGACCTCCCAACAAACTGTTTGTCATACTATACAGTTCATATTCATCCTGTATAAATAAAAAAACTCAAGACTCCAAACACGCGACAACAGTGTTCAAATAAATACACAAATATTTTGGAATGTACAATGGGATGATACTTTTATACCTACTTCAAATACATCTGGAAATCATAAAACCCTATAGACGGAAATTTCCCCGAAATTTTGTTTGTTCGTGACATAAATACCTACTCGCCTCTTCTTATGAAATTTCTACTGATTTTTGAGTACTAAGTTAAATACAGAAATATAATTACAGTAATCATGTGCAAATTCAAATAATACACAAGGAAATACCCTCAACGATACGAATATGTCGTTATTACCGAAATTTGTGAAACTTTTTCAACATCTTATAAATTTATTTTGTATACTTAATTGTGTGCGCGTTCTACAATGTGCGACTAGTTGGTTCAAATTGAGAAAATAAGTGGTCTTTGCATAATAAGAATGATGAAGGGTATAGTTTCCTATTTACAATGTTTTGTAGCTTACTGTACTGGCAGGTAATGAAGGCTGGTCCTTTTGGAAACTTCAATTCTTAGAAGTTCGCAAAAATGTGCCGAAGCAATGAGAAAGTACGTTACCACCATAAAATTACGGATTTGTAGGCCTCGACAACATTTCTGAAGAAAAGCTTGAAAAAGCTTGTTTTCAACCAAGCTACTTGACAGTCGAAGGCTTGGTTTGGCTTGAAAATTCAAGCTTTTTTAAATGTTAGGCTTGGTTTGGCTTGGGCTTGGTGAAACAGAAGCTTGGCTTGGCTTGAAAAGTCAAGCTTTTTTGAACGGCAGGCTTGGCTTGATTTTTCAAGCTTTTTCAAACCAAGCCAAGCCAAGCTTTCAAGCTTCAAGCCAAGCCCGTGAAACCCTAGTAACGGCGAGTCGGGAAGTTACTGGTATACCGGGATAGCTGTGGAAGAGAATACTCGGTAGTGTTAAAAGAGTTTTGGGAAGCTAGGTATACGGGGACAGTAACAGCAAGTGGAAGTGAATACTCGGCAGTGGTGTTGAAGAATAGATGGTTATGATTTTGACGTCACACGCAAGAAAGAATACGACGATGTAGAAGTTGAGATGGAAGATCGGATTACAAACAAACCACGCCATTTTTAAAGTTCTGTCTTCTGTCACTTGTGTTTTGACATTTGAGTTTTACATGTGATTCAATGTCTTCCGACGGCTGTGGAAACTTAAAGAATTTCACATTTGTCATGTATTCTTTATAATAATAGCGGGAGTCACTGTTGCAAAGACCATACACTCGCTTGATACTTGGCACCAACTTGCAACTGTCACCATGACAGCGATTTGTTTGTAATCTAGCAACGGAGTGAAACGAGTCACAAATGTAGTACAAAGAAAATACCAATAGATGGCAGCCCGAAAATATACCTCTGTATAACCTTCCATTGTGGCATACGGACAGTCGGCGATACTGAGGCCGTGGAAGTTAGACAGAGAGTTACATAAATAGATAGATAGTGTGGTGCAAGGGGTGACTTCTGTCCGAGCAGTTGAATATACAGACGCTGTTGAGTCAGTTGAGTAAATAGACGCTGTGGAGGCCGGTAGGCGGACAGTTGAACGTGATATAAAATTAATAAATAAATAAAAATTGCTAATTGAAAATTATTACATTCTATGTTCAGAAAAAAATTTACTGCCAAAGTGAATATAAAAATATAAATAAATGCAACGCGATTTTTTGACAACAATGAATGTCAGAAGAACATGGAAACTAATACGAATTTGTTCACAAATAATTAAATTTACTTTGGAAGTAAAATTTAACCACAGATTATTTTTTGAATAAAACCAGGCCTTTTCGATATAAGTAATTAACTAAAAGTTTTTTTTTTTTAAATAAACAATTATTGGATATTTTTTTGTTTTCTGAAAATTTGGACAGGTTCTGTTTTTGTAAATTAAACTCTGAATTTATATTAAGAAACAAAATATGTTTGAAGATTTAGATAATTAAGAATTAGAAATGTAAATCTACTATAGCGAACAGTAAAAGGGAAAAACGAAGACAGATAACGATGATCTTATAAAACTGTATAAATAAAAATAAAAATTAGATGTAATTGGAAAATGGTCACATGCCACAGGTCTATGTATTACTAAAATCCTTTCTATAAATTGAAATCCGTGGTGATGTATTTATAAACATTTTAACTGGCATGTTACATTTGGCAAGTGTATTTTTAAGTTAATTTCAAATAAATAAACATTTAAATGGCCGAGTGCTTCAATTCAATAATATTATACTAACAAATTGTGCTTTTAATATATTACATACATGTGTTATATTTACTCAGGACACGAAAAGTAAATAATTATGTTTGTTGAAAGCTCGTATATATAATTTTTTTTTTCTTAACTCTAAACGCACGTATGGTTTCATTATTCGTATTATTGGTTATAAACAACACTTTATCGCATAAATTTTAATATCCATTGCATACAAAAAATGTCTACCTTTTTGTTATTCAAGATAGAGTATAATTGTAAAATACTACAACGTTTTGTTAATTATTTGTTAGTAGATAGAATATAATGTAAAAAAATCTGATGTGGACACCATACGACTTCCATGTACGCAAGACCAACATGAAATAAAGACCCAATTATAAAATTGCACGTATTTGACGTAATTTAAAATTAACATTAATTTTTTTGTTTTTGTACTTTTTTGTTCTAATCCATAGCAAGCTTTATTACAAAAACCAAAAAGTATATAATTTTTAAATTTACGTATCTCGCTTATACAAATGGCTAATTTAATAATACTTGATGTGCTAGACACAGAATTTAATTCTCTAAAACTTTTATTTGAAGCATTTATTTCTAAAATAAAAAAAAAAACATTTTATACAAGAACTGTTAATAACTTCAGGTAATATGTCACTTTCTACTTTTTGTCTTAATCCATAGCAAGCTTTATTATTAAAACCAAAAAGTATATAATTTCTAAATTTACATATCTCGCTTATACAAAGGGCTAATTCAATAATATTGGTTGTGCTAGACACAGAATTTAATTCTCTAAAACTTTTATTTGAAGCATTTATTTCTAAAATCAAAATAAAACCATTTTATTCAAGAAAAACTGTTCACAACTTCAGGTAATATATCACTTCCGGTTAGCCTATTTTAACCAAAATCTATAATATTATTCTCATTGAAATAAAAGTCTAATATACCAAATTTGAAAAGTTTTGAATTATATTTTAATATAATTTTTCATTACAATCTATTATATGCTTCAAGTAAAGTACCACTTCCGGAAATTTTGTAATGACCAAAAAGGGAGGTACACAACTAGATATTATAGCAGTCCTAAATACATAATTTAAACTTTCTACGGCATACCGTTTTTGAGTTAAACGAGTTACGTACGTATTTAATTAGTCAAAATGGACTCAGGGATGCTCAAAATGGATATTTCCGAAAAGTTATTGCCCGAAAAATGCATAAATACTCATATTTGGGTAAAAAGCTAAATAAAAATCAAATCAAATTTTTATTAATTCAGATACCTAGTTATCAATACGATGATTTTAAATTCACCAATATTAGAATTTTGAAAAAATCGATTTTTTATACAAATAAAGATGAGGGATATGGTCAATTTGGTGTAATAATTCATAATTGGGATTATGGCTTCGGTAGTAACATTATTTGATTGTACAGAATTTTGAAAGATAATTGTTTTCGGAAATATCAATTTTGACCATCTCTGAATCCATTTAGACTAATTTCGTCGTGACGTCTGTACGTACGTACGTTTCTCGCATAACTCAAAAACGGTAACCCGTAGAAAGTTGAAATTATGTATTTAGGACTGCTATAACATATTGTTGTGCACCTCCCTTTTTGGTCATTACAAAATTTCCAGAAGTGGTACTTTACTTAAAGCATGTAATAGATTTTAATTTTTTTTATATTAAAATATAATCCAAAACTTTTCAAATTTGGTATATTCGACTTTTATATCAATGAGAATAATATTATAGATTTTAACTGGTTAGGAATGATTCGACTGTAGAAAGCATTAATAAAGGGAAAATAACGGAGCTGCAGTCACTTCTTGTTGAAATTTTATTGAAATTTAAAACATATAACCAACGTTTCGGTCACAATTTGACCATCATCAGGGTAATGTTTCAAGGATAAATTAAGAAAAACATGAAAATGAAAAGTTTTAAGGCCGAAACTTTCGTCAAATTTACAATAAATAAATAAAAAACGTGCGTACATATCAGCATTGCATATAAAACTGCTTTATACGCAATGCTGATATGTACGCACGTTTTTTATTTATTTATTGTAATTTTGACGAAAGTTTCGGCCTTAAAACTTTTCATTTTCATGTTTTTCTTAATTTATCCTTGAAACGTTACCCTGATGATGGTCAAATTGTGACCGAAACGTTGGTTATATGTTTTAAATTTCAATAAAATTTTAACAAGAAGTGACTGCAGTTCCGTTATTTTCCCTTTATTATAGATTTTAGTTAAAATAGGCTAACCGGAAGTAATGTATTACCTGAAGTTATTAACAATTTTTCTTGAATAAAATGGTTTTATTTTGATTTTAGAAATAAATGCTTCAAATAAAGGTTTTAGAGAATTAAATTCTGGAACTAGCACATCAAGTATTATTAAATTAGCCCTTTATATAAACGAGATATGTATATTTAAAAATTATATATATTTTGGTTTTTGTAATAGCTTACTATGTATTAGAACATAAAATAATTAAAAAATAAAAAATTAATGTTATTGTCAAATTATGTCAAATACGTGCAATTATGTAATTGGATCTATATTTCAATGTTGGTCTTGCGTACAAGGAAGTCGTGTGGTGTCCACATCAGATTTTTTTGTAACAAAATATTATTTTATATTATCTCAATTGTTTTCACAGCCTGCTTGACATTATGGCTTGGAATATCGTTGAATTTGTAATTTTATGTAGATTCCAAATATATAAAAATATATAGGGTTTTCCATTTGAAATATGAACGTTAATGTCATTACCGGTTAACCCGGAATCGCTCGTTTTTCAGTGTATACTGGACGCCAATGGTTGTAATATATGAAATAGCATAGAATTAATAATTAAAATTAAATTACATTAAATACATATAGGACACCATTCATGTATACTGTACACACAGTACGTACTTTCAATTTAATTAGAAATAAAAATTTAATTAAAGCTTTATAAATGAAATATAAGTTGAACTGCCAACACTTTTATTCAAGTATGAGTGCCTTGTAAAAGGTACATAGGTATAAAAATATCACATACGGTATTCGTTTGATGAAATAGTCTTTCCATTTGAATAAAATTCTATTCAAACTCTCTTTAATCTTGTTAAGAGGCTAGTCACACAAACGACACCAATTTAGCATTTAAACAACATGGAAATCAAATTTCAAAATAAATTGCCCCACTAATAAAATTACGTCAAAAAATTCAGTCGTTCGTTAGTTTCTCTACAGTCCGCACACTTGCATGTGTCGCTGCGGTGTGCATGACGTCACGAGAACTGCCCCCTGTAATATTTACAGCGCTAGGGGGGCCATAATTCAAGATTAACCAGGGGAGCACCTGCAAGCTTTATTATTACGAAAATAAATTTTCCACTTGGATGTCGATGGGTAGAGGTCGAAGATCCCTACTGATTTTATATGGATTGCAGAGGCCGAAATTTACTAACGAATTTATTTGCGAATTTTTGTTCCGCGTACGTGAAAAGAACACTAGTGATTCACTGATTATTGCTCACTAGATTAATTTTATAACATTTTATAACAAGTTATTTAACACGAGGGTAGTGCTAGAATTATTGACAATAATACACGTGGTAAATATATATCCAATCTTAAAACTCCCAACGAATCTAATCCTGCTAGAGCTGTCTAAATTAATTATTAGGAAACTTAAAAACTGTCAAATTAATTTTAGGATAACTTAAAATCTGTCAAAACTATAAATTATGATGTTCTATCTTTTGCAATTTAATAAGCCGGTTTCACATTTTTAAAAAATATTTTAAATGAAAGTTTATGCAATAATTTTCATAGAAAAATAAAAAATAATAATTTATTATTCTCGTAAGTAATTAAATAAAAAGATTGGCGCCAGAAATAATCATAAAAAATCTGATGTGGCCAGCACATTACTTTCCGACAGTAATATTTATTTATTTTTATTTTATTTATTTATTTATTTCATAATTATTCAACAGGAAATAATTCCCAATTACAGAATAATATAAAAGGTAATTTGATGGGTACAGAGAATACAAAGAAAAAAAAAACCATAATAATCCAATTTATAAAATGAGGCATTTACGAAAATTCTACCGGTGAACTGTTACCGGTAAACAGCTGTTTATCAGGTTATAGCTACCGGAATCGAAATTGTAGAACGGAAGTGGTAAACAGGGGTAGATCCATAATCTATAAAAAAAAATTGAAAATTTGAAACAGGTTAGAAATTTAATGTAGTTAACAAACTGAGCAAAGTCCTACTTTGAACACATTTCCAATTTTAACGCGCGCTTCGCTTTGCATCACTACCTTTTTTTGAGATAAGATTCTTCATCCGGTAGATGGATCTGGTAGATATTGTATAATTTTCAAACACTTTTTACCACTCGTGTTTTCGAACACAGTCGCAGTAGATGCGGTATCTACCGGTAGAATTTTCGTAAATGCCTATGTATTTTCTATAAAATCCATAAAGAAAGTTCCTTGCAAAAGTTTCTAAATTTCTTGTATGTACATTACCTTTCGACAGTTGTATGTACTTTATACAAATTCGATACAGAAAGTTTCGAGCAAAAATATCCTATATTTCGAGGAAAATTATAACACAAATATACTACGAATATGTCAATTGCACTTGACACTCACATCTTTCAATCAGAATTTTCTTAATATTGTAGCTGTTTCTAGCATAGCTAGCTAATTTATAAAATTTAATTTCTTTATAATTTTATAACTCTGTATCCATTCAATAAGAAGTATAAAATGCAGTCAAATCGTATAGAGAATACAATGTTCTTTAATATTTATAATAACATTAAATGTGAAAAAATGATAATTAACATTGTTCTTTTAAGAAAAACTGTTATAATCTTCAAATGAGGGTACTTCCGGTTGACCAATTATAACCAAAATCTAATCAGCTCTTCATATGGATGCAACGAAGAGGAATACGAAAGAATTAGAATTTTTTGAATTGTAGTATTAGAGTTATCGTAGACGAAAATTTTGTTAAACACACACACACACGCACGTACGCACGCGCGCACACACATACACACACACACACACACACACACACACACACACACACACACACACAAACACGCACGCACATATACAGACATCATCGTAAAAATAGTAAAATCGTATTCTAGGGACCTTAAAACGTACCTATTCATTAAAAACTCACCACCGAATTTTTTGACCAAATACCTTCCTTACCTAAAGGTGACGGAAAAAACAACCCCCACTCCTGTGACGTCGGAGCACATACAATAAGTCATTCGTAGCCAATAGGAAAACAGTTTACGTTATTTATATAAATAAAAGCAGGCGATAGTTTGTCACATGTTAACCTGTATGTGCTCTGACGTCACATTCTATTTCAGATCACATGACTTGCGTAGTGCATATTAAATGAAACGTGATGCAAAAGTCCAGTGCAAGTTTATTAGCTGTCACTTTCAATACAGAGGTTATGTAGCTATGGATATCACTACACAGGATTCGTTTCTAATAATTCGTCCATTAATAACAAACATACATTCTTTGTACTTACGTAGACACTTTTTACAACTTTGACAAAATAGGGGATTACAGCGCAGTTGATTTAAGAGAAATTAGGAAAAATATTGAAAGTATATGCTTAATAATAAATATTAATAAAAAAATAAAACGACATAATTAAAATACTTCGGAAATAAGGGGATTTTTGTTATAACAGCCCGTCACTCATATGAAATCCAAATATATTATTTTGATTGGCGACTCAAAGACGGCCTAGAAATATATAACGAATACCCAGTTAGGGGCGGAGCCTACTACCAATGGAAGTGGAGAAATTTAAATAACGGAGGCGTGGCTATCAGTCCAGTAGTGCAATTCTCAAACAGTTTTTATTTGAATATAAATATTTTGTATTAAACTTAATATTTTAAATACATTTCCAGTTATAAATCATGTAGACTTGTACAATATAATAATATTAATTTTTATATTTTATTATATGCGCTGACGATATACTTCATAATATTTTACAAAATGTACAATGTAGAACGTCACGCAACAATGCAAACAATAATGTGCTATGACTATTTTAAAGTAGAAAAAAAGTTTTACGTCATATTTATTACAAATACGCATGATATGACTGTACATATGACTCATATCATACAAGTAAAATATTCCACAACTTTTTATACAAATCCTTCATACTTAAACATATTCAGTCACGATTTTCACTTCTCTTCCTTAGAAACTACGTTTTTATTTTACCAGTGTACATCGATTCCATCTCCTTTCTCTTTCCATCTAATTTAAGGTGTATTCACTCCATCCTTTTCTTTTGGTGATATCATGCGTTCATCTATTATGCATCATTATTTGCTAACTCTGTTTAACGCAATATTATGTGTATATCTCTCTCACTTCTGCGATTCAATTAACTTAATGTAAAGAACTTGTCTTTGTTTTACATCAGGAAAATTAGATTGACTTTCCTTGTCACTCTCATTGGAATTCTCATTATACGAAGAACACCTGTTTGTAATCTAAATATACTGGACGTTCGGAAACTTTTGGCCGGTTGTTCAAGATTTTTCAAATTGTTTTGTACTAAGAATGTCAGATAGGAATTTAAGTAATAATTCAACACGCTTGAAAGAAAAGGGGTTTATTAGTATTATAAGCATAAATTTAATGTTTTCATATGACCCAGTTTTTGTAATTAAAATGTAATTATAATAATACCACTTTATATATTTTTATTTATTAAATTAAAGTGTAAAATAATTACAGTATTTAATATTATTACTTTTATCAAAAATGAAATATAAACTTCATATACTTTATACACAAATGAAGACCATAGAAAAATGGGATATATGGGCTTAAGCTACGTTTCCAGCTCTTAACATAGTCACTGTTTTTGTTATTTGTCATAACCTTGAAAGTTTGTCATACGTATAATGGGCTTGAGCGTTTCCAGCTACTGTTTTAGTCTTTGTCTTTGTCATAGCGCATAAACACAAAGTTTGCATACTTCATACTTTCGTCATAGTCTTTGTCGCTGTTCTGTTGGAAAGAGATACATGATGTAAGCGCTATCTCTTTTTATGTTGCGCAGTAGTTCTACGCGTTGTATCTGTTATTATTTTGGTGGTTATGTTATTATTTTTGTGTTGAGATAATATAAATATGGACAACAGAAAGAAAAAAAATCATATTTTTTTATATTATAAGTACAAATAAAATTATATCATATCTTATGGATATACAGACAATATTGAAATTCAAAGTGGAATATTAGAAATATTGTGGCTCGTTCACCATATTAATTTCGGGCTTTATTTCGTGTTATTTTGGAATTATACAAAATAATTACATTTTTACTTAATTTGAGTAATGATTGCTACTCATCATTAATATCATTAATAACTATATAATTTTTAAAGCATTGTAAAGAGTTTTATAAATGTGTTCCTTTTTTGAGTGAACAAACCGGAACAAACATTATAAGTATAAAAACTTAAGACTGTGCTTATGTTAACAGCTGGAAATGGCCAATATCTTCTAACAAAAACATAAGACAAAATACAAAAACAAAGACTAAAACAGTGACTAGTTAAGAGCTGGAAATGTAGCTTTAGAAAATAATTACATATTAAATATTGACCTACTATAAACATTAAAAATTTATTTAAATAATATTTAAGCTGTAATATTTATTAAACTGTACTGAACGTTTGACAGTAGAGGATGTATGGGGGGGGGGGATAGGCTGGCTATTATTATTATTATTATTATCATTATTATTCTTATTATTATTATTATCATCATCATTATTATTATTATTATTAATAATATTCTTGTTATTAATTATTATTATTCTTATTTTATTATTATTATTCATTATTATTATTATTATTATTATTCTTATTATTATTATTCTTGTTATTAATTATTATTTATTATTATTACTCTTATTATTATTATGAATTATTATTATTATTATTATTATTTTAAATGGGAATGCGCATAAATTCTTAAATGCGCATACATCACTCTGTACATTTCTTGACATATACATTTTTCTTTCAATTGTGTTTTATAAACTTAATATTTCATTATTATATACTGACTTTATTTGCAAATTTCATAATTACCCCGTCTAAACTTTTATGCTAGATCCGCCCCTGACGTTTGACGATAAATACGGAAATTAAATTGTCAAGTGTCAAATGTAAACATAAACAGGTGGCCGGATTTTACTTCTGTCTCTTTCTATGAAGCACGATTTGGGCATGTATGTCGATACCTAATTCGCACATAGTTAATGTTATGTACGCCGTAATGGCGAGAAGAAAATATTGCAGAAGTATAACATTTTTTTCTCCGGTATATTTTAAAATTTTACAAAATATAAAAATAAAAACGCTTTAGATTTAAAATATTTTAACATATAAAAAATCTAAAATTCGACAACTCCTCCATTTACCATCATATATTACGAACAAAATACTGTTCTTTGAGGTAAAATTATTGATTATTGATTCATCATTTAACAGTCCTTTGTTATTTGCGTTGTCACAGCTACATATTTTTTAATGCAGAAATATATCACGTATATTACAGAAAATGATTTCATGACAAAAATGCATTGAAACATGTGTAATTATCCACTCTAAACGTATACAAGAAAGGTTATATAAAATATTAATTCACATATGATAGCTGTTTTATCGTAACCTACTGGCACATTATTGTAATTTAAAATGTAATACAGAAATGAATGATAAAAATACGGTATACTGCTATCAGTAATCTTAGTCATTTGTAGAGACATTTATTAATAGGTTAGTATATTAGGTTATTGTTTGTTGAATTTATTCATGAAATTATCATAATTATTGTAATGATATATAAATATTAATCAGAGTTACTATACCATGTAACAACAGTAATTCCGCAAAGAAATTAATAGTGTACAATATATACACATGTAGTTAATTGTTCGTAACGTTGTAGTACATTTAAATTAATTAAATGTTGACAAAACTTATTAGTAAGGTGATAAATAATTTACCGGTTTCACGATATTAATCCATTGTTTACATGTACAAAAGTAGGCTGGTAACTAGGTAATAACTGTATCTGTATGGTAATATTATTACCATACTGACTTGTCACCAACTGTCTACAAAATGAAAATAAAATGAAAGTATAATGCTCTTCATTAATACATACAGATAACGTTAGTTTATCGTTCTAAATACGGTCTACTTTATTCTAAAGTAATAAACAGGAGGAATAAAGCACATAATTTGAATATTTATCATATTAACATATGTCAAAATAATTGTTCTGTTAACCATAGCATTCTGAAAGTAGTATTAATAAGAAAATTTCAAAAAATAATATTTATCAATAATGTTTTCATTTTCTGAAACTGATAAACTATTGAACAAACCACGGATGTTATGAATCATAACAAGCCTTAGATGTCTTAAAATCCTTGCTCCACGAGTTCGGATTTCAAACTGCCATCTGCGGCAGTTATGATGTGCATAACATTCCTAGGTATGTTAATAGCTATACCATACCGACTTGTCAACAACGGCCTACAAAATGAAAATAAAATGAAAGTATAATGCTCTTCATTAATACATACAAATAACGTTAGTGTATCGTTCTAAATACGGTTTACTTTATACTAAAATAATGAACATGAGCAATAAAGCACATAATTTGAATATATGTCGTATTGACATGTCAAAAAAATAGTTCTGGTAACCATAGCATTCTGAAAGTAGCATTAACGAGAGAATTTCAAAAAATAATATTTATTAATATAGTCTTCATTTTCCAAAACCGATAAACTATTGTACAAACCACGGATGTTATGAATCAGAACAAGCCTGAAATATCTTAAAATCTGCGGCAGTTATGATATACATAATATTCCTAGGTATGTTAATAGCTATTACATGTTTATATAATTCGTATTTATTTTTACGCGACTGTGAATATTTCTAGAAAATGAGCGAGCATGAATCTGAACGAAGGGTGGAGAAGATAGCCGAGCGAACACTATAAAGGCCGTCGCGCACTTGGGCGAGGCGAAGCGAGGCGAAGCTAAGCGTGGCGAAGAGCCGTTTTTTCATTCAATATATTATTATGTGTATACGCGCACTTTGGCGAAGCGAAGAGCAGCGAAGCGACTTGCCGGAATACTTCGGCGAGAATATTTTTCCCTGCTCTTCTCAGCTCTTCGCTTCGCTGAGCTGAACTGTGTGATAGCGCAGCGCAGCGCAGCCACCTAAACCAGAACGAATACGCCCGAGACACATTGGAAATAGCCGGTTTAGAATTAAATTTCACACGTTTCATATCAAACAATACGTATAGGTTCTATGAAAATGTCAAACACAGAAGAGAAATTAGTTCTTCTGGTTTCAAAATATAAAGATCTGTACGATATAGGATGTGTCGAGTATTCTAACAGACATTGAAAGACAACTACTGGTTAGAAGTAGCAGAAGAAATGAATATAACTGGTATGATATGCTATGTATATTAGGTTTATTAATTGTAATTACAAAATGTTGAATTTTAAGCAATTCATTAAATATTTGATCCAATAGATATGGATATGACAACTGAATATGTACTACTACTTAAAACAAAAAAACTAAATATATTATTATAAATAAAAATGAAGTCAATTAAAAAGGAGATTATCTATTTAGTTATACAATGTAGAAGAATTTTTCAAAAAATTTAGTTCTGAAAATTCCTTACTATTAAACGATTTCTATTGTACAAAATAGTATTGCAGACTCAACAAAAAAGGAGATTAACTACTTGGTTACAGAATGTAGTAGAATATATAAAAAAATTTAAACATTTTTTCGGTCTCATGGAATTTTGCCACTGCACTGAACCTACGGATGAAACAAAATAATTTATAAATTTGTCTCGTATTGATAGTGCCTGCGTTGTTGTGTTTCCTCCGAGCTGTCCATCTTTTGAAGCAAACGCGAAGGTTTCTCGTTGAAAACTGCTCGCAAGTGCGCGTTGGTTCTAAAAATGACTCTTCGCCGCTCTTCGCTTCGCCGCGCTGCGCCTCACTCAAGTGCGCGACGGCCTTAAATGTGGTACTGGTCAATAATTATGTATAAATAATAATATTCTAGAATTATGTATTTAAATATGGGAGAAGGTAGAATGTTCTGGAATTTAATTGGCTACCTAAAGTGGTCAAACGAGAGTCCGGGCGCGCCAGAAAGTACTGTTAAAATAAGGGATAGTTACATAGTGATGTATTCAGTTCGAATCTGTGATAGTAGTCTTGTAGGATTTAGTTAATATCCATGATAGAAAAATAGCAGCTAGTTTTCATATAGTAATCATCGAGTATGAAGTCTCTATTCATTTTTAATTGCTGACTCATTATAGAACTATAATGATTTGTATTTCTCATGTATTCTTTGATCATGCATAAGGTTTAAGAATTAAAAACTGAAACGTCGATGAAAAAGATAAATTAAATTTATTTAATGTCTGAACCGACATCCCCAAGAAATTGGTTTCCATTTGAATCTACATTTATGGTCGAAAAAATTATTACCGCAGAATATTTAATGTTAAAGTGAGTCGTTCAAAATAAATGAGTCGTTCATGAACGACATATCACTAATGAGCACCCTAGTAAAGTTAGATTTAATTTTTCTGGTGGGTGTAATTGCCAGATCCATAACAAAAATTCAAAACAATTTTTGTAACATTGATTTATTACTCAAGCCCATTTAGAAACAAAGCATAAAACCTAGTTCCATTATTAGTCATAACAAGTATAATGCTACTTGAAAGATTTGAATTATGGTTATAATAAGAGAGGACCATGATATGTGCTTTTATTTGCAACATAACCGATCTCATTTCCATGCAATGCTACTAATAACATGTCAAAGGAAATATGTATTCTATCACTAATGTTACATTTTCTCTCGCAAATCATGTATTGCACAATTTTAATGCACGAATGTAGCTGGCGTTTTTGCTTCCTGTTGCTATTGGCGTTTGCTCTAGTTACCGAGGATGCATAATGTCTCTTTCAGTGAAATTAGCTCGATGCTCACGTGTTCCATACATTGCTACAGCATCTAGATGCGAAAGCAGTATTAATAGATTTGCGGAATAAACTTCTGCCTGTATTTAATTAGGTATATACAGTCATATTTGAAAGATAGTTATTGTAAAGGGATAATTAGGTTTATTTTACTGGTAATATTAATTAAATTCTTTGGGCGGTGCTTATGTGAAACAGTGAAACTCTGTAAGTTATTATTATTATTAGATATACATGATACAGAACGAGATCAACCTCTAACATAGCTGACATGTTGAGTAATCTTGACTACTCTGCTTATCTTTCCCTTGTTGTACTACTAATGATGAGAACTTAGTTCTCGAAATACGTATTTACTTTTTTTTTTTTAATTAATTTTAAGGTTAAGGGGCAATTATAATAATTTTGGTTGTATTTGTTTTAACAATGATGAAGAAATTTTTGTATGTTATTAGTGCTGCACGGTTATTGGGAAATGTCATGTTCTGTGGTCTTCTTATAAATAAAATAAAATAAAATAAATTCTTACAAAACCGAAGATTCAATATATACGGTCATTACGGTAAGTAAGATTTAACAGATTCATTAACATACATTCATGTACATATAAATATGTTTCTTTAAACAATTAGTTTTGCAAAATAGTACAAAATTACATAAACAAAATAATTGCCAAAAGAAATCTTTGTTGGTATTACGAGTGAAATAAATCTGCATGTTTCGTCAAACTATATAATTTTCAACAATCCATATATACATAATAATGTTCATTCCGCGAACTTTAGGGACAGAAATTAATGATGAATAGTTTTAAATTTGTAATTATTTCTATGTAAAAATGTTCAGACTTAGATTTTTACTTACTGTCAGATAGTTAATAAATCCAGAATTTTATTACTCTCTTTTTTGCCAGTAAATATATTGTACATTGTACATTAGAAACCTTTTAATTTAATTTAATAACACTATTATCTAGAAAATCATTAAAGTTTTTATCAACTATATGAAAATAAATTCCATAAGTCTACAGGGTGTAAATTAAATAAGTACATTAAATTTAACCAGTAATATAATTCGTCGAGAACAACAATATTTCTTAATAACTTTTCTCGAAATCGCATATTTTATTAGCATTTTAAAACCCCGTGAATTGACGAGTCGTTCGAAGTATTTTTCTAATAATTGAATGCAGTAGCAATAGCCCTGAAAATTTTGTTTTAGCAATTGACAGTCCTGTCAGTTGCAATTAAATTTTGACAATAATAAACTTGTTTATAAGGTAAAATTCTGTCAAAATGCTTACGTTTACAAATAGCGAGTACACAGACATTGTAATTACTTACCTATGGTTTATTTATTTATTCGTGTCTTTACTACATTTTAATTTGGGGTTGATATAAAGACAGTGTTATAGAGTTGCCAACACATTTAGACGGAGCGTTTCGAAATCATACGTTCTTAATATTCGCACATTTGTTAATCTTGTACATCTTTATCACAATACGGAGTGTCACATATGACAATTTAAAAAAAGCAACAGTTGTATCCATACGATGTGCAAAAAGTTCAATGTTTTGAATAACTCATAATGTTCATTAATGAGACTGAATTTACTTGGGAAGGTGTATTTATTATGCACAATACACATCTCGACAGACGAAAATGCTATAAAAATTTTCATTAAAAAATGTTTGGGCGGGAACAATAAATGGACGACTAATTATTAGTACTCACGTACCTTGTTTAAATGGACAAAAGTTTGTACTTACATTTTTTGAGTAACGTATTTAAACTATTATGATTTGTCGATGATAAATAATCATCCCACAACCTAACTATGCTTTTGCTCTTCCTCGATACCATTCCTCCTACCTTCCTCTATTCACAGGTGATTAAAAGCCTGGTTTAATACACAACTTTATAATTTTGTTATCCAAAATTTAAATTTCTTTATTTTAAAAATTGTACTATTACGAATTAATTAATAATAAATGTTATTTCCGTTGATTCGTTTATTAATTACTGTGACTGCAAGTGTAACCGATAACGGACAATTTTTGAGCTGTTTGTATCCCACTTGAATACGGCAGCACCCATTTGTTCTCCATGGGCGAATAACGAAATATGCAGCAAATCTTTAAAGAATTTTAACTAAAAATCTAAAAGACTTAGAAAAAAATTATTATGAAATATTGTTGCTCTCGTCGAGTTACATTACTGGTTAAATTTAATGCACTTATTTCATTTACACCCAGTATATACAAAAATAAAACTGTTAACAATTCCTTTCTAGGTAAAATGCAATTATTTCGCAACAATGCAAACTTTAACAATAAAATTTATTTTTATCATTCCATAGAAGTATAGAGCAATCGGAAATCCGTAGAACTTTGAATGAAACTACAAAATTTCCGGCCCAAAAGTATCTAAAATGACCCAGATATCAGGAATAACTCTGCAAACTTGATAATAAATAGATTTATTGATCTGCTATCAACTTTTAAACGAGTTACGAATGCAATAAACCACTAAAATAACTGTTTAAAATTCCGAACTTATCCAATATGATTTAATGCACGCATGCCATTATAATTTATGACAAAATATTTATTTTAACTGCAGTCGTACTGTGCAATGAAAGCGATGTGCGTATGATGCATTTATATCAAATATATCAATGGACTCGACTGGCTTTTTGGGG
The DNA here is from genome assembly GCA_963082715.1 of Harpalus rubripes. NCBI lineage: Eukaryota > Metazoa > Arthropoda > Insecta > Coleoptera > Carabidae > Harpalus > Harpalus rubripes. The sequence continues at coordinate 90,679,306 of OY720448.1, forward strand.
AAATTTTGCTATATCGTCATGTATTTATATTTCGTGAAAGTAAACAATATCGTTGTTGAATTTTGCGGGACAAATGTGTGCAGAAAATACAGATACATATTTCACAATTCAATATTATGACAACAGAGTTGTCAATGTGATTTTCATTCTCTAAACATCAAAACAGATAAATTATTCAATATGTATATAATACCATAATCAACAAACCTGAATACAGCGATACAAAACTTGCATATGTTCCGTCCGATTATTGACAGCATAAGTATTACGTCTCTATACAGGTTGTTCCAAAACGTAACCAGTAATATTTCAAGCATGACTTCCAGAACTTATTTAGAGTCGAAAAATCAATATAAACATGTCTTAAACGTAACATGTAACGAGTTATTCTTTATTTCATAATTTATTTGACTAAAATTTTAGTTCAACGGATTTCGGAAATACTGATCTAGTTGCCATGATCGCGTCGTTTGTTTGGTAACATTTGAACATCGTTTTCATTATAAACTGTTTTTACAGATAATAGAAATTCGATCCCTTTCTCTAGATATCGAGTGATAAAGAACTGGCCGTTCTTATACAGAAAAACTCAAAAAAGTTGAATTACGCAGGAAGTGGTTGAGCATGAGTAAAACATTTTTATTGTTTCGTAAGTAAAATTTTCCGGTGAATTTAATTGTAAAATAAAAAATATAAGCATTCTATTTAAAATAAGAAAGTTAAGGTGCTACAGTTTTGATAATATGGTAGTTGAAACGAGCATGTGGGAAAACCCCTAGACCAAATTTCGTAAAATAATATTTAGTTTTTAAAATAACGATAGCGTAAGCTCGTTCTGGAACACACTGTATATATATACACAGTGTGTTCAGAAAAAATCCTAACTCGCGGTAGGCTATGAACGTATGTCTGATCATAATTCAATTCAAAAGTCAGAAGTCAAAATTGATCTTGAAATGTAATTTTAAGGACAAAAAATAATAATGAAGGATAGAGTACATTGCCACTCGCCGTTTTCTACTTTATTTTCATTTCTAAAATAAGATTCAAGAACAAAAGCTTTGATTTCTTTAGATAACATTTTTGACAATGTTGTGTCAAATTGACATTTAATTAAATACTACTAAATTTAGACATGTTTCTTCGTTCATAGCATATTCCGAGTTAGGATTTTTTCTGAACACACTATATATACAGGGCGAGTCTTTGAAATGACCGTCTTCGATATCTCCCTTGTTAGAAATAGAGCATAAATTTATCAACAGAATTTATTCGACTATTCAAAGAGTATAACCAAAAATTATTTTCACATATACAGGTTGTTGCATTACGGCTCAGCGAGAATTGTTTCTCTCTTTTTTTTAAATGGAACACCTATATATTTTCATATATTTTGAATTGTATTTTATTCACCTATACGCATATAATTTTTTTTCATTATCCTTGGCGTTGTCAAGTTATTCCGTTTTTCTCAAAAAAAACCTAATATACGCATTGTTTTATAAAGGCTTTGGCCAAGAGAAACACTAATTGGAAACAAACAGAAAGACTGGCACGTGACCGAGGGGCATGGAAACGTTTTCTAGCCCCGAATACCTCGACACCGTAAGGTAAAAGAGGTCCAGGATTAAGTAAGTAAGTTTATAAAGGCGTACTAAAGTTATTTTAATAGTAAAAATTAAGAAAAATTTTTTCTGTAGAACTATAAGTTCTCATATAATTAAAAAAATAATAATAATTACACACGGTCTTCAACAAAGCGAACCAAATTTACTTAATTTCAAATGACTATAACTCGTCATTTTCAAATGGAACATCCTATATTTTATTATTTAGTAGGGTTTCTTTTTATGTTATCTCTCTATGTTATTAAGGGTATCCTATCCCAATTTTTGTCTAAATTTATTTAAATTAAATCTAGTATACTATCGAAAATGTGTTTTTATTAAGAAACAATTATTGCAATAATGGACAGTAGTTTGCATTAGCCAATAAATAAAACTGTTTATTATTAATATTAGTGCGATTAGGTTATAATAATTTATTCATATGAATTTTTCGCAAGAAGAACTATCAATTAATAAATCAGAGCGATTTGGTTAAGAAGAAGTCAATGTTGTAAATAACACGTGTGAACTAATTTATGAAAACGACAAGTTTGAACCTTAAACAATTTTTGTAAAACGACAGAGAAGGAAAAGAAGTGAGACTAACCGGATATTCGAAATGTTATAAATGTTAAAATTTTCAAATTTTAGAAAACCCTGCTAAACACTGAAGTAAGCGACAATTAATAATTATATTTATTTTATGTTTGATCAGAATTTCCACTAATATTGGATGAATGCAATTCTTTAAATTTTAGAAGATAATTGTAATTCAAACCGCTAACATCTGTTCTTTTATTCATAGGGTGGTTGATTTTATTAATATAAACCATTTCAAAAAAATATTTTTTTTTTCAATAATATTTAATACAATACAAAAATTAAAGATTATTGAATTTTCTACAGATTTGCTTTGATACTGAACAATTTACAAAATAATCCAACCCTACAGCCTATGCTTTGTCAGTTAAGAATTAACAAAATAACATTGATGAATTAAAGTTATGATCATACCATTAATTGGAGTACATTATTGAAAACATTATAATTTACAAAAAATATTACGAATAAACTTGAGACACACTGTAGTGTAGAAATATAGGTAATGACAATAATTACTAAGTATACTGTGAACTATTGTTTGTTTTTCCCATAAAAGAGTTCATTGACAAATGTTTCCGTTGTAAATTAATTAGAAACGACCTCGAGTTATTTAAACATTGCAATAAATACAAAAATAAACAACTCCAAATTCTTCAATACATTTCTACACAATATCAATACATAATTCATAGAAACATTTACTAAAACCACACAAAAACAGTAACACACATCCTGTCGTTAAAAACAAAGAAACTTAACCTATCACAACACCAAAACAAACGCAAAATATATAATTTCACTCATGTGACGAAAGGAAGACAACATGCTGTGAAATAATGGCAACACAGCACATACCTGAAGATCACAGTGGCAGTAAAATGGAACAAAACAAACGTGAATCGGAATCACAAGCACGAGCACATTTTCACTGGGAGCCACGCGACTGTGACAGCTGACTCCACGGTCGATACTGGCGCGCCGCCGTCGGGAGACTAAACTAACATCCACGATTTTCTTATGTTTTCTTGGGTATATGTGTTACATTCATACGGCCAACGTATTAAAAGATTTTTCTATACATGTAGGGATAAATAAAATGTGACAATATTATAAACGAAAAATTTACTATGTATGGCATATTCACATAAAGTCTGTTTCGTCTACTTTAAAATTTATTTAAAATACAAATAGGGAGTACCTAAGGTTGTTTATACGATCCATTGCGACAGGCGATTGTTTAAATTTATTATACTCGTACATGTAATTATTTGAACATACGTTTCGTGAGTAATAAAATAAATGGAAACAAATTATACTACCATGGAGGTTACAAATTAATTAAATTGAAAATACTATTAAAGTAAACGCAAAGATAATTCAACAGGTACAAGAAAACTCCCATATTAATTTTTAATACACAATAGTGCTTCTTTGTGTGAATGTAACACGATCGATATTTCTATATTTGTAATGGAACATATCGCATTGTCCGTATCTCATATACAGAATATCCAACCATATTCTTTAAACAATTTTATAAACTTTTCGCAACACTGATTGACTGATTATTGAACAGTAGTAGTAGTAGCACAAAAATCTGATATGGACACCACACGACTTCCTTGTACGCAAGACCAATATGAAGTATAGACCCAATTATAAAATTGCACGTATTTGATGTAATGGACCTTTTCAATTTAACGACTATCTCTTTCCATCGCAGCAAATAGTAAGAAAATGGCGCGAACAACTGCCAGTTGGGCTGTCAAACGAAACGTCAAAAAAATTGCAGTCATTAAAATATCTGTATTCTCAGTGGAAATTTGCATCGTTAGACATTTTAACTTCAATAAAAACCGTTGTAGCTTATTTCGATTAGATTTTTTAAAGTTATCTGACATATTCTCACATTTTACGTCTAAATTTTTAAGAAACAAACGTCATAGAACTCAGTTGTTCTTACTATGCGCAGATCCTCATTGCGCACATCTTATATCTCTTTAAATTAAAAAGGTCCATTTGACATTAACATCTATTTTTTTATTATTATCCATAGCAAGCTTCATTATAAAAACCAAAAAGTATATAAATAAATAAATAAATATATCATCACGACTTATTACCCATTGCTGGGTGTGCCAATCTGCTTTGTACACAGATATCGGTAATGATGAAATATTTGCACCGTGCGGGCGCCTACCAGGCGTAACCTCATGGACAGTCAATGCTGGCGTGGAGAGTGCACCACAGGGGTCAATTTTGTGCCATTTAAAAATGGAAATATTTGGCGTCGGTCGGGATCGAACCCGGTTCCCCAGATTCGCGACCTTACACTCAGGCACGTGACCACGAGACCCCATAAAAAGTATATAAGTTTTAATTTATATATCTCGCTTATACAAAGGGCTAATTTAATAATACTTGATGTGCTAGACGCAGGATTTAATTCTCTAAAAACTCTTATTTGAAGCATTTATTTCTAAAATGAAAATGAAACCATTTTATTCAAGAAAAACTATTAACAACGTCAGGTAATATATCACTTCCGGTTTTAACCAAAATCTACTATGTTATTCCAATTGACATAAAAGTCTTATATACCAAATTTGAAAAGTTTTAGATTATATTTTAAAATAGTTTTTCATTATACAAAATTTCAACTTTCTATGGCTTATCGTTTTTGAGTTACGCGAGATACGTACGTACAGACGTCACGACGAAATTAGTCAAAATGGATTCAGGGATGGTCAAAATGGATATTTCCGTTTAAATCAGAAAACCGAAATTTTTCGCAATTGCAATACTTCCTTTACTTTGTACAAGGAAGTAAAAACAATGTAAACTTTTTATTCTTTGGATATGACAAAATGTCTGTTTGAACTTAAAGGGTCGCGCTAGAATTACTAAGAATAAGATCAGGTAGGCATGTAAAACAAAATTTGCTCGATCACAGTTATTTATCTGTCATTTGAAATTAAGTTGCGAAAGTTAAGTTAGAACGGCCACATTCTTTGTTTATGTCATGCTGTGTCAATAATTCAAAATTACATAGCAATTAAATATCTGTTGTTCAGAACTTAAGAATCAACTAGCAGAGTTTCTTTTAGCAATGTAACAACTGACAATGGAATTGTCACTGTTGTCACTATCATGTCATTATTTTTATATATTATGAAGTAAGTTCTTCACTGTGTTTAATTTACTTTTAAATACAATAGCTATTTGTGTATTAAGAGCGCAAAATGGAGCATTGTCGCGAGACACAGGAGCGCGGCATTCTCTCGAAATCGACAATGGCTACGTTTACACCGTGCGTACTATTCTGATACGCAGACCAAGTGTATACTAAAATTTATCTTAGTATGGTATGTTTACACCGGTATTTAAATAAACATACTAAATATTTTGGTACGTTATACGCGCTTGCGAAGATTTAACTGTCAGAGTCACCCTAACCTAAAATTACTTAATAAGGAAAAATAGTTGTGAATATATGTAATTTACATTGCCACACTATTAAAATTGTAAATATTACTAAACTTCCAATATTTCCCTAAATGTTAATACACAATTTAATTGAATTAAAAGTAGTTATAGATGGCAGAAAAATCGCATTGGTACGCTTGCTGTTTACACCGTGCATGAGTAAGGTCTGGTACATCCCCCTTTGAACGTACCAAAAATGTGTACCAATTACGTACCAAAGGTTTGGTACATAGTGTTTACACCATTCGTCGCCATCTTGTTACGTCACTTGGTATGCGGACTAAATGTTTAGTACGCGTGGTGTAAACGTACTCAATGTCTATTTGCGCTCGAAACACACACAAGTTTTTTCTACAATCGCCACAATGTAGTCCTTCACCATAACAAAAAATAATAAAATGTACAGTTTGTACTTACAGTACGACTCAATAGTTTTGCAGTAAAGATAGGAACTTATCCAATGTGACTTCAAGATATTGTTCTGGCGTTCGTTTTTAAAAATATCAATACCAGTTTTGTAATGAATATTATAAGTTTTTTTGTATAATTTATTTGTTTCAAGTACATTAAACTAATGCAGTGAAAAAGTGGATGCCCATTGGGAGCGTTCACGCCAAACTTTTCCAGGTGGCAGCACAACTGTTCACACAATTTATTTTACATTTAATTTTAATTTATCGATATTTTCCATTCTTCTTCAGCTATTGCTTCAATCTAATCTTAGCATTTTATAATTTCGTTTTTCAAAATGAATGCCCTATTTTATTTTCACAGCAGTGAGGCATTTTGTATGGCTAAGTAATATACCGACAGAGCAGTTATGTTAGATTAACTTGTGAAGGTGATTCCTGACTAAACGTTTCCATTAAGAATGTAGACAAGTGACATTTCTCAATATTGTATAGTTAGAAACTTAGACAGCGAGCATTTTTTCTACTTTGTCGCGCATGAGCGGCAAAGTGACATTTTACGTTGACAAAAGAGAGCGACAATGGCTACTTTGTATATAGACTGTAGAAAAAAAAAATATTGGTGCAGTTCTTTATGCTTTGGACTGTACAATATAATTTTCCTTTTACTTTGCATGCTGCGTTGCTGGAATTGCCAAGCTGTACAATTCATGATTATTTTGAAACCATTCCTAAAAAATCTGATGTGACCAGCACATTACCTTCCGTCAGTTATATGAGGCATTTACGAAAATTCTACCTGTGAACTATAACCGGTAAACAGCTGTTTATCAGGTTTTAGCTATTGGAATCGATATTTTAAGTGGTGAACAGGGTAGATCCATAACCTTTAAAAAAATTGAAACATGTTAGAAATTTAATGTAGTTAACAAACTGAGCAGTCATACTTTGAACACATTTCTACTTTTAAGGCGTGCGCTTCGCTTTGCATCACTACCTTTTTTGAGATTAGATACTTCATGAATCCGGTAGATGGATCTGCTAGATATTGTACAATTTTCGAACACGGTAACTTTTTACCACTCGTATTTTCGAACACAGTCGGTAGATGCGGTATCTACTGGTAGAATTTTCGTAAATGCCTATGTATTTTCTATAAAATCCATACAGAAAGTTACTTGTAAAAGATTCTAAATTTCTTGTATGTACATTACATTTCGACAATTTTATACAAATTCCATACAGAAAGTTTCGAGCAAAAAGATCCTATATTTCGAGTAAAATCGTATAGAGAATACAGTGTTCTTTAATATTTAAATTAACATTAAATGTGAAAAAATGATATTTAACATCTTCAAATGAGGGTACTTCCGGTTGATCAATTATAACCAAAATCTAATCAACTCTTCATGTGGATGGAACGAAGAGGAATACGAAAGAATTATAATTTTTGGAATTCTAGTATTAGAGTTATCGTAGACGAAAATTTTGTTACACACACACACACACACACACACACACACACACACACACACACACACACACACACACACACTAACACACACATACACAATCACGCACGCACGCACGCACACACACTAACACACGCACACTAACACACACAAACACACGCACGCACGCACGCACACACATACACACACACACTCACACACACACACACACACACACACACACACGCGCGCGCGCACACACACACACTTCATATCCTATGTCAGGTACTTATGATCATCATCATCATCGTAAAAATAGTAAAATCGTATTCTAGGGACCTTAAAACGTGCTTATTCATTAAAAACTCACCGCCGAAATTTTTGACCAAAGACAATACCTTCCTTATCTAAAGGCGACAGAAGGTAAAAACATCGTTTTGGAGCTTTTAAGATGTGGGAGGAAAGAATGGTGAAGTGTTGTTGAAGGGAACCACATGAGCATATTTAAAATAGAATTCTAAAAAATATGAACCACGTGTCTATACATTCTCAATAATTCTAGCGTGAATCTCATATGTATAATATTAAAAAAGAAACATATCTAGTTTGAAATAATATATTTCTTTGTCTTACAAATACAATAGGTCTAAACAATTATTTAATTGTGCTGGTGGACTGTTTTACTGACGATTTTTCCGAGTGTGACATATCACAGTCGCTTGCACAACTTTCCTCATCTTCATTTGGCTTATATTCCGCAGTTTCTTCCGATGGCCGATATTCTTCTTCATTATCATTTCGTTGATTTCGCAATCTTTTACATACAATATATAGAAAAAAAATGTTTAAAGCCAACAAAAACTGCAAGAAATAATGGGATTTCAGAGAAGTATTATAAAATTTTATTTTCATATTATTTCTTTCTTTCGATTGGTATAAAGGTTACTGTATTTTTAAATTATTTTACCTTTCAAATTCTTTTTTTATATTTTTCATGAAATTTCTTATTTTTTGTCAAGATATTCATTAGTTTTTCAAAATAGTATTTTATATTACATCAGTAACTTATTCTATACCTACCTTGCTTCATTAATTAATTTTAATTATATATTTTTAAGTTAACATAAGTAGGGATACCAGGTATAATCTAAAAAAGTACTTAAAATACAATAATCCTTATTCCAATCGAAAGACATAAAAATAAATATTTTTTAAAAATAAAAATCAAATATGGGTTCCTTTTAAGTTTGTGTTATATCTCGAAAATTTACTGAAAAATATTTTCGTACGCCAATAAATAATGAAAGAATCGACTAAATTCAGTTTTTCGTTATAATCTAGTGTCCTATGAGAAATTTGGAAAAACAAAAGTACATATGAGATAGCCACCTGTAGGTGTGTGACAAGGCGAGGGTAAGAGCAATAATAGATAAATAACTTTTTATAAACTTTTCTAAATTATAGTTTCAATATTCATATTTTAACTCTGTTTATCTATTTAAGTCAAAAATCAGTTTACAAATTCATATTGTATTATGATAGTTACGACATTTATTTGTTTATCATTAGTCTAGAAATTATTATGTATACGTGCGTGACTTTGGATGCTCTAGCCTATGCACCCCGTACCCCTAAGATAATCCTGTCCTGAAGATAGTGTTGTTTTAGATAGTCGGTTTTAGTTAGCCATGGGATAAACATGGAGAGTCGAGTTTAGATAGTTATGGGGTAAACATGTAGAGTCGAAATTAGATTGTCGCGTCGAGCAGACATGTTTTGTTTTGGACATGTAGTATTGCGGCGACGCCCGCCCGCTGGGTTACAGAATGTAACTTATTAGTTGTGTTAGTTATAGTTGTATTAGTTTAAATGTAACTAAAGTTTAGTTATATTAAATTACAAGTATTTGTCCATGTCCGTAGTGTTCATCAAGTGTAAGTGAAGTATATGTGTGTTCTTCCTTTGCACGAAATCCTTCTCAACAAGTCCTGGACGCCAATCATCCGAGGCGTCCACCAGTAAGCAGTAGTAGCAGACATCTTTTTCGAAGAAGACACCCCCCTCGTGTTACAGGTGCACAAAAAGTTCCATTTAACAGACATTGTATGTCTTACAGTTTTCGACATTCAATGGTGGGAGCTCTAAATGGAATATAGTATATTATAGCTTAAACTTATAAAAAATGCACTTTTATTTCATGATTTTACTACGTTCATTTTGTCTCAGACTCTGTTCAGTATGAAGTATTATGGAATACCGGGTTGCCATATTTACCTACTGTACTGTAAGTCTACAAGAAAGATACAACAAATATCAAATGTAGTTTTCATTTTATTCGATAGGGAGATATGTCATGAAACTATGACGTATTCAATACATATTATGCTTTCTACTAATCTACGAAAATTAGGCTTTTTAATGTTTGTTTTTATGGTTAAAAATATCATTTTTTCTATTTCGGTGTTCTTATGAGTCTATAAAAGCATTGTTTATCACTGAAAACTCGACGTTTAGAAGATCTATAAACGTACTGTTTATGGCGCCTTTCGTATTCTAGAGGTGGTAGCCATGACAGATGAATTACATATAACCTCAAAATGGTAAGTTGTTTATGTTGAAATATTACTTATAATTATTGATGAATTAGTTCAGAAAGAAGAATCTGTGAAGTTAAAATCTTTCAACTAAAAAATTATGAAACAAGAAACAATGCGCTCAGTTTTACTTTGTCAAAACAATTTAAACGGTAAGTTTTATTTATTACAATTTAATTTTATGGTAATATTGCAATTTTCAGCTGATTGTATTGTTATATCAGACAGGTTTTGAAATGTATGGTGCACGTTACTTTAAATGTTGACGCTGTCAATTCAATTTGTGGCTACTTGCAAGTAAATATGAAAATTTTACGATCCATGACTTCCAATTCCACGTCGAGGCGAACTGCCGAATATTAAATTTTTAAATATGATTTAGACATAAGTGCCATATACAAATACAACATATGTTTTGAATTGAAGAATGTAAGAACAGCTGTTGCTGTTATGTCTGCAACTGAGTAGTGGATGTGTTGACAAAATGGTGGAATGTAAAAGTGTAGATCAATAATTATTCATTAAAGTATTTCATTATTTAAAGAGTTTTATTCATGATAATAACTAACACGAACCAGCGAACCCGATTCGTCATTTGATAAATTTACCTTTATTTCAAGATATGTCAAATCAGGTGGTTCATTAATAAACCGGTGGAGACATTGTAAGTATTGGCTTTCCTCTTCCATAATTATATAATGGTTGATACAATATTTAATGTGAACAATCAGTCAGAATCACACAATACACAAACTGTCAAAATGTGAAAAAATAGTATAAAAAACATTTATCATTTAACGCACTCGTCCTTTTTAAAACTCACCTGTCGGTTCGTTTTCCAAACTTGGACTCGTACGTTAACAGATTGCCTTATGACACTTGTGTTTTATTGTATTATTGTGACATCAGTGTTAAAAGTGACAGATCTTTGCTACTTTAAAGTGAATTTTTGATTACATATCAAAAAATTATAAGAAAAACAAATTTAAATTAAAAAATAATGTTTGATCGTAGAAATAATAGTGTATGATATACCTATACATACACGAGTATACATACGTGTTAAAAGTGATTTTATTTTGTTCAAAGGTTTGGACCACTTCGCTCGCGTCGTTTGCCAAACAAAATAAAATGTCACTTTTAACACATATCATAAATAGTTATTACATATGTTTTAATAAATTATTTCTATAAAACTCTACACTTACAAATGTTTATTTTGTGGGATGTGAAAAATTATATGAACCCAATATATTATTTTCTAATCTATTCGTCAAACTGAGACGATCGGTAATAATTTTAAGGCGAGTAATGGAAAAAAGTAAACAACTTTCTTATGATTAAAAGTTTCACTTTTCGTCCTAGATATATAAAATACTCTTACTTGTGGTAAATAAGTAGAGCAGTAAAATTTATGAAAGATGTCTGATCAAGGTCATCTACGAATTATATGAATTAAGATTTTGTTCTACCAAATTCAGTAGTGTCGTTTATTGAGTTTTTATGAGTGTACATAAGATAATACTGTTATTTTATTATTATAAAATATATAGTACAGTAAAAGCATTCAAAGTTCAAAACTTAGTCAACTGGTAAGTAAATTAGCAAATGTAAAACTAAATATGTAAAAAATAAGATACTGACACAGTGTCAGTGACACTGACAGAAAATAACGTTATTCGTACGTAATTAATAAATAAACTTACGTTACACCGAAAGTATTGTCAACAACGAGCTATATCCATCCTTATTGGACACGCTTCTTGTGAGAGAGATAAATATATGCCAATTTGTTAATTCGTTTATTATACAAATGACCTTGATCGGACATCTTTCAATAATTTTTCGTACCTCCGTCCATTTGACTAGTATTACAGAACTCAAAATCGTCCAGAAATGCGCTGTTGCTGACCTACGCCGGCAAAAGGAGTTAGCAATACTGTTCTGGTGATATGTCAATTTAAGATTATTTTCAACACAAGAACTAGCAAAATGTTTACAAATTTTAGGGCTGAATCTTTAATTGTTGTAACTTAAATAACTAAATTTTGTCAACAAAATAATAATATGCTGTCATTACTGACATCCCGTATAGATTAATTAAAATTTCCAACTTTAGGACTAGTTTGTTTTGTAACTACAACTAACTTCACGTGATACAACTGAGTTTCCGCCTATTGTCATTAATAATATGCGAAAGTATATAAAATATATATAAGTAATGATTGTATGTTATATTTTCCATAGATATAAAATAATTACTCATTTTAAGCTCAAATGTAAGTAATTATAATTAAACTTGCAATGCAAAACCGATATATGTTGATTTTTTAGATTATGTAACACAGAATAAAGTGTAGAGAAATATACGAAGAGTTTATGGAGTAATCGGTACAAAAAAATCTTTTGTATCACACGCCCAGAAACTGTTTTGCGAGATCTCGTATTCGCAGGCCTCGCTTTCAACTCGGCCTGTCAAAATAAACTCGGTCTCGCAAATGTTCAGTTTCTGGCCTAGTGATACAAATAACTATCTGTATATTGTATTACCAAAAGATTAAAAAGCGTACGATCGAGATACTCGTATTTCATAAACCATTCTTGCTTGTTTAAGCTGTAAGATGATAAAATTGTACTTTTTCTAACCTCTATAACGAACTCCAGGAAAGCGAATCCATTAATGAAGTGCAAAACTCTTACATAACTGCTTTTAAGAGCGTCAATACAAGTGATATTGTGAGCCCTCACTTTAGAACAATCACGGTCACTGGTGCGGGTTTGTGGACAACATGAGATGGGCATCCTTAAACCGAACTCATCTTTAGAATATGCACCGCAACAACGATACTGAAATGGAAATTATTATACAGAATGTTTACGAATCGAAAAGAATTTTTCCAAAATTCGGAAAAATATTTCTTAATTAATTATTTTTGTGTATACTGAAGTGTAAACAACTAACTACTTTCTTTCTTAGCAACGAGTCCGGTAGGTACGTGTTTACAGCCTAAAGACGGCGGCAGTGGCTGATTTAGAGGGGGGGAACTCGGGCACGTGCCCCCCCTGTTATTTTTAAAATGTTTATTATTACGTATAATCATTCACGTATTATACATCATAGATAAATAAAAGAATAAACATACTAATAAAATTACACAATTTTTCGAATTGTTTATTATTTTGGAGATGCCCCCCCCCCTAACAAATGGTTCATATAAAAGCTTTATTATTTTAATTATACTATTTGATGGCAGATGAAGATATTTTTTATAAAGTCACGTTTAAAAGATACGACTATCAACTTCTATTTTATTAAATAGCAAACAATTATTAATAACACTAAAATATAAACCATTTTTTGTTTTAAGTTATTCTTATTAGGTACTTAATTTGATGTTTTAACTTGTTTTGTGTAACATTGTTGCATTTTATTTATTTTCACATGGCTACTTAGAATATTTAAATAAACATTATTTCTCATATTTCTCAAACTCATTTACTTGTTTGGGGTCCTGCACTCTGATTTTTTTTATTATTTTAAATGAAAGTTCTTTTAATTTTGAAGCAAATCGTAGTATTAAAAAGTCTTAATTGTTTTTGGTTTAACTGAATTTGTTTTTTAAAGTCAACGTGCCGTCACGGAGACACCCATTGCTATATCTTTCTCTCGCTCAAGTTCTATAGTAGGCAGCGAGATACAGGTAGCACTAATGTGTGACACTGACCACAAACCTCAAATCTCGAAAAGTAATTATTAAAAAATTGTATCCTTCATCTTAATCCCTATTTATTTCAATACAATACAAAAGTTAACGAGCTTGGGGGGTCACCCTATATATTTAAAATTTGTTTTCCGAATTTATTAACCCCCCCCCCTATTAAAATTTTCTAAATCCACTGTAAGTAAGGTGATAAACAACGGTCCCGCGTTACTAAAACACGCTTCATCGTGTTTTAATTGGTCCGCCACGCCTCTTCGGGACTTTAATTTTTTGAACACGGTTCACGTCTTAAATTATAATAAATATAACGTGGCTAGAGTCCCGAACGCAGGACCGTATTCAAAAAATTTAAATCCTGAAGAGGCGTGGCGGACCAATTCAACAATATTTTTTACTTTCATACCAATTCAATTGGTTTCTATGTGGCGTGGCATCATAAATTCAAACAAATGCTATTTGTTTATATATCGTTGTTTCGTTATTTTCTGCAATCACTTACTTGCAAATGGATTCCGAATTTCAAACAGGCGACACGTTACATATAACTTTGGAATAGAGTAGATGTATGTCGTAAATGAGAGGGGCAATAAAAACTCAAATATTTTAAAAACTAATAACTTTTTTAATCTTTGATAGGGACTATCAAAGTACTTATGTATGATAGGGACTATCATACATAAGTACTTGTTTTAATATAAATCAACAATGTTTTAATTTGATACTTTAGTGGAGGACATCTTTGCTAAATCGTTTTATACATATAAATAAAGAGAAAAAGATAAGTGACACTAACCGTTTTTTGAATCCTATCAATTGTTTTCTTTAAATCTTCATTTACATGATATTGCTTAAAAATTGTTATATCATCTTCATTATAATATTCCGCAGCTTGTTCTAGTAAATCATCAATTGCCAACATAATGGAGAGATTAAGGTGTATACATGATAATATGCCGAATATACAAGCAAACTGAAACATATGTAAGGTGTCTCATTTTCAATGCTTTTCAAGGAATCTCTGATTAATATTAACGATAGAGCAAAACAGATAGTAAGGGAGACTGGTGTCAATTGTAACAAGTGTCAAATGTAACAAGGGTAGGTAATAGGGCCATCTTTTCGAAGTAGATTAAACAGAACGAGTCATAGCTCTTTGGTATTTAGTGCAAGTACATACACGCAAATACGGCGTCTGTTTCTGGCGAATGTCTGTAAATGGACAAAAAAGTAAATACAGATAGTGACACACATTGTTTCTAAAACACTATAAGTGCCCTGCTCAGAAATATTTCAAGTTAAGAATCAGTTTGTGAGTTATAACCGCTTTTATTTTTAATTAAAAACATTTAGAATTATTACCTAATACAAAAAAGCAATCTTTATAAGTTAAGCGGTGTCAGATGTAACGCATGCCACGGTGTCGATTGTAACGTATTTAATAATTAAGTACAGTATTGATCATGATAAAAATTACAAGAAAAAACCACTGCTATCGAAAACATAAAAGAAGAAGAGCAAAGAAAAGAAAAATAGTTCCGAAAGTAACAGTGTCGCAGATTACTCTTCAGATGACTCCGATGAGGAAACTCTCTGATATGTATTGGAAAATGTAAAATCTGGACACTGGGCACGTTTAAATTGTACGAAGAAAGACCTATTTTATGTTCACTGCAATTCCGTTAGCGACTAAAGGCATTGGTCAAAATGGTCCATATCACCAGCAGAATTTATATTTTGTTTGCTTTTAGTTGAGTCATCTGCATTTTGTATTTTCTAAGGTAATAAATAAATGTTTTTTTTAATAATTTCTTTTTTTATCTGTTATTTTATCTTATTACATCAATGTTAAAATATGTTACAATTAACACTGGCCCTGTTACTATTGACACCAGTTAGGTGGCAATTGTAACACTTGTAATGCCTGACTAAAAATCCTTATACTTTTATATTTGTCACATTTTCAAAAGTTTAAAATTCAAAATATTCACTAAGGTGGGTAAGTTCTCATATAGGTAATTTCAAAATTTCGAAATGTAACGTTAACTCGTGAAAAATAAAAATTTAAATTTTGTAACAATTGACACCGGTCTCCCCTACATTAAAGATCAATTTTAAAGTGGTAATATTCTCCACAGGATTTTTGTATCTTCAACGGTTGTTGAGGTACAACGCTCATTTCGAAAATATATGATATTACTTACTGTGATAGTTGGAGAAAAATTGTTTAAAGAAATTATGTTTATTTTTATTATTAATTTATATTTTTCGACAGCTTAATAATTCCATTCTATTTTACCGGAAAACGCTACAAAATTTATAAAAACATTTTTTCTTCGATTATCATACAAAATAAGATATTATGACAAATTTTCGAAATGAATAAAAAAAATCTGATGCGGCCAGCGTATCCTTCCGTCAGTTCTATGTATCCATACAGTTCCTTGAGAAAGATTTTGTATTTCCAGTACATTACCTTCCTTTAGTTTTATGTATTTTGAACAAATTACATACAGAAAGTTTCAGAATTGATTCTATATTTGCAGTAAAATTATAACACAAACATACTGTGTCAATAGCACCTGATAATGACATTTGTCTATCAGAATCAGAATTTTTACCTCCCGCTACCCTTGGGGGGATTGTGCTAAAAATCGCATATCGGTAAATGACCACGTTTTCAGGTCCCTAGAATCCAATTTTAACATTTTCACGATGATGTCTCTGTGTGTGTGTGTGTGTGTGTGTGTGTGTGTGTGTGTGTGTGTGTGTGTGTGTGTGTGTGTGTGTGTGTGTGTGTGAATTTATGTGTATGTGGAACCTTTACTCTAACTCAAATACTATCATTCAGAAAATTTTGAAACCTTGTATTTCTACCTTATTCTAATATGGGAAGAAGCTATTAGATTTTGGTGAAAATCAAATAACCGGAAATACTACTTAGTTGAAGCTCAAAATAGTTTTTCTTCGAAAAATATCTTCAAATGTTATTTTTTCGAAATTAATGTTATTGTATAAAGATTATTAAATTTCTTATAGTTTTGCATTAATACTTTTTCTATATATTTTAAGGATAAATTTATAAAATTATCTATATTTTAAATTCCAGATCCTACGCTTTAAACAAACAAAACGCAGTTATTCAAATGTATGTAACTGACAGATAAATGTCACTATCAAAGAACTAATCATTTCAAAATAATATTAGTAACGTTTTAAAAAGGAAAAAGTAAATAGAACAATAGAAAAGGAATTCAATACAGTTTCCAGAATAAGTAAATATGTAGGTATGTCTTTAGATTAATAAAAATTAACGATTCACAAAAATATTTAAGCTAATCCTCATTTTTGGATTAGTGAATTCTATTCTATCCCGGTATTAAAAATTTAATCTTCATTTTATTATAGTTCCGGTGGCTAATGGTTAGAGCAACGTCTCATGGCATGAGTGCCCTCGGGGGATCTGGGTTCGAATCCCACTAAGGCATGGATGTGTGTGAATGTGAACCCACTCTGTAATTGGGATTTAATTCTGTTGAGAGGTTTAAAAAAAGGTAGTTACTTGGATTAGGTTAGACTATATTTTAAGAAACTGTCAAAGTTAGAATAAAATTCGCTAATCCAAAAAACTTAATCTTTTTTGTGATTCGGGCTGTAAATGGCGGGAGGTATTGTGTTGGCCACACCAGATTTTTTCCTCCTCTAACCGCAATTACGAATGTCACTTTCAAAAATTTGAATTAAGAAGATTTTGACATTTCTAAAATTGCCAAAAATTATTACAACATATTGTCGCTAGTTAATAACAAAAGAGATATATTTCATCCTTGTACATACGAGGTCTGTTAGAAAAGTATCCGACCTTATTTTTGCGAAAACCTGATGGATTTGAATCAAGCGCGCTTGCATAAGCCGACCTTCGTGCGCATGCGTAAATATTTTCTCGCCTGTCGATAGCGTCTGTTGCTGGAAAGCAGCATTTGAGTGAGGTAATGTGTAGTGTTCTCGTCGGTTTTTCATTGCAAGGAATATGACGGAACGACTGGAGCAGCGCTATTGTACCAAATTTTGCCTGAAACTAGGCGACAGCCAGGTGGGAACCATTCGGAAGATTGAGACTGCTTTTGGTGACTATGCTATGGGCATTACACAGATTAAGGATTAGTATAACCGACTTAAAGACGGCCGCTCATCGGTGGAGAGCGAACCACGCTCCGGTCGGCCATCAACAAGCCGAAATGACCAGATCATTGCCAAAGAGAACGCTGTGGTGATGCCGGACCGTCGTGTGAGTATCCGAGAAATTGCGGAAGAGGTGGGCATCAGCACTTTCTCGACACATTCCATTATGACCGAAGATTCGGCAATGAACAGAGTGGCTGCTGACGGCGGAGCAAAAGCAACTTCGTGTTGAAGTCTCACAGGACATGCTGGACTTCACAAACAGTGACCCCGACTTCATGAACACCATAATTACCGGTGACGAGTCCTAGGTATACGGGTACGACCCGGAAACCAAATCCCAGTCGTCACAATGGAAGCATTCCACCATTCCATGTCACCAAGACCAAAGAAGGCCCGCCAAGTGTGCAGCAACGTCAACATGATGGTGACTGCTTTATTTGACTCCCGCGGTATGGTACACCACGAGTCAACAAACACCAAAGAGTACTACAGTGATGTCCTCCGTCGCCTACGTGATGCTGTGCGGCGCAAGAGACCGGAGTTGTGGTCAACAGGAAATTGGCGCCTCCATCACGACAATGCTCCAGCACATTCCTCGCACTTGATTCAGACTTTTTTGGCGAAGAACAAGACTCCTGTGATTCAACAGGCTCCTTACTCTCCTAATGTGGCCCCCTGCGACTTCTGGCTGTTCCCCAATCTCAAGAGGCTATTGAAAGGAACGCGATTTCAGACAAGAGAGGGCATTATGGCTGCAACGACAACCGAGCTAAACTCCATTTCGAAAGAGGCTCTCTCGGAATGCTTCCAACAATGGCGGCAAAATCTATGGGATATTTTAATATAAATTATGTGCAATACATACATTTTCTTTATATTCAATATCCTGAAATTTTCTTTTTCTACTTTCCTTTTCTTTTTCTTTATATTCGTCATTTTTTCGCAAATTCCTTTTATATTCTGTTTTACGCATATTATTTTGCGTTGTTGACTTTTTTAAATTTTCATAATCTTCATAATAACGTACAAATATTTTTGACAATGGCATACAAATATTTTTGACAGTGACATTTATGTGTCAATTTCAAACATTTGAATTTCTTGCCTTGAAGTAGTTTGATCTGAGGATTTTTACATCAAATTATTTTATATGCATTTCTTTATCTCTAAATCTATATAAGATATAATAATGAATTTATATTTATCGAATAAAGAATTTAACGTTCTTTAATATAAGTATTTACATAAATTTTCGATAAATAATATTTAGATGATTTTTTTCTTGTAACTACTACTTCCGGTTGTCCAATGGGGTATGTGACTAAATTTTTATTTTTACATAATATGATACTAGACAAAAAAATTAAATACCCGTATTTTTTTACATCGATTAATTATTAGTACTTTACGAGAAAATAATTATTAAAAATTTGGGGAAGGGATTTGTGACGTATCAATGGTAGAAGCTTGAAAAAAGACGGTTAGACTGGGAGGGAAAGAGATAGTTATTGCCAGATGTGATCATGCCCCACCCTGCTACACCTACCACAACATAAATGCGGCGCTGATAGGCTGATATCTGTCTTTGTTCACGATTCTAACATACTTACGGCATATATCCCTTCTCCGAAACATTAAATTGTTAACAAGATTATTACAAATTAATGTTTCGTTTTTATTATTGTAATAAAAAGCTATAGTGGTTTGTTTTTATATTTTATGACATATATATTTAAATTCGAATACGGTCACATACCTCATTGTTACCAAAACTGACTCGACTCTTCCCATTATTGTTAGATTGAGGAATCCGTAGTTATAAATGTCTTAAGTCTTATAGTATTTGAGTTATGGTGAATCCAACATCCACACACACAAACACACACACACACACACACACACATCCACACACACACACACACACACATCCACACACACACACACACACACACACACACACACACACACACACACACACACATACACGCACGCACGAACGCAAGCACGCACGCGCACACACACACACACGCACACGCACACGCACACACACACACACACACACATACACACACACACACACACACACACATACGGACATCATCGTAAAAATGTTATAATCGGATTCTAGGGACCTTAAAACGTGCTTATTCACTAAAATCTGGATATGCGACTTTTAGCATGAATACAATACTCTCTTAGCGAGAGGTAACAATATCCGTCAATGTCAAATTTCTAAACCGCATTTTTAGTGGTATTACTAATAACTATTATAGATGTAAGCATGAAAACATTATTTATATTTGATATATTGTTGATTGTGTTATTTTTATTGGCATTATGCAACGTTATCATTCATTTGGTTAATTTTTATTTTTGTTAGGTTGCGTCAATTTTCAATGTCATATAATTCAATGCCAATCTGTCCCGAAATAGATGAAAATGTTCAGGAACCATGGTGTACCCGGAATCAAGATACTGGTTTTTTGGTTGATTTACGGAACATAGTATAAGTAGGCATACGATTGTTTAATGTTTGGAATATCAGTTGTTATTGTAATAAAATAAAATGAAGGACTGGAATAAAATATTTTGAATTTTATATACCTATTTTTCCTCACACTTTAAAGGTGATTAGGTTTCCAACGCTCCAGGTATGCCAGTTTTTTTTCCCCGGGCCAAAGGTCGGATACTTTTCTAACAAACCTCGTATGTATTACATATGCAGGATAGCTAGCTCCTAGGTGCGGTTAAACGCGATCAATAACATATTTCGCGTACGCACAAACATTAACATTGTATAAAAAAAAACCATTTTATAATCTTCAAATTAACGCCTTTATTTGTCAAAATAACTACTGAGTATTTTAAAATTAATTAGAAATTGCGCTTAGTTTGCCTTCCAATCAGAGCTGTCAGTGACTACAAAGTAGATCCATTGAACGTACCTATTGATATTTGTAGCATTGCAGGGTTTTACATAATTACAGTACCTACCGTTAATTTACATTTTGGTCCAGCGGAAAAATATATGCAATAAGAGCAAACAGTAAGGAATATGGACAAGCCAGAGAATATATATAGAAGTGTTACGACAATGTATGAAACAACTGCAAGTTCTTCATATCCACCAACAGATGTTGCCCTTGCAGCATCGATCGTAATATTTATAATCACAGCAACTAACTGAAAAAGGAAACAATTTTAAATAAAATACATTAAAAACTGTACAGTGTTTCAGTCATGGACGCCGTTTGGGGGGGGGGGGGGGGCTCTCCCCCTGGTAATTAAGTTCAACCACTATTTTTTTTAACAAACAATTTCAGATTTATTTTATTACGGCCCTAAAGTCGACTCTCTTACAATACAATAAACGCAGTCAACTTTTTTCTATATTTTCTATATGTCATTAAAGGCTGTATACAGGCCCGATCTTAGCCATCCTAACTTTTTATAGAAAAAAAAATATTTAAGAATTTTAAAAATATCAACAATTTATGAAATAAACATAATAGAGCATTATTCTTTTAAATACTTGGTTTGGCTGACTGGTAACATATCTATCCTAATAGGTATACAGTTTATTTTATCAAAAGACTGAGTATACTTATGATATCAATCAGTGGCGTAACTAGAAATCTTGCGCCTCTATGAGAAAATTTTCTGGGCCGCCTTGATTTACAACGCTCCAAGAAAAAATTTAAATGATATATATATATATATATATATATATATATATATATATATATATATATATATATATTAATTTTCACATTATACGGTGACAGTAATATTATAATCAATCTTTTTACGTGATTATTAATTAAACTTTTTTAATATTGTAATCAAGTTTTCTTTGTTTTAATCAAGCTTTTCTTTGTTGTAATCAAAAATCTTTAGAAACCCCTAAGGAATATAATCAGAGGAACATCTTTTCATTAAATTACCCCACTCTTGATGAAGATATACATAGGTACAGAGTATTAATTAAAAAGCGGGCCATAGGCGTTTAACATTAGAAATCAGTTTTCCTTTGCGTAAAAGATTCCAATTCATTTTAGACAAAAATGTTTCAAAAAAAACTTAGATAATTAAAATCACTAAACTTGTTTTTTAGCATAGTATTAGATAAATGATTTTATTTCTAATTCATTGTGTGCTATTGTTTAGAACTATGCTTTGTTCCATTTAAGCCATTCAGCAGATGGTGCTCGCATCGGCGCCAGTTTTAAGTAAACTTGTCTCTTGTCTCCAATTTCAGCCAATCAGAGAGGTCAAAACTATTCCCTATTCTCTGCAATATGAATGGCTTACCTGAAAAAATAAAGGGGGGCGGCATTTTTATATAAGAACAAAGGCGGCTGATAGATTAGGATCGGCTCTGGCTGTATATGAGTATTTAACTTAGTATTTATTAATATGCAAAATGCAATTGCACAAAATAAACATTTCGGATTCGGATATAATGCACAAGCATAAATCGGCGCCTGTCCATGTATATGTGTATGTATCTACTCACGCGCATGATCATTCGCTGCGCGTACCTTTACCTAGTTACAGCTTAGCAACAGCAACTAGCATACCCAGACAAATAATATACGCTCTACGACGCACCCTACCTGTGCCTACACAAGGTTTTGCGTGGATCTACTTAGTTATATTTATTGAATTTGTCTTCAATTTTGTAAGTTTGGGTCAGTTGTATTGTTCTACTTCAACGCCTCAATTTCTAATGTCTCAACATAATAGCAAGATATTCGTCGCAACTAGAACCAGTAATAAACAAGTTGCAAGGAGTAACAATAGATTTGTTGGGTATACAAAAACAAACTGAAGATTTAATATCATCATTTACGGAAGAAAGGGAAAATTCGGAAGTATTTTTTGCAAGAATTTTTAAAAGCAGCGTAGATTTAGCTGCGGAATTTGATATTGAAATTAAAATTTAAAGGATAACAGGTCGATAAACTCACAGAGGAAACGTTGTAGCGAAGACGGCAGAAGATTATTTTAGAATAACCATTTTCAATCCTTAGATACTTGGACTCTCCGATATCTTTGGAATTACATTTTTCCCAACATACTAGTGTTGCGTTTTTCACATCTCGTTTACACTGGGTTAACATCAAGAAGCATGCTGTGGATCGAGGTATCGTAAAGAAAATCTCAGAGAAGTATGGCATCGAAAATTTGGAAGCGGAATATTTAACGTGGGTGCACATTTGGAAGGGAAAAGAAGTAGCAGAAAATATGGATTTTGCAAAACTAATTTCAGAAGATTGATAATTTTTTCCCGCTATGAAAATTTATTTTCAAATTTTTTTGACAATGCCACCAACAACATGTTCAGTAGAGCGTTCTTTCTCTACTCCAAGAAGAGTGAAGAATTGGCTTAGGTCTACAATATTAAGTGTACATAGAAAGAAAGTGGAAGAAAATAAAGAACAAATAATAGAAAAAGTTATATAAGTTTTTGGCGCAAAACGAAGAAATCTTCGTTTTTTGCTTTCTTAAGCTACGTTTCCAGCTCTTAACATAGTCACTGTTTTAGTCTTTGTTTTTGTATTTTGTCTTATGTTTTTGTTAGAAGATATTGGCCATTTCCAGCTGTTAACATAAGCACAGTCTTAAGTTTTTGTACTTATAATGTTTGTTCAATCAAAAAAGGAACACATTTATAAAACTCTGTACAATGCTTTAAAAATTATATAGTTATTAATGATATTAATGATGAGTAGTAATCATTACTCAAATTAAGTAATAATGTAATTATTTTGTATAATTCCAAAATAACATTTGAAATAAAGCACGAAATTAATATGGTGAACGAACCACAATATTTCTAATATTCCACTTTAAATTTCAATATTGTCTGTATATCTATATGATATGATATAATTTTATTTGTGCTTATAATATAAAAAATATGATTTTTTTTCTTTCTGTTGTCCATATTTATATTATCTCAACACAAAAATAATAACATAACCACCAAAATAATGACAGATACAACGCGTAGAACTACTGCGCAACATAAAAAGAGATAGCGCTTACATCACTTATCTCTTTCCAACAGAACAGCGACAAAGACTATGACGAAAGTATGAAGCATGCAAACTTTGTGTTTATGCGCTATGACAAAGACTAAAGACTAAAACAGTAGCTGGAAACGCTCAAGCCATTATACGTATGACAAACTTTCAAGGTTATGACAAATAACAAAAACAGTGACTATGTTAAGAGCTGGAAACGTAGCTTTAACCTAAAGGTCTATTAAATAAAAAGGTATAAAGATGCTCCCCTCCCTTGGATTTTGAGTTACCGGCGCCCATGGTTTCAGATAAGAAAATAGCGTTGGTAGATTTCAAGACCGAAATCACTCAGTGAGCGAAAACAAAAACAACCTTTTAAATTCTAAACTTAAAAACAAAAATTTATGTAAGTTTTCTAAATTTGCCGTAACAATCTAATTTAACACACAAAACTCACGCTCTGGTCAGTAGGTACCTATGTATTTGCTAGATTTATAAATATATCTCTAAATAACCTAATTTACAAAATTACAAAATACGCGCTTATTTCCAGTGTCAAGAATTTGGAAAGAGATATATAGTTCAACATTTTCAGACTAGATGACAATGTAATTGCCAGACACATGGCCAACTTCAGTGAATTACGCTTCGCTTATTACAGCGTCACTAAAATTACACAAACGAAAATTACGGAGAGTACGTCAAGTGGCGCCAAGCACGGTGTAACATTGTACCATATTGTCAAATTATCTGTCACAAATAAATATTGATTTTAATATTTAAATTTTGAAATACTCATTGTAGTTACTTTTAATAAACTGATAACACTTTTTGCTCATACTTCATTAACAGAGACCAAGGAGAAGCAGGGACAATGATACTGTCGTAATTGAAATAAAAATAACTAGATGTCACTACTATCCGTACCAAATCTGTAAAAAAAAATTATAAAGCATAGCGCATGCGTAATGTCACATGGCAACCCAAAATTAGCTTTTATTAGTTTACATAAGTCATAAATATATAAAGAAAACTCCACTTAAATTTACTTCATAACGTATTGTTTTATTTTTAACGCGATATTGTTAAACATGATTTTCATTAATGTAATTGTAAAATAACAAATGACTATAATTTTGTGTAACAAAGTAAAATTATAAATATAGATACGAATTGAAATTTTATACATCCTTAAATTAATAATTGATTATAAATTGACAACAACCAAGGAACATATTGATTTCAACAATAAATTCTTACTGCGATTATTTTTGCAAATGAGTATCAACTTACAATTTTATTTTTCTTTTATTAGAAAACAAAGGCTAGCAGATCTTTAATTATTTAGGTTTTAATTACTTTTTTCCTGTTATTAAAAATTGGCGCGAAAATGAAAATTTTATGTGTACTACTCTTTAAATAGTAAAAACAATGAGATAAAAAACAAAGAATTTTGAGTTTATAATTTATCTACCAGATTTAAATTTATTGATAAAATATATGCACATGCACAACTCTCAACTCTTTGAAATTAAATGAGCACCAAAAAACGTATGAATCATAAATAGTAAAATTATTAATTTCCCGATAATATTTATAATTCAATAAAAGAAAATCAAATCATGTATTATATATAGGTAACAAAACTAGTAATGTCAAACCGTAGCCTACGTTATTAATACAAGGCCGGGAAACATCACAATATCTGTCAAACAGAAACTCTAGTTCCAAACTTGCCGTTTTGGCGCGACTTATTCTCGCTGTCATTTTTGACGTGTGTTTTGTGATTTCGTTTCCTAAAGTTTCAACGTAGTTTTCATTTAGCATTCGTTATTATATAATATTGTATTATTTAATAATTATTGTTGTATTGCAATCATTATATTATTCACTAATTTCTGTTGAAATTAAACACAATAATGAAACAATATTGTGTATCTCAATGTTTAAATCTTCTTTCTATGCCATATAAGAATGAAGCGTTATATAGTTTAATTAAGAACATATACAGAGATGATTGGAATTACCCTTTAAATAATTTGATTGGATGTTTGCTTCTTATAAAAAAAAAAAATTGTACTTGCAGCCATTCCATAAAACTATAAACTCTTGCAACAATTATCATCAATCGTTGCTCCTGTAATATCAGAAAAACTGAAATGTGATAAATGTGACAACAAACAACTTCTACGTACATTGTGTTCCAAATTTATCAAACCCTTATTAAGTAATATAGTTCACAAAGCCAATGACATACAGTTTATAAACATGAACAACCATTGTCTTGAAAAGTTTTGAAATTTTAAGAACAATATGTCCAATCTGTAATAATAATTAATAGTTTATAATCATTATGATACATTAGTTATCATAATACCTATTCACAACAATATCCAATATCTTATTTACTGGATGGGTTTTCAAACTCAAATGCATATCAATGGCTGGTACCTACTCCCTTCTGTGGTTTGCTGGCTAATCTTAAATCTTGTTTATAAATACACGCAAACACATTAACTACTTGAACATTTATTTATTACTTGGGCTACAATAGAATAGAAAATATTGTTGTACAAGCACATAGGTAGTGTTTTTTTGGTCTGTGAAACGGTTAAGCACATGTTTCAATGCTGAGGGATGATTGACTGCTAATTCGCGCGCAAACACTACACTTTTGGTCATGTGCGTGCGCATTAACCAGCTGTGCGTTGTGGCGTTACAACACCTATCCTTTCTACAGCCTTTTCCAACATATTTCTTATATTAGTTCAACTTCTGTTATGTTAATTAAACTTATGAATAGTGTAATAGTAATACAACAATCAGTGTATAAAGAAATATTATAAATAATATAATTACATATAAATTATATATTATTTACATTTTTATTTGTTGTATTATTTATTCATTTATATAGTTTTTTTTTAAAAAACGTATAACATTGGTTATAACCGCTAAATTGATAATCTCAATATATTATTTTGACAGTCTAAAGATGACATTTGAATGACAGCCGGAATAAGTCGCGCCCTCATCAGCGGTTTTGGAACTAGAGTTTTTGGCCAGATTTTTAAACAAAATTTGAGTTGTTTCCCGGCCTTGTATTAATAACGTAGGCTACGGTCAAACTTACTAAAATTGATGAGTATAAATAGACCTTTTCCATTTAACGGCTATCTCTTTCTATCGCTACAAATAGTAAGTAAAATGAAGCCAATAACTGCCAGTTGGGTTATCAAACTAAATGTCAAAAATATGGCAGTCATTAAAATACCTGTATTCTCGGTGAAAATTTATTTATTTTGCATTGTCAAAGTGTGTTCTAGTTGTCAAAACAGACTTACCAACTGAGCCATGTAAACGAGTGAAGCTAGTTAATTCCGACAGTAGATAGCGCTACAATAGACCTTTTCAAGTTAACCGCTACCTCTTTCGATCGCTGCGCTGCAAATAGTAAGAAAATGGTGCGAACAACTGCCAGTTGAACTGTCAAACAAAACGTCAAAAATATTGCAGTCATTAAAATACCTGTATTCTCGTTGAAAATTTGCATCGTTACATATTATAGCTTCAATGAAATCTTTTGTAACATCTTTCGATAAGTTTTTTTTTTCTGAGACTTTTCTCACATTTTATGCCTAAATTTTTTAAAAACAGCCGCCATGGATCTCAGTTGTTCTTACTATGCGTAGATCCCCATTGCGCATATCATGCTACAGAAACGTAAATGGTTGACATTTGGACCGTATTACAATGCCATCTCTTGACTGCTACCGGAAGCTTCATAAATTGAAATGTTTAAGTGGGCTGTGCTTACATTCATATTTTTTTTTTATAAGTTGTCAAAACCTCTGACCTTTCTAACAACCAAATTCTAATAAAATTTTCAAGAATTTTAATTTTCTTAGGAGAAATTCGATTATTTGAATTGTTGAGCTGTATTACTGTCTAATATTTTCTTTTACGTATGTGTATGTGTGATTTAAGTTTTTACTATTCTATACGCGATGTGCACATTTTGAGCATCAGCGCCTCTAACGGCTACATTGGCATTTTTGGGTACCGAATCAACTTTGACATTTCGAGAAAGTGATACAATATACAATTTTATTTTGAGTTGTTGCTATTGTGTAGGAATATTATACATCATACTATATTGAAATGAATATAAAAAATATAATTTTTCTTATAATATGTGTGATTTCTGTAAACCATTTTATCATATTTAAATTTATATTATAATTTATAATATTAGTTAAATGTTAGAAGATGCACAATGCATGGAAACTGAGATTAAAAAGTTGGAAAACTTGAATGATTGGAAAGAAGAAAATTTGTACGTATCACGATATCAGTGTACGATGTTAGCATCTTTCTTTTATATTCGCAATAAATGAAGAAGAAAAGAAGATTCTTCATTGAAAATATAAGTGGTATCAGTTGCACAAGCTTGGAAAAGAAAATACACGAAAAATACGAACCATGTGAATTTCTATCTTTAACATTAACATTACATGTACAAAATCTATAATAAATAGACGAATTATGTCAAAAATAGACTTCTATTTCATACAACTGCAAGTATTATACAATTTTAAGACAATTTTCTGCTTCTTGTATTATCTCTTGTTCAAATATTAACTTAAGAAACACATTTTTATATAATTCATTATTGCAATCAGACGACCATTGTTGGAATTTTATTCATACGATAAATATCTTTTACAATGAGAAAATATGTATACCTAAAAGAACTTTTCATATTAGTAGAAGATATTTGATGAAAAGTTATTTTCTTATACATCCGTTCCTCATATAATCTTCTAGGAAATTTATAAAATTTGATACTTCAATCGGTAATTTTGTAAGAATTATTACAACCCCCACTGCATTACATAATATTTGACGTCTTATTATTCGCATTCATTGCAAATATTTTATAAAATAGAAATTGCAAATTTGTTCTGACATAAAACATAACCTTGCTGTGTTTCAATGAGTAACCACTTATGTCATTTTTGTCCGCTGTCGACGCTACTACTTTTGTGCACACCGCCTATACGTATTAACGCTACAGGAAGTGTTCTTATAATATGTTTTAAAATACGAACGCTTTTTGAGTTTGTTTTCGTCATTAATGGCATCAATATCTTTCTATACTGACAAAGCATAAAAAATTGTACTATTTATTTATACCGAGACTGATTACTTCTAGTTTAATCAAAGATTCAACCTGTATAAAAACACTACAAAAGCGTTTATATTTTCTTATAATTGTTTATAAATATTGTATAAAATAATTATTTGTATTATTGCAATAAAATATATGAACCATACATGATTTATAAATGTTTTCATTGTCCACTTTATTGATAAATATAAATATGAAACACAAGAAATCAATGCGGATTGCACATTTAGATGTTATGGGGTTGCCTACATACGTAAAATAGTTCTGGTAGCAACCAGAGTGGCGCTGAAGATGGTCCCATCAAATAACATTACAGTTTCCTATCTGTTATCAAACAAAACATATTTCTAATCTGTGGCGCATATCTTCTATATCTTTAAATTGAAAAGGACTATTAAACAATAATCACTGATATTTAGCTCATAATGATATGAAACAAAGCAAAGTATTATGTTGGTACAAAAAGAAAAACATTAATTATTGCATGTACACAATAAATAAAGTTAGGTTAGGTATAAACACCTTATAAATAATCATAAAATACATAATAATATACTTACAAAGCAAGTTGGAATTAAAACCCAAAAGAAAATCTTCATACATAAAATCCAATTATCAGTTATTTGCACCATTTTTACTAGTAGAGTCTTTATTTTATTTTAAAAGAGTGTAGTAATTGACAGTCACTGTTTCGAAGTTAAAATGACAGTTTGATTGTTGGACAGTCATTCTTCTTCTTCTTACTAGTTCTGTGAGTGCTAACTCGTAGAATTTTGTGTACCTACTTTATTTGTGTTACAAATATTGATCATTGTAGGTTATATGTACTTAATTAAAAATTAAGCATGTGTTGAGTGTCGAAGAAATTGGCTTTTGCTGGCTGATAATTTCTCACTGTATATAAAGTCTATTTTTAGGCTCAGTTAGCATGAATGTCTTTTTTTCAGAGACGCTTTTATTTGTATTTGTGTTATTGCAGTGATCTGTAATGTTGTCAATGTCAAATTTGGTCAAATTATTGGTTATCTACAAAATGATTCTGTAATAATGGAAAATGTTAATTTCAACAACACTATTCAAATTAAAAGTTGTTACTTTACAATGCATTGCATATTTCGATTAAATATGGGCTCTTCCAATGTTTGTAAACCACTGATGACATTTGGTATCCAAAAAAAATGTATTCTATTTTTATTATAATGACAATTAATTGCACAGCAACAAGGCATTGCCTGTGGTAAATTCTCAGTTTATTTTATTTTCTTTAGCACACCAAAATTTTAAACTGGTCAATACCAATGTGACATTTGAAACCTGCAACAGCAGCGCCTCTAGCGACACAAAAATCAATATTGTTGCTTTTTAAGACCATGATAGCCGCTATGGCGGTACTTTAGTATTGGAGACTGAAATGTCGTCTAGAGGCGCTGCATTCATTTAAGATGGCCGAATTAGTTGGTAATTTTCTGAAGTGTGATTTGCTGCCATTACCAATTCGGAGGGTTCGTAAGTTTGTCGCTTGGTGGCTACGGGTTAATTTTAGTCGCGAATGGGGCCTATTCTGTAACTCAGTGGTTAATTTTTAACCATTGGTTAAATTTTGTAACCAATCATATATGTTGACATATAGCAAAAAGAGAGATTTTTAGTTGTCAAATCAATAACCATTGGATATAAATTTTAACCAGTGGTTAAAAATTAACCACCGAGTTACAGAATAGGGTCCAATATCTACTAGCTTTGCCTTGAGCTTTGCGATTCAAGTTAAGCAATCTCTATCTGGTGGCTAAATTTTGAACTAAATATATGCCCAGAATTTCCTTCATTTCATAGAAATTTTTTGGACTGCAGGCCATTTAAATGATTTAAAATATCATTTAACACAATTTTCATATTTTTAAATATCAGATTGACAGCTTGTACATGATTGATATATAACGGCGGGAAAAGTTAATTTGAATCGTCAATAGCTATTCAGGTTTGGAAAAGAACCCTGGTGGAGAAAAATTATGTCTATGGCAAATGATAGATTACTAAAATTGTTATATTAGTTTCTCTCGCTACCTACTTCTTCTTTTAAACCAGAAAATAATTGAGCAATACAAATAATATCTAGATACTTTTATACATACAAGACGATAAAATTATATTTTATTGAGGACTGTAAAGTGTTAAATATTTTTCTCAACTCCCACTTGAAAAAGTTATCATTTCTTTACAATCTGCAGAATGGATATGTAGGCAATACTAGTTACCTGAACGGATATAATTTCATATCCATTCTAGGATGGATATGAAGTCCACGAATCACAAATCTCGAAGTCGTGTAACCTAGGCAACTGTCTATTCATTTATTACAAGATTAAGAAGATGAACGATACAAATGTCATATTTGACATTTCAATGTTGTCATTTAAATGGAAATATTTTCGGTATAAAAAAGATTTGAATAATTCAATAACAATTAACTGAATTATATTATAAATTAATTGTAAGTATTGAAAAAGAACGTATAAAAAATGGAAATCAGAACGGTTTGAAATATCGCATTGCCAAGTCAAAGATATCCTTTAGATTTGGCAATAAAAAATCGTAAGTTCGCAATCGAAGATACAATTTTCCCTCGAGTGGTGCAAATCGGTACTACGGAAAGCAATCGTACAAGCGCCATATTG
Organism: Harpalus rubripes; assembly: GCA_963082715.1. NCBI lineage: Eukaryota > Metazoa > Arthropoda > Insecta > Coleoptera > Carabidae > Harpalus > Harpalus rubripes. The sequence continues at coordinate 90,711,256 of OY720448.1, forward strand.
AATAAGTGACAGCTGAGTGAAAAGTGTAGTAATTGATAATTTAATATTTAAACTTATCGCTTTCATATAAATAAGTTTTTATACTTGGTTTGTATACACAGTTAACGAAACTCAGTGAATAATGTCAAACCCATCGTATGGCGGCCATCTTGTTTCGAAAATCACCGCCTCTATAGTTAATTTCGATTGCGAATACTTATAAAATAAAATATTATTTTAATAACAAATGTCATTAAGAAAGCCTAGGAAAACAAGTACATAAAATGATATTAATTAATAATGTTCAATAAAATTTCAAATTTCTATAGTTCACATTTTCCTTCTTTTCGTTAGTCGTAAGTAGAAAAAGTATGCTGTACAACTCGAGTGGAATGTCTATATCGCCTTCGGATTAGGGCGCGGGCCGTGATTTTGTCGGGTCACAATGGGTCACGACGTGACCCGCGTGATCGTGAGTATAATTTAAATTTTGCATTGTGATTGGACGTGAGCGTGAGGCACTAAAAAATTATCATGTGTGATCAGGCGTGATTGAAATTTAATCGGGCGTGAGTACAAGTTTTTTTCTATTTTTTATTTAAAAAATTGTCAATTTCCCACTTTTACTTTACATTCTTTTTATCATTATTATGTCCAAATATGTCATCAACAGTATTTTTTTGCATAAAAATAGTGTTATTGTTTTACCCAAAATTGTATACACAGTTGCTCCGATTTCACTAGAGATATACAAATCTTTAAGCCCGTTTGACACGATCATAATTTTGTTAACAAATTTGTTACCAAATTTATAATGATATTTGTGAAGGAATAGAACGACCTATTTGTACAGAAACATTCGTTTCCAATGAAACCAATCTGTTACCTAACTTATCACAAATTTGTTAACAAATTTGATAACAACTAATGACTGTGTTAAGCAGGCGTAAATGTACATAGAAACAATTACGTGACACGAACGTGACCGGCCGGGCGTGATCGGGCGTGAGTGCCAAAATAAAATCGTGAGCATGAGTGATCGTGAATCAAACATAAAAAGTCGTGCGTGATTGGTCGTGATTACATTTTTAGTTCTGTGAGCGTGCGTGATCGTGAACAAAAAGTTAGTCACGCGCCCACCTCTACTTCGGATGATTGAACACTCCGCCTACGGCGTCGTGCTCAAATTTCATCCTCATGCGATATGGTCATCATATCCACTCTTTTTGTACAAACTACTATTTTCTAATTTGGTGTGTGTATGAGTCTATAAACGCAGTGAAAACATGTTCTTAGGAAAATGTATAAACGCTGCGTTTTTGGGCCTTTACGTTTTCTACAGGTGGTATGACTGCTTTTAAAACTGACATGAATGTCATATAACTTCAACTTACTGTATGTAATTTCGGGATTTGAACTCGAATACGTTATGTCCTTAGGCCCCTAGGGTGATTTTACGACAACACACTACTATTATTTTTACTTTGCCACGGAGTTTTCGTTACTACCATGTGTGTTCCAAACTACTCAGTGCAGGCCTTTGTTACGGCCTCTAGCCGGTGCTCGATAGCTAGACATTGGCAAGTTAATTGCAAAGGTATAACCTCAAATTACTGAACAATGAATTTTTATCCGTGAAGATAATTTTTTTAGCGAGAAGCGTTACCAACATAACTCATAAGAAACACCAAGTCATATATTTGACAAGTCGCATTTTTAAAAAATCTAATAAAATTACCTCAATAGAAAAAATTGTATAAGGCCTGTTATCGCACTCGTCCTTTGTAGAACAGATTACTTTTCGCGAGTGGTTTGTGGTTAAAATGTTACTTGATCCAATATTTTGAGCAGAAAAGATCACATTTTAAAATTTTATGTATAGGATGATTCAGCAAGAATGTGCCAAAATAAAACCATAGGTATATTGGGGAAGTCATTTTGAGTAAAAAATATTTTACAAAGGTATGTCCGGAATCTTTTCGATAGAGTTACAACCCTTTAAAAGTGCATCTCATCAGAAACATGTTTATTAATAACTCTAGTACTATGTAGTTGCAATAAAATTTTGAAACTTTGTATGAGAATGCTACTTATACTCTATCTGGTTTAAGATTGCAGAGGTGCGAAGACAGCAGCAGTTTGATCTTGTTTTCTGATTGGATAATACCCCAATATTATCCAATCAAACAACAAGATCAACCTGCGTCTATTTTCACACCACTGCATTCTTATACCAGATAATAGATACTTTCTTTTGTTTCTGTATCTCAACCAGAGGCGTGTCATATGGGGGAGCATTATGAAAAGTTAATCTTAATTTCTTTCGATTTTTGTAACTCGTGTCGGAATATACGAGGTAATGTATTAATTTAAAATTTCCTGAAGTTCCATTTACATATTAATTAGTAAAATATTTATTTTTTCATTTGCAGGAGTTATACAAATGCTGTCCGAAGCCAAAATCCCATAAAGTTCGGAGATCAAATACAGGCATATGACATATGTATTGTTGCAATCAATGGTACAGCATTGTTCACTATGTATCTATACATACATATTATTGTATTACCTACAGGGCGGGAGCAGACACGTGACTCGAGCGACCTTGAAGTGTTTAGAATCAGCTGATATGTGTGCAGAGATCACTTTGACAAGAATAATGTCACTTTCACATGACCAATGTTTTGACACTTCTTTTAATTTTGAACTGCTTAAATATTATTTTACAATTTTCAGGGAGTAAAACACAAGAAATTAAAAATAATAATTTCTTAAAAGGTTAAAACTAAAATAAGTCAAAACTTTGATCTTGTCAAAGTGACACGCGCACGCATATCAGCAAGCACTTTAATGTTGCTCGAGTTACGTGTCTGCTCGCGCCCTATATAGTATGGTCATTCATTTAATTGGAATATGGAATTTATATCCCGATGACCTTAGGGCCGAGGAAAATAAATATGAGTGACAAAAAGAAACTTCAGCAGAGATTCACATTAAATTTTATTTGAAATCGAAAAATTATGGAAATGAAAGGAATATTTATTTTTATAGGTTATGTTTACATAACTGCTCATCTCGGAAGTTATCGTAAAGAGCACTAAAAAATATTCGTTTTATCTCTTATTCATCGGAATTGTTTAGTTCGTTCTTCTTGCCCAAATTATCTTATATGTACAATAATTATCATAAGGTTGGCAATCTATACTAAATTTGCATGAAATCGTCGTATAATGGATTTCTTTATTACCGATTTCTTTTAATGACGATCTTAGAATGAATTAATTTAAATTAGATTTGTGAACACAGCTATTAACTATTACATTAAATTTAAAGTAAAAACCTAAAAATAATTATTACAGTTGTGTTGTGATATTTTGTCTATTTTTATTTACTTATGACTCTTATAATTTGGCCTATTCTATAATTCAGTAGTTAATTATTAACGTTCTTTAAAATAACATCAAATTTATTTAAATATAATAAAAAATGAAATTTGGGTTGTGAAATCTAGATCGTACCAAATTGTTAATCAGTTACTAAAAATTAACCACGTTGTTGCAGAATAAGCCCGATTATTTGTCATTATATTAACATAAGGAACAATCAATTCGTAATATTAAATGCTATATTTATATTAATAGTTTCTTCTATCATCATTTCTATAGGAGTTTACAAGGCAGACTGCAAAGAAAGCACCGACGATCTGAAACAAATTAAATTTAAAAACATGCCACATATAAAGAAATAGAAACCGTTCAAGTTAACTTCATGTATATATAATTTGTATTTCCCGCCATTATATTTGACACTTAGCAAGACAAGCGAGAATTTTGTGGTTTGGGTTGCTTGCGAGCAAATCAAGCAAATGCTAGGCTAGCAAAGTTCAAACAAATTTTACTTCCGGTTGCTTGTTTTCTTTGGATTCTTGAACGCACTTAACTCTGTTCATAATTTTTTGTTATTAGTTTGTTACAAATCTGATAACAGTTTATGACCATGTCAAACAACCTTAATATTTGAAGTAATTGTTTTTACTTCCTTGTACAAAGTAAAGGAAGTATTGTATTCGCGAAAAATTTCGGTTTCCAGATTTCAACGGAAATATCCATTTTGGCCATCCCTGAGTCCATTCTGACTAATTTCGTCGTGACGTCTGTACGTACGTACGTATCTCGCATAACTCAAAAACGGTAAGCCGTAGAAAGTTAATATTTTGTATTTAGGACTTCTATAACATCTAGTTGTGCACGTCCCTTTTTGGTCATTACATAATTTCCAGAAATGGTACTTTATTTGAAGCCTATAATAGATTTTAATGAAAAACTATATTAAAATATAATCCAAAACTTTTCAAATTTAGTATATAAGACTTTTATATCAATTGGAGTAACATAGCACATTTTGGTTAAAACAGGCTAACCGGAAGTGATGTATTACCTGAAGTTGTTAACAGTTTTTCTTGAATAAAATGGTTTCATTATGATTTTAGAAATAAACGCTTCAAATAAGAGTTTTAGAGAATTAAATTCTGCGTCTAGCATATCAAGAATTATTAAATTAGCCCTTTGTAAAAGCGAGATATGTAAATTTAAAACTTATATACTTTTTGTTTTTTGTAACGAAGCTTGCTATAGATTAGGACAAAAAATAACAAAATAATAAAAAATAGATGTTAATGTCAAATTACGTCAAATACGTGCAATTTTATAATTGAGTCTATACTTCATATTAGTCTTGCGTATAAGGAAGTCGTGTAGTGTCCACATCAGATTTTTTAAATATTTTTTTATACAAGACGATAAAATTCTATTTTATCTCCAAGCAGAAGGCTTTAAAGTCGAAATTATATTTTCTCGCCGTATATAAAATTATATTTCTGTCTATAGCAGATTTTAAAGAAAAAAAGAAATACCAATTGTAAATTAAATTATAGACTATTTAAGCACAATTTTAAAATTTAATTTAAATGTTGGTTCTATTCCAAGAATAGTTCTTTCTGGTTATATTAATTGCACAATTGAGCTTGTTACTAACACAAACTCACAAAGTTTATTAATGTATTGAATTTAAAAAAAATTAAGTACTTGAACTACCCTTCTTGTTAAAGTTTTATATTATCCACCTTTGAAATTAAAGTGTTCCTGGGTCTCGATTCACTATTACTATGTATAGAAAAGGCACATTTTAAAATCTGCTATAGAAAAAAAATCATACTGGAAACCTTTATGTCTATTATAACTTAAAAAATCTTACCTCTGTTACACAAATGCCTAAATTAACATAGACAGCTATTTCCAAAAAGTATTTGACAGCATCATATAACTTGTCACCACAACCACCGGCGTATTTTGGCGGCGTAGGACAAGATTCAGTTTCTGGCCGATCACAACATGTACCAGGAATAACTACGTTACTGTTCAACTTCCCGTAATCAGAATAATCATGAATACCGCAGCATTGAAACTAAAAATATTTCACATATTCATATCAAACATTCTAAATTCAACATTATAAACCTCAATTTGAATACTCTAATGACATTCATTATAGGACTAAGTTCCATAATGAATTCATTATACAGCCTGATCATCGACCTCCTTAACTATAAACCCAGCGCTGCTGAAATATAACTCTATCTATCAGCAGTACGGAAGTCATATGTAAAAGTATACCGCGCATGCGTTGTGTACTATCGTGTACATGCGCAAAGCTGCATATATTTTTCTTTACCACAAAACTGCACAGTTTCATGTAAATGGGGTGTATTCTGTAAAAAAAATGTTAATTTTAACACGCCTTTAAAAAATTATATTTTAACATTACTGTTAACAATAAATTCAATTTTTGATATTCTATACGCGAAAATTTGACACTACTCTTAAACACCAGAATGAAGTGATCAACAACACAGAAAAAAAGCACGTCTTTGCTAAAGTCATGTATATAGTTAGTAACCACAACACATATAAATGAACATGATAAAAAGTAAACAACCACTGAACAACTGTCAGCTTATGTGTCACTCTGAAATTTTAGAAAACGAATATGACACTGAAATTTTAGAAAACGAATGGAAATAATGCTTCTGAAAATATATAAAAATTTGCTGCATAATCATGTCTTTTAGGTTCCATATTAAAAATGAATTATATTGTAAATTATTAAGTTCACTTTAGGTATGTAAAATTTCTTCTTCTTGATCCTCAGAATTGACCATTGACGATCCAAAATGTTAAGCTATGTTGGTATGACGAACAACACAGGAATTTTAACTGCATTTAATACCAATATTATAATAAAAAGAACTATGTTTTACGATACATCTAAATCGTGCTCTCGGTATACCACTCAAAGGTCCAGTTGAGAATCTTTCTTGAATTTTGTTAATTAATTCTACTGGCATCAAGCTGTGATCCATAAAGACATACGATGAAACGGGTGACCGTTATTAAATAAAATACTTCGTTAAAACAGTTGTATATTGTACTAAATATCAATTAGATATTTTTTATTATCGTCCAAGGTGCTTTTCTTTCGTTCTCTATTACATTTTCATTAATTAGAAGTGTAAGTTATTCAAATGCTGTGATAATTTATTGTATAAACAGATGTTAAAATTTTAAAGGCATCGATTTGAATGACGTTAAAATATATAGTTTTAACAGCTAATTTTAACACTTGTGTTAAAATTTTAACAAAATTTATCATTACAGAATAGAATAGTTATTTATGATATGTCTTAAAAGTAACATTTTATTTTGTGAGAAGGAGGTTTGGAAACGACGCGAAGCGGAATGATCCAACCTTCGAACAAAATAAAATCACTTTTAACACTTATATCATACACTATTTTTTCTACAAACACTATTTTTTAATTTAAATTTGTATTTCTAATAATTTTTTGACATTCACTTTTAACACTAGTGTCAAAAAAACAATGATCTGTCACTTTTAACACTGGTGTCATAAAATGACAATTTTAACGCTAAAAAAACATTAAAAAGCCCACTTTTTATAGATTTGTAGAAAAAATATTTTTTAAGAGCAAGTTTATTTTTAACATACTGTTTCAAATTAACAGTTCCTTACAGAATACACCCCAATATTCGCAACGTTTTGCATTTCGCATCCGCGCCATTTTATTTCACGATTCGTTCGTTTAAGTTATAAGTATTATTTATATTCGTAGTATTTGATAGTTGAGACGTGTATTTAAGACGTAATTATGGGGAAGCGTTGTCAGTGGCGTATTTACGATTTTCTTCTGGGAGGGGTCCAAAATTATGGTGAGGGAAGGGATTCAGAAAAAAAGGCGCCGCAGGCGAAAATGTTTTTTCACTCAAGGTCAAATGCCTTATAATTAAAAATTACATTTTTTCAAGGGATGTGAAGCTGCATGTTTTCCCCCTTTTATATACAAAAATAAATTACCAGATCACACAACATCTTAGAAAAGATAATATATTTAACAGATTGTTGACTTGGATAAACACAACACAATATGGCGCGACTATTATACAGGGCCTACGATTCATTACATTACAAGAAAAATGCTAGACAGATTGGCTCGTAGTATGATCACGGTTTTAACTAAAACACTGTTTTAAGAAATGTCAAATTCAAATTTCAATATTTAATTTCGCTCTTATGTTTACAGAACGATTTTTATAAAAATATTTGTTTGAATACAAACTATGTTCTGCTTTAAAATCATATTTCGATAAATTTAATATAATTTATTATTGATATTAAATAATCAAATTTGACATTTCTTAAAACAGAGTTTTAGTTAAAACCGTGATCATACTACGAGCCATTATGTTTATGTTCGATGTATCCAGTAGAAACAAATGTATTATCTGTCATTTAAATTTTCTATTCAATGTCTACTACAGTGGTGAAAAATTTAAACAGGATGTTAAAATTAAGATTACACACCCCAAACATTTAATCTGGCTTGCAGCAATGTACAGTAGATGTCGTGAACCTACTTACAAAATTTAATTGTATTTACGTACGCTCACGGTCAGGATCTCTATCTCTTATCTTTTACGTACTCATTGCATTTTGCATTTGAAACATGCCTCAAACAGCTCCTTGTCTAGCGTACGTATATCTTACCGGAATGAAAGCTTTATCAAAAACATTAGGTATTATACAATTCTTCGAGAGGCAGGCGTTACGGGGTGTAAATTAGGTGAACTGCATTACAAATTAGTTATGGTGGTGGCTTAAATTGTTCTTTTGATATTTATAACAGAATAAGTTCAAATTTAATTTACATAAAATTATTAATTTGTTAAAATAATATTAATAGTTATTTCTTGTCTGGTGAGGCTCTGCCTCACCTGCCACCTGCCTACCCAGACAAGCATCCACTGGAGTTTTGGAAATAAAAAATATATATTTCTGGGGGGGGGGTCCGGACCCCCTGGACCCCCCCCGTAAATACGTCACTGAGCGTTGTATTTTATATTAAAATAAATAAAATAATTGTATGTTCCATTCAAAGTTCATAATAAATCGAAATTTGTAATTTTTCATTTTTCGTCGCCTTCCTGACTTCCGTACTTTTCAAGGATGAATAGGATATACGGGGTGGAATTTGTTTACTAGTGATTCTTATAATATAAATATTTCTAAATTACGCGATGAAGAATAATAATAATAATTATTTACTAACACCAGACTGGAAAGCGTTGATTTCACTCCTAACTACTTCATCCGTTGGAAAATTCTTAAATGATGCCTCCAGTTTATTAATAAACTTTGCTTTAAATTCTGTATCACCATCTGACGGAAGTTGTGTATAACCATATATACCCAATCCTAGTTGTAGAGCAAATAATAGAAGTAAAACGGCTGCATACTAAAAATCAATTTTTAAAATTAATTTTATGATAAATCTCAAAAATTAAGCTCAGTACCGTTATTAACATGCATTCACTTTTCTGACAGACACCACAACATCCCAGGAAAGAGATGAGGAAAATGGCGGCTCCAATACCTACGAGCAATCCAGGCACAATAGTGTGGTCTTCATTAGAGACACTGTCGACACTTTTTAAACTAACAAGTGATACTGATGAGACAGTCAGAAGTGCCAATCCTACGATCTACAAAATAATAGTAAATTACAATGCAGAGGTTATCGAAAAAATAGAGAGAAATAATGGCTTCTTTATTCTAAGCATTTTTACAAGGTGTTACTGAATATGTACTTATTACAAATTTATAGGGATTAAAAAAGACTTACATATGTAACATAAGTTTTCGGAAAATTTTTGAATGAACAATACTGTGGTTGAAGGAAAGTATATTGAGTCTGCTTATTACTACAACAATTAAGCTTTACATTTGTTTAATATAGAATTATCAGAATCAGAGTTGTTAGGACCTCTGGCATGGTTGACATGTTGAGTAATCTTGACTACTCTGTTTAACGTTCACTTGTTGTACTACTGATGATGAGAACTTAGTTCTCGAAATACGTATTTAGTTTTTGTTAAAATTAATTTTAAGGTTAAGGGGTAATCATAATACTTTTAGTTAGAATTAGTGGTCCATTTTCTTCTATTTTTAGGAGTTACTCGCAAGAAAGATATACAACAATCTGTAGAAGTCCCAAAATGAAAACAATTATCGCGCAGGATTTTTCGAAAAGTACACAATAGTTATTTGTATATCAAGGCCGCGAAATCACTCTTTGGCGTACCGAGAGAAAAATTGTCGCCGAGGCCGCTTGCGGCCGAGGCAAGACAACCTCAAGGGCGCTAAACGATTTCGCGGACAAGGTGTACACAATATTTTTTGTGCAACCGTAAAAAATATGTAATTACAAATTTTATTAATTTTCAACAGTTTCATTATAAATAGAATGTTAGCTTTCAAAGTGGCTATGGGATTAACATTTGATAAACAAAACCATGCAATTCTCAAGTGTCAAAGTGATTGTTTACCTAATTTCGCGGCCGCTACCATGACAACGGCCGCGAAATTCATTTTGCGGCCGTTACCATGACAACGGTCGCGAAATCCAATTTCGCGGCCTGTATTGCGGCTGCGAAATGCTAATTTTGCGTCCGGTTGCACAAAAAATAAATTTTAAAACCCGCCAAAGACTCATGGGGAAAGTCAGAATTAAACTTTATCGTATAAAAGAAAATCGTCAACTAGCTCTATTGGCGACTGAAATGTCCTATAGATGCGCTGCGTTCATTTAAGATGTGGCCGACTTAGTTGGCAATTTTCCTGAGGTGTGATTAGCTGCCATTACCAATTCGGAGGGTTCGCAAGTTTACCGCTTGATGGCTACAGTTAAATTTCAGTCGCGAATATTAAATATGAGTGATAAAACTTAAGCTATGTTAATTGTTGTAGAAATGAACAGATTCAATAGACTTTCCTTAAACCACAATATTGTCCATTTAAAAAATTCCGAAAAATTATGTTAAGATCACTTGGGGTATAAATATGAGACAAATTTTAAAATGTTAAATTTAGATTTAATTATCTCAAGTTTGTAGGAATTAAATTGCTTAGGAGGGGTAATTTGAGCAGATAACGCTGTTTTTCAGAATTTGTGACAGTTTAGTAATTTTTACTTCCTTGTACGAAGTAAAGGAAGTATTGTAATCGCGAAAAATTTCGGTTTTCAGATTCCAACGAAAATATCCATTTTGACCATCCCTGAATCCATTTTGACTAATTTCGTCGTGACGTATGTACGTACGTACGTATCTCACATAACTCAAAAACGGTAAGCCGTAGTAAGATGAAATTTTGTATTTAGGACTGCTATAACATCTAGTTGTGCCCCTCCCTTTTTGGTCATTACATAATTTCCAGAAATGGTACTTTATTTGAAGCCTATAATAGATTTTAATGAAAAACTATTTTAAAATATAATACAAAACTTTTCAATTTGGTATATAAGACCTTTATGTCAATTGGGATAACATGATAGATGTTGGTTAAAACAGGCTAACCGGAAGTGATATATTACCTGAAGTTGTTAACAGTTTTTCTTGAATGAAAAGGTTTCATTTTAATTTTAGAAATAAATGCTTCAAATAAGAGTTTTTTAGAATTAAATTCTGCGTCTAGCACATAAAGTATTATTAAATTAGCCCTTTGTATAAGCGAGATATGTAAATTTAAAACTTATATACTTTTTGGTTTTTGTAATGAAGCTTGCTAAGGATTAGGACAAAAAGTAACAAAAAAATAAATAAATAGATGTTAATGTCAAATTACGTCAAATAAGTGCAATTTTATAATTGCATCTATACTTCATATTGGTCTTGCGTACAAGGAAGTCGTGCGGTGTCCACATCAGATTTTTTATAGGGTATTTTTGACCATGCAATCTGGTCAAATTTTAGCAACCTAACATTTTACATTGAAATATCCCATCTGTGATACGAGCGCCCTAAATTTAAAATATTCAACACAATAATAAACATTTCTCATTTTTACCACAATTTTTTAGTGTATTAAAATTACCCCAAGTGACCCTCCATATGTTATATTAAAATCGAGTCAATATTTAGAATACAAATATTATGTCATATATATTTGGAAATGAAGCTGTTTTTGGAAACACCTGGTATACAGACAAACCCTACGTGTAAATATCTAATCTAAAGTATTTTTTGTTGTCATTCGGTTTACTATACTAAACTGCTCTTGCAAAACTTGTGTAAATATTATAAAAATGAATTATTTGGTATTCTATTTATCTAAAAATTGAAGTACGTGATAAGATAAATTCCTACATACAAGGTTAATATTTCAGAATAATTCTTAGCGAATATATATTTGAAATACTAAATAAATATAAATCATTAATTAAATTTAAAAATATTTATTGTTTTAACGTTTCCACGCTATCGGATCTGTAGCCCGAACCTACGTTACACAAATGAAAATTAGGTTTATGAATTTTGTTTAGGTTTAAGTAAGTCATTCATAAATGTAAGATTAAATTACATGAAAATTAGTTTTGATATGTACATCTATGTAAATGCTCAAAAAACAAGTTTAAAATATCGGTAGAGCAGTACTCAACAAGACACCTGTGCATCGTGAAACTGTCATTCGTTTGGTATTATTGGTTATATTTCAGCAATTAAGTTATGACAGTCTCCATGTTCTCGCATTTGTTTAAAAAGCCGAATCCTCCAAGTGGATAATAAATAAAGATGGGTGTATATATCTAAATCATTTCAGACTCGTTCTCATTGGTGAAGTTTGTGACGTCAAACTAAATCATAAACCTAAAGTTTGGACCTTGCATTGTTTAGCTTTATGATTTGGATTTAGAGACGCTGAATTCCGAAGTGTGAATGGAGTCATTACATAGTATGCGGCCAAAGTCGTTAAATCTAAAGTATAAACCATAAATCTAAACCTAATTTTCATTTGCGAATGTACCTTAAATGTCTAATATTGTGATAAATTAAGTTTTGAATTAAAATGCATAACAATAAACTCATAGAAATAAAAAATAACAACAACCAGATATAGTTATTTATATAACAACAGAGTAAAGTTCGTAATTATTTGTCGCGAACGAAGATTGAATCATGGGGGCATAGCCCAAGGGATGCAATCGCTTGAGGCAAATAATGACACTTTACTCTCGTGTTATATACAATATTTTATATAGAAACGGAAAAATTCGTTATTTAACAAAAGGGACTATTAACAGCATGTTAAACTAATAATGAAGCACATTTTATATATTTATATATTTTTCGCAAAATCAATGTAATTAATCAATATCAAGATGGCACTGCCCATGGCCTTGAATCACTTTATTTCGCTAATTTTTATTTCCCTAAATAATGAAACACATTAAGTACTGATTTTGATAAGAATGAAGACCGGATGTATATAAAATAGATTAAATACTTACCGCACATGCAAAATTGAAAATGAACACTAAAATTTTCACAATTCCAGTCGCGCAACCCATTTTGATGTGTTCACTGTGATACCTAAATGAACTATATCCAATTTTTGAGAGCGTATTTGGTTTTATCTTATCATTACTTAAATATTTTTCTGGGGGGAGATTTTAATTAATTAAAACGTAGTCTTTATTAATAACATGTATTGATTTCATCCAATGCCTATACTTTTCGATAAAAGAAAATTATTGAATTTAAGGAAAATCTTCAACCTAGGTAGAAGAGGAAACTTTCGTTCATTCGATTCGTTGCAGATATTTACATTCACATCCAAGTGCCATTCCCCTCTTTGATGTTTATTTAAATACTAGACTTATCACGAAGTATAATAACTAAGGTGTGGACAAATCGTATCAAGTCGCTATTGAAAAGTGTCTCCCAAAATCTAACATGAAAGACAGAGAGAGTAGAGAAAGAGAGAGATAGGTTGAGGCAGGCCAACATGGCCGGCGATGGCAGATAGTTGATACGACGTTTTGTACCAAACTGCAAGAATGGGTATGAGATGTGGCGATAAAGTTTCTTTATTTTCCGTCCCTAAAAATGGGAAAATGCTAAGTAAGTGTCGTTGTGTTATATCACGAAATTATAGATTTTAAACGTGAAAGATTATATTTGTGAGAGACATTTTAATAAAGAGGACATTATAAAAGAATGTAAATCTGGAGATGTTAGGCTAAATAAAACATATTTAATTTTATTTATGTATAGTATGTATAAATCACGAAATTTACTACGTCATCAAGACCGCTCTGTGAGGGTGGGCAGATAGTGCCCCGCTCAAAGACACCTAACCATGAGGTCGTCATTTCAATACGATGTATAAAAAATAATAGTATTTTTCTATCATTGCTATATTGAAATAATAATAGGGGACTACAGCGCAATTGAATTAAGAGAAATTAGAAAAAAATATTGAAAGTATATGCTTAATAATCAATATTAATAAATAAATAAAACGATATAATTGAAATACTTCGGAAATAGGGGGGCTTTTGTTATAGCAGCTCACTCATATGAATTCCATATATATTATTTTAATTGGCGGCTCAAAGTCGGCGTATAAATATATAACGAATACTAAGTTAGAGGAGGAGTCTACTACCAATGGAAGTAGAGAAATTCAAATAGCGGAGGCGTGGCTGTCAGTCCAACTGCAATTCTCGAACAGTTTTTATTTGAAAATAAATATTTTGCATTAAACTTAATAATTTAAATACACTTCCAATTATAAATGATGTAAACTTGTACAGGATAATAATATTCATTTATTTTTTATAAATATAATTTAGAAATAGCATATATTTCAAGAACATTTAGGTCCATGAAGAAAACAGTTTGATATAAAAACCTATATTCGTGATGTCACATCTATATTTTCAAATTTCGGGGGACTATAACTCGCTTATTAATACGAATTTTTTCACCGGATTTTCACTGACAGTCTTAGTTTTACTTATATGTTCAGATGAAATTATATATATAAAAAAAAAAGTGGAATCCCCTATTGTGAAGGCGTTGATTACAACAAAGAATATTTTGATTATAGTACCTATACCTCAAGAATATTGATTACAAGAATCCAACAATGAATATAGTAAAAAAAGTAAAATAAATAATATCCTTCTAAACGGATAATTTTCTGGCAATGTTATGCTGCGAGCTATAACTGTAAAATTGTTGATTACAACAAACGATGTGATGCTCAAAAACATTAAATTCATATATGAATCAATAATACTAATTTATTTTGTTTTAAAAATATACATATATACAGGGTGTAAATGAAATAAGTGCATTAAATTTAACAATATAACTCGGTGAGAGCAACAATATTTTTTAATAACTTTTCTCGAAATCGCATATTTTTTTAGCATTTTTACCACCCCGTAAATTGACGAGTCGTTCCAAATATTTTCGTGATAATTGAATGTAGTAACAATAGCTATGAAAAATTTTGTTTTAGCAATTGACAGTCCTGTCAATTGTTGCAATTAAATTTTGATATTAGTAATAAACTTGTTAATAAGGTAAAATTCTGTCAAAATGCGAGTACACACACATTGTAATTACTTACCTATGGTTTATTTATTTATTTTATTACTCGTAACTGTACTATATTTTACTTGACATCACGGTTGACATAAAGACAGTGTCATGGAGTTGCCAACGCATTTACACGGAGCGTTTCCAAATCATCACTAAATCATTCTGTTCCTAATATTCGCACATTTGTTAATCTTGTACATCTTTATCACATCACAATACGGAGTGTCACATATGACAATTTTAAAAAAAGCAACAGTTATATCCATAACATGTGCAAAAAGTTCTATGTTTTCAGCACATAACAGACTTCAATTTTGGGAATGGCTCATAATGTTCATTAATGAGACTGAATTTACTTGGGAAGGTGTATTTATTATGCACAATACACATCTCGACAGACGAAAATACTGTAAAAATTTTCATTAAAACATATTTGAGCGGGAACAATAAAAGGACGACTAATTATAGGTACTCAAGTACCTTTTTTAAATGGACAAAAGTTTGTACTTACATTTTTTGAATCACGTATTTAAACTATTATGTTTTATCGACGATAAATAATCATCTCATAACCATAACCTAATAACTATGCTTTTGATCTTCCTCTCGTTACCTCGCCCCTCCTTGTCATCAACTATTCACAGGTTATTAAAAGCCTGGTTTAATACACAACTTTATAGTTTTGTTATCCAAAATTATTTCTTTATTTTAAAAATTGCACTATTACGAATTAATAAATAATAAATGTTATTTCCGTTGATTCGTTTATTAATTACTGTGACTGCAAGTGTAACCGATAACCGACAATTTTTGAGCTGTTTGTATCTCACTTGATTACGACAGCGGCCATTTGTTCTTCATGGGCGCGCGCCGAAATATGCAGTAAATCTTTAAAGAATTTTAACTCAAAATCTAAAAGACTTAGAAAAAAAGTTATTAAGAAATATTGTTGCTCTCGTCGAGTTACATTACTGGTTAAATTTAATGCACTTATTTCATTTACAGCCTGTATATATATATATATATATATATATATATATATATATATATATATATATATATATATATATATATATTACTTATAATACAATAACTCCTCAATATAATGTTAAATAATTTGTAATTTCCTATATAATTGTATACGTTGTGTGTTAAACGCGGCCTACCTGTATCTATCCCGCTCTTCACTCGCCTTTTACATTATGTGTGACGTTTTTCTAAGCTCTTCTCCATTGCTTATATATTATACTTCGTGACTTAAATATACACGAGTTTTCGAAAAAAATCTTAAAGAAACGATATTTAGCTTACCGTTCTTTAAAAGGTAAGTCTCGATGTAAGTGAAACATAAAGTTAAACTGAATCATAGAAATTACAATTTTTAGACATGACATTAGTATATTTCCAATTAAAAATGGTTTCAATAAGCAAGATAATGAGAAGTTATAGTAGCGCCAGCCAAATTTACTCTCATGAATATAATTTTAATCTAGAACAGAGACCACCTATTCAACATTCAAAGGCCCGAAACTAAACTTTAAGTTTAAAATATCAAAATTTTATTTGCAATAATTTTGTTATTCGCTAATTCATTGTGAGAAGTTACGGTTAAGTCTCATTAATGAAATAATTAGAAATATTTTTTAGAATAAAATTTGAATAAATTCCTACAAGATGACGTTATTGATAGAGACAATCTCGTTCCAAGAATGTAATTAGTCAATTTATATATAAGCGTGGTACACATTTTTATTTGTTTTACTAAATGGATCTAATCTGACTTCAGACAAACATGAGTGCTAGCTAATACATATAAACAGTTTTCGGAAATAGAAAATCTAATCTGCTTATATCACCTACGACACTTAATAATTAATAATCATAGAACATAGGACATTTTTTCAGATAAACAAATGACATAATAATAGGCCTGCTTGTTTGTGTTTTATTTTAAATACGGCCTGTTTATGTCGTCTAGAAAAGTGATATGTTATCTACCTAGCCATCAAAGAAAAGACCAGCGATTGTATTCCATTGGTGCTCAGTTCAGTTACTATATTATTTTTTATTTATTTATTATACATTCAGGATCATAAGTATGATATGAACATGTCAAGAATAATTATAAAAACATTATAAAAAAAATCTGATGTGGCCAGCGCATTACCTTCCGTCAGTTCTATGTATTTTGTACAAATTTCATACGGAAAGTTCCTTGCTAAATTAAATATTCTATTTCTTGTACATTACCTTCCGGCAGTTGCATGTATTTTAGCAAATTTCATACAGAAAATTATTATTTTGTGACGTTTTCTATATACAGTGTAATGTATCTGCAGAAATAAAAGGTTTATTATTATTATTTCTTGTACATTACCTTAAAGCAGTTGTATGTATTTTATACAAATTCCATACAGAAAGCAAAAGATTCTATACCTATTTCCAGTGAAATTATAAGACAAACACACTATGTCAATTTCACTTGACACTGACATCTTACAATCAAAATTTTCTTAATATAGTAGCTGTTTCCACAGCTATGGCTACTTTATGAAATTTAATTTTTTTATAATTTTTTAACTCTATATACATTTAATATTAGGTATAAAATGCAGTCAAATCGTATAGAAAATAAAATATTCTTTAATATTTATAATAACATTAAATGTGAAAAAATGATATTTAACATAGTTTTTTCAAGATAAACTGTTAAAATCTTCAAATGAGGGTACTTCCGGTTGTCCAATTCTAACCAAAATCTAATCAGCTCTTCGCATGGATGTAACGAAGAGAAATACGAAAGAATTATAATTTTTAGAATTGTAGTATGGAAGTTATCGTAAACGAAAATTTTGTTACACACACACACACACACACACGGACACACATACATACATACATACACACACACACATACAGACATCATCGTAAAAATAGTAAAATCGTATTCTAGGGACCCTAAAACGTGCTTATTCATCAAAAACTCACCACCGAATTTTTTGACCAAAGACAATACCTTCCTTACCTAAAGGTGACGGAAGGTAAAAACATCCAAAAGAAGTTAGTACATGTGACATTATAAGAATAAAATAAATACCCTTAACTATGGGATAGATATTCCTATAAAAACAGTTTAGAATTAAAAAAAATTCAATTTGGTTTTAAAATTATTTAGGGAACTACTTATTTTAATGTGCTCCAGCAAGTGATTGAAAAAAAGTGCAGCTTTGTATTCCGGAGATTTTCTTCCAATGTCTAGACGTCTGTGAGGCATTCTAATTAAGTCCTTCTGCCTGGTGTTGTAGCTATGAATGTTACTATTAATATTAAATTTTTGTTTATTTTTATAAATTAATATACAAAGTTGCTAAATATAACAAGATGGAACAGATAATATTTTGAATTTTTGAAATAAAGGCTTACAGGATTCATTATATGAAACATTTGCTATGTATCTTACAATTCTCTTCTGGGAGATGAAAACTTTGTTTGCTGAAACTGATGAACCCCAAAATTCAATGCCATAGCATAGTCTTGAGCCAACAGCCGCATGATAATACATCAGTAGCTGCGCTACATTTAAATATGACTTGAGATGTCTTACATGAAAACATGCTGAGTTCAACTTGGTAACAACAATAACACAATGAGCTTTCCAATTAACGTTTTCGTCAACAACCATTCCCAAAAATGTTGTATTTTCCTTTTTAGAAATAGGTTCATTATTATTGCTTAGTTTCAACAAGAAAATAAGTGAAGTGGAACAGCATTATACTCGTTTTGACAAAGAAGTCAAAGGACTAAAAATTATTCATAAGAGAATGATTGGTGTACGTATATGAGGAATCTACGCCATCATATTTTACGGAAGGCCTGTAAAAGCACAATCGAAGAAAATTAAAAAACAAAAAACACAAAATTTTACATATATGTGATATGTTTTTTTAAAATTTATAGTAATACAAAGATTCTACAGAAATAAAAGTGACATTTATTTACTATTGTAATATATTCCAATTTCTAATAAGGTCTTGCTAATACAAAAGCACATATTGCTCCAGCAATCTGAAATTAAAATTTTTGTAATTTATTAATAATAATAACTTTAGTAATACCATAATACTGTCTTTAGGTGAATTTATGCAGCCTATTTTTTATTTTGCTTTTTCTTTTTCTTTTCGCTTTTACTTTTACTTTAAGTTTGGTACTTTATGTACCTACTTTAAAGCATTCAATACACATGCGCAGATGTGATTTTTCTGGCATATAGTCGCAAATGTAAATAGATAAATATATCCTGTTAAAATGGACAAGAATGTAATAATTTGTGCATACAAAAATATTATTACATAGTAAGTAAATGTACTAACCAGTTTCATTTAATAGAAACGCTAAACTTTTCCAAACATTATTTTTGGCCACTTTATCCTTGAATAAAATATCTGTTTTATCATATATGTATAAGTGGGGATATTTTTGAATGAAAACCTATATACAAAAACAAATACACAACAAGCTGACGTTTGTGAAGTGGAGCACATGCGCAGTAGTGATATTCTTTTACTTTAACGGTCTTAAGTTGAATGTTGGTCAACTTAAGTTCTTAAAGTAAAAATAAAGTGTGGACATAAAGCAGTACATATATTATCACACATTTAACTTTTATAAAGTAAAAGAAAAAGTAAAATAAAAAAGTAGGCTGCATAAATCCACCTTTTATGTTTAATTGTAAAATTTTGAAACAATTTATTTGAAATGAGATTGAAATTTCATATAATTAATACTCGACATTTTGTTAAATTAAAAAACTATAAATTTTAGCTATTTTAAGACAATTTAAAATTAATATTTTTGTATTAAAACATTAATAGACAATAAATACATTATAATTTATGAATCATAAGTCCCTAGATTACTAAAGTATTGCGATTTGCCGCCATTTTGGCTCAAAATTTGAGCGCCAATACTATGAAAAATAGGTTTATCTTTATAAAAATGAAAAATTTCAACGTAAAATATGTATTAGTTATAGTTATGTATTATTATTACAAAATACAAAATTATTGACTTTTCCGAACAATAAATCAAAAAACAAACTAACGTCACAAATAACTAAATATATTCTAAATAGTTCATAAACTCTTTTCAGATCTATTATTGCATAATTAAATAAAATATACGTGACAAGGTCCTCTATTTTGGCTCGAAATTGTTAATACCATTGATTTTATGTACTTTGTAAACGTTTACGAAGTATATAAAATCAATGCTAATACACAGGTCTAATGAATCTCGCTACTTTGGGAATATGGGGACTTTAGTGAATCAATATAGACAGTGTCATCTATATATCGATAGATATATTAACAACTGATTATATCTATTTCACAAATAAAGATACCAGTTTTCTGTACACGAGTTTAATTTCATTAGATATAGATGTCTCTGTCATACATTATGATTAGACGTACCTCTAGCGCACAAATACCGAACGCGGCAGTAGCTGTCGTTAAGTAAGCGTTTAGTATTACATTAAAAAGTTTATCACCACACCCATCTGAGTATATTAACGTACAAGCATCATTTTTACAACATGAATCTCCCAATCGAGGGACACCAATTTTGGAATAATCCGAAGGACCATATATACCACAACATTGCATCTAAAACATTTTGGATCTAATGTAATAGATATTTATGTAACAATTGAATAAATATACATTTTGCAAACGTTACATAAACATAGTTTCTGAAATTTATGTTCATTTAAAAAAAAATAATGTCTTTGTAAATACATAACGGGGGATGTAAAATTATCGGACTTATATACGTACCTATGACCGTATTTAAATTACCAAGAAATTACCGTATAGAAATTAAGATACAGAAATTTGCGAATATGTACGTCATCACTGAATGTGCATATGAAACAAACCAATAGTAGTGGGTCATACATACATACATCATAGACATAGATAGATCTGGAATCTGATAGGTAATGTTTTAAAACATCTGCTTCTATTCGCCATATTGCTGACGTGATATATTTCTCTTTGTCTTTTTACCCTATTATTTAGAAAGAGACACATAGATTCGACAAACGCCTTCATTTTAGTACATGACAGAAATACAGGTTAGAGAGAGACAAAGATATGGTACTTGTTATTTCTTAGTCCGATAAATAATAACGTGCGTTCTACCAGAACAAAAAAGAACTATCCGTAAAATTTGAATAATAGAGTAGACTTACTACTTTACAAAATAAGCAAATGTTATGATACATTTAACAGGAAAATAAAAAGAATAATAAAAATTAAATTCTTATGGTTTAAAAATAATAGTAATAGTATAATTTTTTTGTTATTTACGGTAAATTAATTTAATTTAAATTTAAGTATTATAAATTATAACTAACCGTGTATTGTATGGTGCCAAACTCTTCTCTAACATTCATACGTGCTGAAAAATGTTTCCATAGTATAGCATTCAAATACTTTCTGTTTTCTTCAGTATTATTAAATTCGTAAATTCCATAAAGACCAAACGTCACTTGAAGAATTGCGATTCCAATTAAAATAACTCCATACTATAAGTAAAAATTAAATTATATGAGGTAGAAAAAACAAAAAAACTATATATATATATATATATATATATATATATATATATATATATATATATATATATATACAGGGTGTTTCCTTTAAAACAACCAGCGCTTTTTTGGGCAACTAATGATTTAGAAAAAAATGTTATATACAAGAAATGATCAAGAATAAGGGGCTAATTAATTAATAATAACAAACCGAAACTGTGGTTCTCAAACGTCAGAGCAAAATTATATTTCTTTAAATGGTATCCTATATAATTTTTTAGTTCCTTAGATAGAGAATTTATTTCTGATTTTATAAATATGGTATAGAGTTGTATAAAAATTATTTCGAGAAAAATGGTATTAAAAACAATGGTGTATTACAATAGGCTATGCAATACACAAGTATTGATACGTCTGTTGCCTAGTTACACTAGTAGTAAACCCACTTTTTATTACATTATTTCTAGTTTTTAATACCATTTTTCTCGAAATAATTGTTATACAATCCTATGCTATATTTATATCGTTGAAATCAGAAAATAATATTCTATTTAAAGGGCTAAAAAATTATATAGGTTGCCATTTAAAAAAATATAAATTTGTTTTACCGTTTGAGAACGACTGGTTAAATATTCGGTTTGTTACTATTGATACATTATTATCCCCTTATTCTTGTTCATTTTAGGTATAAAACATTTTTCTCTAAAGTTGTTAGTTCGCCTAAAAAAGCGCAGGTTGTTTTAAAGGAAATACCCTATATATACCCTATATATATATATATATATATATATATATATATATATATATATATATATATATATATATATATATATATATATATATATATATAATTGTCCAAAAATAAGAAAAATGTAATTTTTTTGACATCTTGGTACTTTTAAAAGATGACAATAGCTTATATGTAAAACTAAAATTTGTGTTTATTTATAGTTGATATTTTTTCTTTAACATCTGCTATAAAAAAAAATAGAATTTTATATACGACGATAAAATAAAATTCTATAGATTTTATAAAAGTATCAATAATGAATGCAATACAATACAAAAAGTCTTACCGTAGAATATGAATATTTCATATTACACTAGTAGGATATAAGTGGTCTTTTGAATACTCGAAAAATATTCGTATATTATTATACAGTGTGGCCCTCGAAATCTGTTACATAGGCTTTTAACATGCTAAAACAGTTATTCCTTGCGCATTTCTTCCCAAATTATTAAAAAAATTACTTTAAATAAAAGTTATAGATCATACAATTCTGCATTTGAATCAATAAACAAATTAATTTTTCACGTCGAAAATAGTGATAGCCGTTGAATTAAAACAAAAAGTGTAACAAACGTATAATTTTTTTATTATCTGTTATAAAGTTTAATTTACTTTTTATTTTTTAATAAAATTATCATAACGTAAAATTCTTAAGCAGAACAATATTTTTTTCTATTTCGGTGTTTTATGAGTCTATAAAAGCCCTGTTTATCTCTCAAAACAAGACGTTTAGAAGATCTATAAACATACTGTTTTTGGCGGCTCGTTTTCCAAACTTGGACTCGTACGTCAATAGATTGCCTTATGATACTTATTGTGTTTTAATGTACTATTGTTTTATTTGTTTTAATTTCACGGCTTGCACTATTAAACTGAAATTATCAAAGTTTCATATTTAATTTTTAAAGTTACTAAACTTACGAAATAAATTTTGTTTACTAATTTATAAGTAAAATTTTATGCTCTACAACTTTTATTTAAAGAATTTTTTTATAAAATAATTTGGGGGGCATCGCTCGAGGAAAAACTGTTTTACCATGTTAAATGCCTATGTAACAGATATCCAGCGGCACCCAATATATTATATTATATTCGTATATTAACAGTTGTAGATAATAGTACATTAAGATCAAATTTCGTAAAACATGATTTTAGCGCACGCGTTTTCTAAGTCCGCTGAAATGTCTTATGAAACGTGTTTTTTATACTATTTTTTCTGTTTTGGCCCTTTTTTCAAAAAATATTTACGTTATTTTATTTTGAGGAATTTCTAGTTTGGTTGTTTCATAAAGCACTTATTAAAAAATCTGATGTGGCCAGCACATAACCTCTCGCCAGATATTTTACCTGGTTATATGCATAAAACAAAAAATATTTTTAAATACAAATACATATATTCAAGTCTCACTACAAAATACTTCTCACATATATTAGCAAAATCCATGGGATATTTTAATATAAATTATGTACAATACATACATTTTCTTTATATTCAATATCCTAAAATTTTCTTTTTCTACTTTCCCTTTCTTTTTCTTTATATTCGTCATTTTTTCGCAAATTCCTTTTATATTCTCTTTTACGTATATTCTTTTGCGTTGTTGACTTTTTTTTATTTTCATAATCTTCATAATGATGTACAAATATTTTTGACAGTGGCATACAAATATTTTTGAAGTAACATTTATGTGTCAATTACAAACATTTGAATTTCTTGCCTTGAAGTAGTTTGATCTAAGATTTTTTACATCAAATTATTTTATATGCATTTCTTTATCTCTAAATCTATAGAAGATATAAAAATGAATTTATATTTATCGAATAAAGAATTTATCGTTCTTTAATATAAGTATTTACATAAATTTTCGATAAATAATATTTAGATGATTTTTTTCTTGTAACTACTACTTCCGGTAGTCCAATTGTTACCAAAATTTAATCAACTCTTCCCATTATTGTTATATTGAGGAATTCGTAGTTAAAAATGTCTTTAGTATTGTAGTATTTAAGAAATCGTGGATCCAACATCCACACACATCCACACACACATACGGACATCATCATAAAAATGTTATAATCGGATTCTAGGGACCTTAAAACGTGCTTATTCACTAAAATCTGGTTATGCGATTTTTTGCATGAATTCAATACCTCTCTTAGCGAGAGGTAAAAACCAAAATAGAAAAAAATATTAAATGACGATATAAATCATAAAAATTGCTATTGAAGTCATTAGATTATTATTTTGTTATTTTGTTGAATTAATGAAAATCAGAGTTGGCAAATATATCATACCGTGATGAGTGCACATCTGCTTTCCTGCATAATTCCAAAACATCCCAAGACGGCCACAAAGAACAGGGAATACGTCATGATTAAAATTATCGTAGGGATGAATGTGCTCATCTCTTCAAGAATCGCATTCACCTTCATCAAGTCAATAATTGGTTGTGATTCCAAAGTCATCAGTGCTAAGCTCAAAAACTATTTTTTTAAATTATGAATTAATGTAATATCAATTTAAACAATATTTAAATAGAAAAACAGTTTAAAATTTCTTTAAAAAATGTGTAAATATAATATGGAATTACTTACCCAACATACGACATTGAAAGCAAATAAAATAGCTCGTAGAATATCTTTTTGACACATTTTCTAATTTCAGTAATATAAAATTCAAGAAAATAATTATTTGATTATTGTTTCATAGTTATAACAATTAGTATGATTATTAATTACAAACATGAATAAATGTTTGTTTGTATAAGAAACAAAAAATATTTATGGAACAAATATGAGTTTAATAATATTTATCATGTAACACAGACCACTATATTCTTCTTTAACATTAAAATTTGTTTTAACCATACGAATTTACTTGACAAAAGATTTAATTTGACAAATAAAAGTTCAGCTGTTTGACCAGTGTTCACTGTACTATCGAGTATGTTCAAAATATAAAACTAACTCAGAGTAGGCAATGAACAAATAAATGTATGTCTTAATTTAAAAGTATTTAATTAAATGTAAATTTGACACGAGATTTTGTCAAAAATGTTATCTAAAGAAATCAAAGCTTAGCTTCTTGAATCTTATTTAATGGATTAGTACGGATACCGGTGCCGGGAGGTTAGACAACCTATTTAATAAACCAAATATAAATTATCGTCAATACAATAAACATTTCACAATAGTTTTGACTATCAACAAATGTTGAACCATGACGATATTGGGCAGTTTTAAGGGGCAGAAACAAAAATGATTACCAGACTTTTTACTATTTATTCTATGTGGTTAGTTTTACAATCGGTTAAGCGTTGTACGTTTACTTAAATAATTTCCTGTATACAAGATAATATATTTTATCAATTTCGTTATTCCGTTACGTTAAGCCACTGAAACATATTACAGATTGGAATGCGCATATGAGAGTGAGGGCCCATTGAATGCCGGCTGCTGGAGGAATCGGCGAACATCGGGACAATTCGTTGACGAAAATTACTTCGCTGTTCTTGTGAGTATGGCGCAGGTTTTAAATAAAATGCAGAAGGGAGGAGTGTATACGACTATTCGGCTACGTTCGTTTCAACAGGAACATGCGCGAACGGACCAGCTATTGTCATTTAATGGGCCTCCAGTTCAGCGTATGCTGCCAGGTAGTGTATGCAAGTTCCAGTCTACAATATATTTCAGTGCGTTACGCAGATAATATGAATATTCGAGTAAATTATTCGTGATAAATGAGATCTTGGAACTGCTTACTTAATTCACAGTAATAATAATATTTTGTAGTAACCACTCAAATAAACTTTATACTAGCATTTTTTCTTGGCCTGTTTTCTGAGATGGCCATCGGATTTCTAATCAAATCGGATTTATATGAATCCTAAATCTTGACTGTTTTTACCAGAAAAATTTAAAGCGATTAAGGACATTCGAATTTACTGTAGATTTATGGTGCAATTCTGAACAAATCTGTAAGTCTTACAGATCTGTAAATCTGTAAAAAATTGACAAAAACGCAACTATTTTTGTTGATTAATATAAAATTATACATAAGAGTGGCAGCTTTCGTCGCGATTTTGTTGGATGTATTACTGACACTGTTGGCATAGCAGTATAGACTGCGTAGAACATTTTGGACCAGTATTAATTTTGACTTCTGACCATCTGACCATTTTGAGTAGACATTTGATAGTTTTGTTACAATTCACAATTTCTACCATGCTGCTTTAAGCTCATAATTCTTTATTTTGGCTAGCAATTTTAGTTATTTCATATAACAAAATGATAATTTTTCTTTCCAGGATTAATTTCAATAAATACTTTTTGTTGCGTCCACGAATTTTTCATTGCTCTTCTAATAATTATACTAACTTATTGTTAATACATATTGGGGCCTAGTCTGTAATTCAGTGGTTAATTTTTAACCACTGGTTAAATTTTTTAACCAATGAAATATGTTGACACATAAAAAAAAGGGATTTTTAGTTGTCAAATCAATATCTATTGGAAATTAATAATAGATGGAGTCTAAGGTTAAATTTAACTAAAAATAATATAATTACCCCTTAACCTTAAAATTAATTTTAACAAAAACTAGATACGTATTTCGAGAACTAAGTTCTCATCATCAGAAGTACAAGTGAAAGTTAAACAGAGTAGTCAAGATTACTCAACATGTCAACCATGCCAGAGGTCGTAACAACTCTGAAAAACAAGAGAGAGAACTGGTATTATATAGGGATGGGAGTCACAGGTGAATGATTACCTATAAACTAAGATAATTTTCGTCCAATAATGAGTCATTAAATTTTAAATCGTCCAATAAAATTTAACTTTGTAATAAATTGAAAAGTTTTGAGTTTGGTATGGGACCGAGATCTGCGTTCATCAAATTATTTTTATATTTATATATTATTAAACTCTCGTATGCATCTAAATATCTATCATTATTAATATGTTTTAAAAGTTTAATATTACAATTGTTAACTTTGTGATTATTAATGAACATATGTTGAGCTACGCTAGATTAGAAACAAGAACAAATTCGATTTTGATATCTATAGAAAATCCACGAACACTAATAGATTTATAACGGCTGACTCAAATCATTTTTGGCAACATAAATTAGCTTCGTTTAATTTCTTAATAAACAGGTTAACTAAATTTCCTTTAAACACAAAACGATTTAAAACTGAACTAAACTATATTAAAGAAATAGCTAAGTATAACGGCTTCCCGGTTAAAACTATCGATAAATTAGTTCATAAATTTAAAAATCGCCAATCCATTTCTAATTTTACAGATAAATAAACTACTCTCCATCGTTTTTATTATTTTAGTACCTACTATTGAATTTTCTGTTAAATCGCTGTTTATCTCGCCAAATTAAATCACATTTATGTACAAATATCGTTGATAAAGTCGATTTAGAATCCGATTCTAAATCCAATCAAGATCGTTTACATCGTTTTCTTGTATACGATTTCTAATTATAAATCCACTTTAATCCAATTAAGGGCGTTGATATAAACTTAATAAACACTTATGTACGTGGCATTTTAAGTTTCTCTGTTTTCGGCTGATATACTTTTATTGGAAAGTTTAACAGAAACAAACTAAAATGTAATAATAGTAGATTGCAAGTGAATGCAAATAATAAATAAAAATGTAAGGAATATAATAAGTTTTATTAAAATTATAAATATCTACATAAATTTCTTAGGCCCTCTCTATTTTGATTCCTAATGACGCGGCATCGTTGCTAATATACATGAAAAGACAATTGCAAGGACCTAGAAGATGAAATATTTCATTATTATTAATATGCAGATATTGTGTTAAATTAATTTTATCATTAATTTTTTGCCTTTGGTTACTTCATTTTTACTTTTTTCTGCAATAACAGAATGTACCAAGAATTTTAGTACAAACGAGAGAACAAGACTAAAAATTTTATGAAATAAGTGAGATATGAATTTTCAAGTTCATATAGTTGGGCGTGTGACGTATCATGTCCTCCTCAAAGTGCGTCTCATTTTTAAAGACAGACCACCAATTAAATTGCTTAGGACATAAAACATCACACATTTTTCAGGAAATTCGACCTCGGTCGATACCAAATTTCCTGTTTTATGGCCGGATTCAATAATAAAATCGAATCATAGTTCCATCACTAAAATGTAGTATACCTACGTACAGAATGTTTCAAAAACATAAATAAAAAAATTCAGGAGTTGTAGAGGAGAGTTCGCAAATGAGCCGTTTTAGCTGTAGAGCAAGGTAAAGAAATTACTAAATATGTAGTAGAAGTAGTAGCAGTTGTTCAAAATGGTCACATTTGCTTAGCACCGTCGGTTCGTGAATTTACGGGAATAGCCTGTACCTGCGTACAGTGAATTTAAATACTTAGTTACTTACATGATTTTTAGTAATTAAGTATTTAAATTAAGTTACAATGTATTTTAATGTATTTTTGTTTAAAACAAATGTTCTGATCTGAAATTATAGCCCCTGAGGAAGACACATGGGGTGTCGAAACCGGTCGGGTTGATAAATAAAAGTTGACTAAGGCCCAGAAATATATTTTCTTCTCATCGTAAAGTAAAATATTTTATGAAACATTATGTCAGATAATTATTGTCGAAAGTGAAATAAAATATTATATTTGCAATACATCTTGTCAATGGAGAACTGCATAATTAAGCGTGTTATTGCAAACTGACTTATCATAAGTAAAGGATAATAAATTTAAATTCAAAACTGTTTGTAAATAGGCATGCGCGGGAAGTAAATGTTTTTGTAAAAAGATAAATGGGATAAAGAAATAAAAATAAGAAATCATTAGAAATTCCCTAGGAAATGTTTGGCATGACTGAGGTTGTTTTTAAATTCTGTTTGGTGGTTGACTGTTTTATGTTTATTAATATTAATGTGTAATGACTCTTTTAATAATCTATTGTTTCTATGTCTTACTTTGTCTATGATGTGTGCGTTGTTAAAATCAAATTTGTGACCTGTATGACAGTGATGGGATACTAACGCGCTGTGTTCTACATTTTGCCGTTCGCAATTGTATTTGTGTTGATAACATCTTTTTCTTAAAGTTTGGCAGGTTTCACCTATGTATACTTTATCGCAATGTAAGCAATTAATTTGGTATATGACATTTTTGTTATTGTTTTTATATAACTTATCTTTTAAGTTAGTGTACAAATGTTTTGTGGTGTTGAGGTTAGTGTTCGCTAATTTAATGTCGTATGGCTTTAGTATTTTTTGGATACCGTTATTCAGTCTTAATATTAATGTTCCTTTAAGTAATCGGTTGACTTTAAATTTAGCATTGTCAATAACTTTAAACATCTTTAAACTTAAATTTATAACGTGTATCGAATGTATGTTTGGTGAGTGCACTATGATTGGGATTTAGCAAATTACTATTGTAATTGTATTGGTACATTCTCCTTTTCAGTGTTTGGGAGGTTTCTCCAATGTATATTTTACTACATGCACCATATTCGACCTGATACACGACATCAGTGGATTCAGATTGTTCTACAGCATCTTTTAATTTAGTGAAATTGGATGAAGTTGTGTGAAGGTTATTGTTTGCTAATTTGATGTTACAATTTTCTAAGATTGTCCTAATACCATTATTGTTATAATTACTGGTAAATAAATACACGTTACGTGGACGATCTAGCCTTATATATTGAAAATACAACATATATTTCACGCTCTGATCTTTCAATCCCATTTTGAACCATTTCTATTTATAATTTAAACGTCAATTTTCATTCGCTAGTCATACTATACCGAGGGAAAAATCAAGAGGATTTAAATTTGCAATAATTGAATAGCTTTCTGCCAATGTTTTCCGGTTGCAAGTTGATCTCAAAATATATTCCTGCTCTACTAGTAAAACGTCTCTTGCGTACATGGGTTTATGAACAAAAAGTGATGATTTGATGTCCTCTACAACAGATCCTTGAGATTTGGCGGTATGTTTATGAAACAGCCTGTATAATAAGATGTCATACCTGTAAACCACAGACAACTAAAGCCACAAAAGCTAATACCAGCAAGGATTTTGCAAAATCTTCATAAAGTTTTTTTCCACAACCATTTACGTATGGTACAGGGCAAATGTCTTCCTTATTGGGTTTACCACAACAAGTGCCCGGTAATTTTATAATGCCTATACGTGCATAATCTGGAGGACCGAATATACCGCAGCAATCTTGCTAAAAATGGTACATTTATATATTTATTGGATATTTACCTATAAGTTAAAAATGGATGTGATAACAATTACTCGGAATCTGACATACAGTATTACAAAAATGGACGTTTCCGTATATCTATATCTATACCTTGATCAGAGTCACTAAAGTCTAATGTTATTATTTAATATTTTAAGAAAAAGTAACAAAAATTAGATAAAATTTTAAATTTTCGTAAATTACATGCACACATCATCGTAAAAATAGTAAAATCATATTCTA
The DNA here is from genome assembly GCA_963082715.1 of Harpalus rubripes. Taxonomy (NCBI): domain Eukaryota; kingdom Metazoa; phylum Arthropoda; class Insecta; order Coleoptera; family Carabidae; genus Harpalus; species Harpalus rubripes. Next base: position 90,742,150 of record OY720448.1, read on the forward strand.
GGGACCCTAAAACGTACTTATTCATTAAAAACTCATCATCGAATTTTTTGACCAAAGACAATACCTTCCTTAGGCGACGGAAGGTAAAAATTGAATTCTGTCAATCCATACATAGAGACGTTAGCGGTTCAAGTTCATGTCAAATTTGAGCTGAGTTCAGGGTTTAAACCAGACTGAAAAACAGTTTAAACCCTGAACCTAAACTTAAACCAAACCGGGCATAAGACTATTCTTATCTGAAATACAGTATAAGTGTTCAGATAATATACCCACATTTAAAAAAAAAAATATTCAATACGTTAATAGAATTCGAGAAAAATGTCATTAAAACTTCTATGTTGTTACCTACGCGTAGTAATTCAAGCAACGCAGTGGCGGCGGCAGGATGTAAATGTAGGATGGGCACTATCGAAAAATGGGTGGACACTAAGGGGGGGGGGGATAGGAGGCAAAGGTAACAAAAAAAGGCGCCGCAGGAAAAAAATTTATTCAAGGTCAAATGCCGCTTAATTGAAGATTACATTTTATCAAGGGATGTGAAGCTGCATGTTTTCCCCCGTTCATGTACAAAATAAATTGCCAGATCACAGAACATTTTAGAAAAGTGAATATATTTAGCGGATTGTTGACTTACTTGGATAAACTGTCTAAACTGTGGAAATTGAATATCACCTAAACTTGTACGTTTCCAGTATATTTTAACTGACATCCATATTATGTAATCAAAGTTTATATTTCAAAAACAAGCCATTAAATATTAACTGGAAAATGCATAATTTAATTTTATTCTTTATCTTAAATTATAATATTTGCGGTTGTTTGATTTATTTTTATCGTCATGGCTTATTTGAGACGGGTAATTACCCGCTCTATATGCGCCTGATGGGCACCCATTTACTTTAAATAATAAAGATACCCATATAGAATTTGTTTAGGTATATACCTAAACACGTACATACATAAAACCAAACAAAGATACAAGTATACATATTCAAATAATTTGATATATCGGGTATTTAGATGTGTGTTTATTGGTGAAATTTTCATATGGTTGTCATTTTTGCCCTATTAATTTTAGAACAAAAGTGTAAATAAAAATAATGTTCAGAATTACAAATAAAATTTCATTCATAAATTTTATATGTATATACAAAAATTATTTGTATGTTGGTAGCGGGTGGGCACGTGGGTGAGCACAAGACTTTTTAGGGTGGGTACGTTCCCACCCTGGCCCCCCCTTAGCGCCGCCACTGAAGCAACGGAAGATTTACGTAGGTCTGTATCTATCTCTTTCGCTCTCGTTTTGATTGTATTACATCGCACAACTGAGAAGTGTTCATTCAAAAAGGGACATGTCCATGTTTCATGCAATATGATTTTTTCATGGTTTCAGCATCTTTTTGTTGGTTTACATCGTTTCGTGAACTCATAATCTGTCAAAACCATACACATCCAATAGTAATTTAATAGGTAAAGTGAGGTGTCCGCACAAAACCAGACATATCCAAGAATAATTTATAATTTTACAAAACCAGTCATATCCAATAACTTTACCATTATGGCATATGGCATATACATTCTAAAACAAAATAAGACATATCCTCTATGCAGTATATTCTATTTTAGTAGTATTAAGGTTTCTACTTTACCATCATGATACCAGTAAATGTTTGTGGTTATAAGACAGTGTTCGTGTTTTGTGTTCGTGTTGATGGTATTACTTCTAAATGTTATTACGCAACCTCTGGTGTTCTGCAAGGGTCTAATTTAGGGCCATTACTATTTATTTTCTTCATCAATAGCATCACTAATATTATTCAACATTGCAACGTTCTTTTATATGCAGATGACTTGAAACTGTTCAGAATTGTTAACAATGCTAATGATTGTGCTTTATTACAAACTGACATAAATAATGTTCTTGATTGGTCTTTAGCCTCTAAGCTTCTATTTAATTTTAGTAAATGTAAAATTATGACTCTTTAAAGCAAGCAACTATACCGTTCAACTATCAAATGAATAACACAATTTTGGAGCGAGTAACTTTATTCAAAGATTTAGGAATTCTGTTCGATCCTAACTTAGCTTTATTCCCCATTTTAATGATATTCGAAAAGCTTCTTACAGAAATCTTGGCTTCATAATTCGTAATACACAATCGTTTTATAATTTACAGACTCTCAAATCTTTCTATTATTCATTTGTGCGTAGTAAACTGGAATATGGATTACAAATTTGGAATCCTGTATATATAAAACATGTGCAAGCCCTGGAGAGTATACAGAAAAAATTTATAAGGTATTGTTGTGCTAAATTCCACCATCGTCGCATTGATACGATCTGTAATTACTCCAACTGTCTAATTGAGTTCAATGTTATTTCTTTGGACTGCCGTAGAAAAATCCAATCATGTTTATATCTCTATAAACTTGTAAATAATCTGATTGATGATGCTCATTCGCTAGCTTGCCTAAATTTTGGTGTGCCTCGCTTAGGCTCTCGGCGTAAATTAACCTTCATATATAGCACCTCTAGAACAAACTATGAACTTCGATCTCCAATTAGACAGTTGTGTGCTACATTCAACACTGTATCCATATACATTAACAATATTGATATTTTCTATGATACTCAGTCCAAATTTGGAAAACAAATTATGAACTATTTCTTGTCTGAATTGAGTTATTTCTATTTCTAATATTGTCACTTCATTATTCCAAAGTTTTCTTGTAACTACACTGTATTTATCCTTGTTTTTGTCAATAATCCTCTGTAATTGGGAACATCTGTTCCTGTTGAGTGATTACTAATAAATAAATAAATAAATAAATAAATAAATAATTTGTATGCTATTGTTTTTTGTTATTAATAATAATGGAGCAGACTGTAGGGATTCTTAACAGTGGCTTGAGAAAGAAGACGACTGGATTAACAAAACGTTGCAAAGAAAAACTTGCTCGGTAATACAATCAATTTTATGCAGAAGTAGGAACTGTTAAAAAGTTAGGCCAGGACTGGGAGCAATATGACGTAAAAGGACTATTAGAAATTTATAAAAAAATAAATGAAATACAGAAATTTAAAAAAATCATCTAAAGAAGGACCGCAAAAGTAATACTATATAAAGGAAATCCATTTTTCCGGTTTGATGCAGTTAATAGTTTTATTCATTTGCTTAAAAGAAAAGGTACCGATGAAAACTTTTAACTGACCACTGTGCCTCTTGAAAATTCTATATCAACTGTAAAGAAAACTGATGTGAGAAACCTATTGGAAAAGCAATTTAATAGTGGAGATGCTACTTGGGAAGACTTGCCCAGATTAGCGTTTACAAAATCATTTTCAGCGGACTTAGAGAAGAAAGATATAAAAATTCTGAAGAAGTAGAGGAAGCAAATGAAGATGAAGTAGATGAAGGGACTTGTGACTGCTTAGAAACTGATCATGCTTTACATATCTAAGCTTTTTAATTTTTTTTTCTTGTTCCCTTTTTTTCAGTGCAATAATCTAATTTTGTTTAAATAAAGTTATTTTAATTATGTACTCTTCTGAACTTATGAATATCCAAACAAATGCAGACATATCCAGCACTTGTTCAAACAAAACCAGACATGTCCAGCACACGTTCAAACAAAACCAGACATTTTGGAATTGTTCATGCAAAATCAGGTGTTGCCCTAAGCTGGGTTTAATTTTTCGTAACGAACAGATCTCAGTTTGTTACTCTTAATTTTGAGGGAAATTGTGTTAATTCGGCTGTAGTATATACAAATTTTGGTGTACCACAAGGTACTGTACTAGCTCCAGTACTTTTTGTCATTTTTATTAACACAGTTTTATCTAACAATTGCACCCCCGTTTTATATGCCGATGACACTACATCTCAAATAAGAATGTTAATGCCTTGAAAACAGAATGTAATAGAAATGTACAGTCACTTACTGAATGGTGCTATGAAAATAAACTGTTTTTAAATGAAACTAAAACCAAAATTCTCCATTTTAATAAGCATCCTTATAAAAATCAACGAATTGAAATTAACTTTGATAAAAATACAAAAAGTAATAATGCTTCAGCTCGTTTACTGGGGATGTTGATAACCGAACATTTAAGTTGGGATCCTCATTGTGCTGAAATAGTTACGAAACTTAATACGTTTCGTTATCAGTTACGTCACCTAAGATTAATTTTAAATATTAAACAACTAAAGATGTTTTACTTTGCTACTATTGAATCTAGAATACGTTATGGTATATGTCTGTGGGGCAGTTCACATTCAGCTAAAAGGGTTTTTATTACTCAGGAGAGAATTATTCGTTGTATGGCAGGTTTAAGTTATAATTCATCATGCAGATCTGTTTTTAAAGATTTAAAAATTTTAACAGATACTTCGATATACATATTGGAAATCTGTTTGTTCACACAAAAAAATACAACACTCTTTGAAAAAATCTCAGACGTTCATGACCATAACACCCGGCATAGAAACAATTTTTACGTTCCTACCTCAAGACTAAACATTACTAAAAACTCTCCTAATAGAATAGGCCTAGAAATTTATAATAAGTTACCTATTTATTTAAATTATGAAAATAATATTAAAGTATTTAAAAAGAAATTAAAAGAATACCTTACGCAGTACAGTTTTTATGATTTACATGAATATTTTCATAATTATCTAATTTTTAATGTGATATTTTTATTTTTTTGTTTTGTATGTTCCGACGTTTTCTATACGCATGTAACTGTGTCTACAGAAAAGAAAGTATTATTATTATTAAAATCAGACATATCCAAAAGCTTTTTTGTGATTGTATCAAACCCAACAGTTTAATTACAAAACTAGTCTGCCTATTATTATCATCTCATTGAGCTGTACGTTGCATATTTTATTTATAATTTTAACTTGCAGGGCGTGTATGCTATCAGTTTTTTGCGATTTCTGAAAAATTAACTTTTGTGGACATGTCCCTTTTTGAATGAACACTCCTCAACTGATGTCACAGAATGTTTAATGGTATTTTTCTCGCATATTTCTATTAATATTAAACAAATTTTGAAAAATAAGGCACTGTTAATATTTAAGCCTATATTAATAATAATTATGTTAAGAATTTGTCTAAAAATTTGATACCCAAGTAATTAAAAAACTAACCTGTTTTTGATACGAATTTATTAAGGTTGTATAAAGACTATTTGTGCCATATTCCGAAATAAATGTCTCAATACAATGGTTTCGAAATTTTTCCAACGCTTCCTTATCACCATGCATTATTAGAGCAGTTATAGCACATGCCATCGCAAGTATGCATAAGAAAATTAAAATACCTGCATACTAGAAATAAATTATAAATACTTAGGCATTTGTAAGAGTGCATTCACTTACAGACCGCAATATGCTTCTATTTCCTTTTATCGCACCGTAATATCCCAATATAGCAACAAATAAAGTACAAATACCAGTTACTATCATGAAAGAAGATATTATTATACCATATATTTCCCTAGAAGATATAGTAGCTAAAATAACAGATAACGTTATTGATCCATATATTATAAGTAAAATGCCCGCAATCTGAAAATTTTTTCAAAAATTATTATTCGGCAGAATAGTATGTCCGAAGATGTACGTTTATTACGCTAATCTAAAAACACTAAAGGTGCATTCACAAATGAAAATTAGGTTTATGGTTTTTGTTTAGGTTTAAGTAAGTCATTCATAAATGTAAGTTTAATTTCTCTGAAAATTAGTTTTGATTTGTACAGACATCTATGTAAATGCTTCAAAAACAAGATTAAAATATCGGTAGAGCAGTACTCAACAAGACACCTGTGCGCCATGAAACTATCATTCGCTTGGCATTATTGGTTATATTTTAGCAATTATGGTATGACAGTATCCATGTTCTTCTTGCATTTTTTTTAAAAAGCCGAATCCACAAAGTGGGTACTAAATAAAGATGGGTGTATATATCTATATCATTTCAGACTCGTTCTCATTGGTGCAGTTTGTGACGTCAAACTAAATCATAAACCTAAAGTTTGGACCTTGCAATGTTTAGCTTTATGATCTGGATTTAGTGACCTTAAATTCTAAAGTGTGAATGGAGTCATTACATAATATGTGGCCAAAGTCTGTAAATCTAAATTATAAATATAAAACTAAACCTAATTTTCATTTGTGAATGCACCTTCAATGACTTTATTTATTTAGGATTTACGCATTCAATTTTACGATATGTACGAATAGTGATGCATGCGAGACGAGGCCAGACGAGAAGTATAAAATATCGATCTCGTCTCGTTTTCGGATCTGTGATCTCGCTCTCGTTCTCGCACGAGAGCTTCGCGAGAGTCTCGCTATAAAAATAAGCGCTTGCGCACTACAAATTTACGTAACAATTTAACTACAAGAGAGAAGTTAATAAAGACGAAACACTAAATTCTGGTCACCAAATAGGGTAATTCTCCGAGGACTACCAATTTTAAAAATTTATTAAAAATATTAGTGTTGATAGGTAAATAATAAGGAAAAAACAAAAAATCATATTATAAATTAATTGTTACAAAAGATATAAAGCATTTAAATTTTGCTGATGTACTAGATGACCTTCCAATGGGAGACCAGTTGAAATCCCTACTCCATGTTCGAATGTGATAAGACGCCGCATGAACCACTGATAGTACACGGCTGGTACTGTACAACTAGTACGTCACTATCACGTGACACAACAAAATCAAATTTTAAAAATTAATATCTCGCTTATTAAAATGAATTTTGTAACTCGGGTTTTCACAGGTACTCTTAGATATAACTGTTCTTTAAGAAAAATAAATTAAAAAATATGAGAGAATACCCTATTATTTCAATACGAGCATGATCATGAGAAAATGTGATAATTTAGTAAATAATTTAATTTACCTCAAAAATATCCAATTTATCATCAAATTGGGATCTCTAAACTATTTCAATACGAACTTCTGCTAATACATTCAGTCATCCATAAAACGAATTAAATATTAAAAAAATATTTTTTGTAACTAAAAGTACCTACACTTCATCATTAAATATATGCCACTACTTAAGTAAGATTTAATAATAAAAAACCGCTACACTGGTAACTCGCAGGCGATCAGTCACTCCGCTTCTCTCCGCGTTGACTCCCATCGACGCTTAATATAACATCCTTTACTTTTCAGAAGCGGGAAAAATTTATTAACCATAGTTTTAACTGGAGTGAAATAAAGGCTGCAATATTGGAGAAAACTAGTTCTTTTTGATACAAAACCGATTTTGTCTTAATTTTGCATTTCCTCGGTCCGGGACCGATACCAATCGAAATCGACTCAGAAAATATAATGAATTCATATAATTTTTCACATTCACGAGTTCTATGCACGAATTAGTGTTGACTCCACTCCTTGTACGGTGCATTTTTCATTGAATTTATGAGTCAAAGCTATAAAGTTACAAATACTTTTTATTGCGAGACTCTCGCGAGATTTCTCGCAATTGTTATGTCGATCTCGTCTCGAATTTTAAACTCGCTCTCGTTCTCGTCTCGTATAATGCAGCGAGACGAGACGAGATGCGAGAGTACTCTCGCCTCATCGTGCATCACTATGTACGAGTAAAACCAGTATTTTATTATGCGAAAGGTTTGTTCCTACGCGATTTTTTGGATGCGTTCATGTACGCATTCATGAACCCTTTTGTGCGCATGTCATGTTCATGTACTCATTCAGACATATTATGTAAGAAACTTTGGTTAGAACGGACAACGGACTTATATCATTATAATGAGCCAGTTTCACATATTTTAAAAAGTATTTTAAATAAATATTTTTCATAGTAATATAAAAAATTATAATAATCTATTATTTTCACAAATAATTAAATAAAAAGACTGACGTCGGAAATAGTCATGAAAAACAAATCCCAATCCTGTGAGTTCGGAACACATACAGTACGTCATTCATAGCCAATAGGAAAACATAGTTTACTTTATTTATATACGTCACATTCTGTTGCAGAACACATGACTTTTTTAAAATATTACACAAATTTTAATAATTAATTGTAAAATATCTAATGGATATTTCGTGATATTTTCAGATTTGAGGCTCTTTAATGAACAATATCTTGTAAAATTTAGTATTTAGAATTTATCATATTACATAGTTAATAATTTTTTTGCACGATCGGGTTATTTTTTATGTATACCGATAGCGTTTCCAAGACAGTAGGTCTTATTTACAAATTACTGAACGGTAAGTGATGTAACTCACGTCCACCTCACGTCTATAAGTGATGTGCTTCACTTACCGTTCAGGAGGCGAGACGGTAAATAAATAAAAACAAAAATCAAAGCTTACTTCAAAAATGACAACTTAAATTTTTTAATATGTCAAAATAATTTTCAAATCTTATTTTTCTTTTAAGCCTATGACACACTTGTCGATGATCATCAAGGAGCATCGATGAGCTCATCGATGAAACAACAGTACGCGCCCGTCATCGATGGTTTTCAATTTCATCGATGACAAATACAGCAATTTTTTCTGTGACGTAAAAAGTTATGTTGGTAATAATACCAGTGAAATGTTACTATATTTCTAAATAGATATTTTTATTGTTGCTGTTAACGTATCAAATAATTAATTTCTTCTACTTATGTCATTTTAATATCAAAGACAAAATACGTAGTGGTCAGTCATACTGACGTGACATTGACATTCGGGATCAGTTCAGGATCTATTTTATCCTATTTCAAAGGTGGTGCTTCGCGAGGACGGGGACGAAGAGAATGGGTAGTTCAATATCATTTATCCTTTTTTTAAAAGAACGATTTAGGGTAGATACGTGCTCGGAGTTTATCTTCTTGATAAAAAGAAAGCGGCTTTGGTTTTCAAAACACAGTTTTTTATTTGACACCTGACACTTTATTATCTATTTTGACGTTAACGTGAAATGAGACTCAAAAGATACGTCTGAAATGAGATACGTTCGTTTCATCGATGCTCTTCGATGAAAATAGCGGCGGCATATGTTTCATCGATGACGGGTGCGAACTGTTGTTTCATCGATGAGCTCATCGATGCTCCTTGATGCTCATCGACAAGTGTGCTATAGGGCGCGAGCAGACACGTGACTCGAGCAACCTTAACGTGCTTGGAATCAGCTGATTTGTGTGCGCATGTCATTTTGACTAGAACAATGTCACGTTGACAATACCAATGTTTTGATTTATTTTTAATTTGAACTGCTTTAATGTTATTTTCCAATTTTTAAGCAGTAAGATATATGAAATTAAAAATAATAACATTTTAGCAGTTAAAAATCAAAATAAATCAAAACATAGGTCTTGTCAACGTAACATTGTCGTCAAAATGACATGCGCACACAAATCAGCTGATTCCAAGCACGTCAATGTCGCTCGAGTCACGTGTCCGCTCGCGTCCTATAGGGTTTAAATTTTGTGCGACGATCATGTAAAAAAATGTACAAGCATCAGGAACGTTAAGAGGCATATTTACCCCTGTGCTGAAATATATAAAGCGAAAACTCAATAAAATTGTTCCTCTACTAAAACTATTAACATTTTAAAAAATTCAACACAACACAAACTTACTTGCAATATTAACCTGTATTTTAAAAAAATAATTATTGAAATTTATTAGTATTTGACTTTGATTTTATGGGAAATTCGAGAAATGCTGTTTTGCCTATAAAATCAAAGTCAAATATTAATAGATTTCAATAATTATTTTTTTAAAATGTAGGTTAATATCGCAAGTAGGTTTGGGTTGTGTTGAATTTTTTAAAATATTGATAGTTCTAGTACAGGAACAATTTATTTGAATTTTCGCTTCATATTTCAGCACAGGGGTAAATATGCCTCTTAAGGAATTACTGAACTCAGACAAAATTGGGGACTGTCTTCGATCGGTAAACTGTCCTTACCGTTCTTAATACTTTATATACTATAAAGATGCGCATGCGTCTGACGTACATATGATAGTTCGGACTAGCTGTGGGAACAAACCCTAAATTAAAGGATTTGCAAAATTAATAAAAGTAGAAAAATATGTATTTTAGTGAATTCAAAAAATTAAGTGTACCTTTATTTACGAACTTACTACAAAAAATTACATAAAATAGCATCGGAGTAAGTCGAATGGAATAGGAACAGAAATGGAATAAAATAAAAAATAAAATTTTGTTATTTTCCATTCTATTCTGTGCTATTCTATTTCATTTTAAGCAAGTATGGTGCCGTACATGTACACTAGTTTATTTCTATTCCTTGTACTATTCTTTTATAAAGCAAAGTATAATGCAGGCTTTACCGACTTAGACATAAAAATGAAATAACATAAACTACTTACGAGACATAAGGTATTGATAATAAATAGGATAATTTTAATACACACTCTCACTACTTTACACATCTTGTATCTTCAATAGTATGCACAGGAATTTATATAGATTTCAGCCATTTACCATCAACAGGACGATCATTGTACACTTAACGCTTATATACTTTTACACAGAGAAATTCGTAATATACTAATATTTATCTTTTTATTGTAGTTATTTCATAACTATCATTTGATAAAATACAAAATTTCCCATGACAAGACAAGATAAATAACCTTTTATTTTTCTATGTCAACCACATGTCAACTATTGTTTTTACCCAAAATTTGCATTTTATTATTTATAAGCCGCTTTCTTAGCCGCTTTCTTTTTATAAAGAAGATCAACTCCGAGTAGCACGCATCTACCCTAAATCGTTTTTTTTTTTAAAAAGGATAAATGATCTTGTACTACCCATTTTCTTCGTCCTCGCCCCCGCGAAGCACCACCTTTGAAACAAGATCAAATAGATCCTGAACTGATCCCGAATGTCAATGTCACGTCAGTATGACTGACTGCTAAGTATTTTGTCTTTTTTGTAAGTATTTAATATTAAAATGACATAAATAGATGAAATTAATTAGTTTGAAACGTTATGTCATGTTTCTTTACCATAAGAAATACATCCATATTTAAATACTCAAAGGTAAAATAATTTAATATGTCAAAATCAAATCACATATACAACAGACTATAGGGCGCGAGCAGACACGTGACTAGAGCCTCCTTGGCGTGCTAGGAATCAGCTGATTTGTGTGCACTTGTCATTTTGACAAGAACAATCTCACTTTGACAAGACCAATGTTTTGACTTATTTTAATTTTGAACTATTGAGAAGTTATTATTTTTAATGTCATGTGTTTTACTGCCTGAAAATTGTACATTAATAACATTTCAGCAGTTCAAAATCAAAATAAGTTAAAATATTGGTTTTGTGAAAGTGACACTGTCTTGTCAAAATGACATTCGCACACAAATCAGCTGATCCCAAGCACGTCAAGGACGCTCGAGTCACGTGTCTGCTCGCGCCCTATAACCACAAGGAAATTCAGCATATTATTATATTATAAATATAATGCTATATATGTTAGGAATAATGTTAGTAAATGAGAGGATTATAACAAATCAAACAACTGTTCCCTTTTAAATTATTATATTGAACCATTTCTCTGAACGTTTAGTTAATTTCCCTCCTAAAAAGAAAGCGCCTCTTTTTACCAAAAATATCAACTCCGAGTAACATGTATCTACCGTGGTATAGATAGTCTGTGATCTACCCTAAACCGTTCTTTTTAAAAGGGAATAAATGATCTTGTTCTACCCATTTTCTTCGTCCCCGCCCCCGCGAAACACCACCTTTGAAAATGAACTGATCCTGAATGTCAATGTCACGTCAATTTGACTGACTAATATATACCATATATATTTTGTCTTCTTTGTAAGCATTTGATATTAAAATGACTGAAATAGAAGAAATTAGTTTATTTGATTCAGAAACAGAAACGTTATACCATGTTTCATTACCATAAGAAATACATCCATATTTAAATATTCGATGGTAAAATGATTTAAAGTGTCAAAAACAAATCACAAAAACAACAGATTATAGCCACAAGAGATTTCAGCAGATTATTATGTTTTAAAAATAATGCTATATATGTTTCTATTTTCTACTTCTTATTTTAAATATCATACTGTTCTTTTTAGGAGTAGTTCAGTTCAGTTCAGTACGAGGTAAGATCATTTCATTTTCCCCCTAAAAAGAAAGCGCCTATAGTATGTTCCGTAACGCCACCGGTTCGATCAGGTTTACGGTTTTGTGTTCCGTAAGTCCCGAAATTCTTTACCGGTTTCTATTTGGAACGCGGTTCCTGAAAAAAGTTGGTAAAAAGTCGGATCACGGAAACCACGAAATAATCCTAATTTCTCTGGTATTTTTACCCCCACTACCAATACTTTCAACCATCATCATTAAGAGAGATTGGACAGACTTATGGGTGGCCTTTTAACAAAGTGTTTCATGATGAGGGCTAACCGAAGCACGGGGAAAATAGTTTCTTGCAAATTTCTTCAGAAGGCAGCAAAATCACAAAAATAACGAAGACTTAATAAAGAAGGCAATGCAAAAAATATAATGGAAAATTTAAACGTCAAACTGAAAAATTTAAAAGCTGACATGACGTAAATAATTTTTAATCCCACATTATTTGAATTTTTATATGTTTAAAATATACAGAGAACTCGTAAGGTATCTTATGAACATTAATTACTTTTTATATAATAATATTTTTAAATTTTTCTTATGTATGTTTCTGTAGAATTTCATGGAGAACAAATTCTTAATGCTTGTATATCGAATATCAATAGGGCGCGAGCAGACACGTTACTCGAGCGTCCTTGGCGTGCTTGGAATCAGCTGATTTGTGTGCGCTTGTCATTTTGACAAGAACAATGTCACTTTGACAAGACCAATGTTTTGACGTTTTGACTTATTTTAATTTTGAACTGTTGATAAGTAACTATTTTTAATTTCTTGTGTTTTACTGCCTGAAAATTGTACAATAATAACATTTTAGCAGTTCAAAATCAAAATAGGTCAAAACTTTATATACCTACTAATTGTTCTTTTGCAATTTAAAATTTGTACACCATATATTTTAAATAAATATTCATAATACATATCAATGAGTTTTTCTTTCAAATATTAAAAAAATAATTTTAAAAACACACACGGTCATCATTTTAAAGATCTAGTTACCGTGGTTTAGTTAGTTGCATATATCGATAGATGGCGAACTTTATGACGATACAAAAGCATTAAGTTTCCAATCTCCTGATCATAACCAAATCAAACGATATTAAATTTCTAAGCCGCATTAGTAGTATTGTAATAATTATTACAGATGGAAGTATAAAAACATTATTTATATTTGATATATTGTTGGTTGTGTTATTATTATTATTATTATTATTGCCATTAAATGTAATAGAATGTTCAATTTCGTTGTTATATTCAATGTTATCATTCATTTGGTTAATTTTATTATTGTTAGGATGTGTCAGTTTTAAATGTCATATGATTCAATGTCAATCTGTCCCGAAATGGAAGAAAATATTCCGGAACCATGGTGTACCCGGAATCAAGATACTGTTTTTTTTTTGACTTACGGAACATACTATTTTATTTTATAATTAGTAATCAATAAATTAAAAATAATAGTCACAATAATTCCTAAATACTTTTAGCAAAGCGTAATTTGAGTATATATTTAAGAAATTTATAGAAAAAATCTGATGTGTGTCACATGACATTACCTTTAGTTAACTCCAATTTTATTTTTAATCAAAGGAAGTGTTTACTCACACTACACCGTGTACCATCACCATAGGCGAAGTTAGACTTTAAAATTAGGGGGTGCTAAAGTCCTTTACCTTAAAATGAAAAAAAGTTGGTTTACAAAATAAAAAAAAAAGTATATATTTGATTAATTTATAAACAAAAACATAAAATATTATTTAAAGTAACAAAATAGTTATGATATAAGTGTTAAAAGTGACATTTTATTTTGTGAAAAGGAAGTTTGGAATTCGACGCGAAGCTAATTTTCTGTTTCTATTTAGAAGAATAAATTCTTGCAAAATATCTTAAGTATTATTTATTATTATATTTTTTTGAAAGTTCATTTTCAATATTCAATACTTATGTACCTACTACTAAATTAGTAAAGCTTTTTTGTGTCATAGTAGTGCTCAGCCAGTTTTTAATTCTCCACATAACAGAGAATAATCTTTCACAAGTTTCTGTATATATAGACAGAATGAGTGTAATTTTATAAAGTTTATAATAATTACCAAATGTACCTTGATTAAGTTCACTTTTAATATCATTTGATTCTTGACTGCTTATCATTTTCTTTAGAATAGTACAGCTTTCAAAATATCTTTATTTACTGCTAAACTGGTATAATGATCTACTTATATCTACGGCTATTGCTAGTTCTTGGCTCTCAGGAAAAAATCGGAGTTTTAGGTTATTGCATGGTAGTCAAGTAAATATTAATTCGGAAAGAATCATCATCAACAATTATCAGCATGAGTATGTAAGTCAGTATCATGTGAACTAGGTCCAATTGTTGACTCGCTTTTTTATTTTTCTAGTTTTAATAGGTTCAATTTCAATATTGTTATTTTTGAAGGAATTTCAATATCTCTCCATGAGTACAAAAAGGCATAGTCAATTCGCTTTTCTTCTAATATTTTTTTATTACATCATTAATGATAGTTAAATTCCCTTCTTTACTTTGGTTCTTCTTTAATATTAAAAATTATAGAAATTTTGTTTGGGGGTGCTAATTTAAAATCTGGGGGTGCTAAGCACCCCCAAGTGCCCCCCTAACTACGCCTATGACCATCACCATCCACCGTTCATCACTCAAAAATCAGTCTTTGCCGTCCACCGTTTACTACCGGTCACTGTCCACCGATCACCGTCCACAGGCCTTCGTTCACCGTTTACCATCCAGCATTTACCGTCCACCGTTCACATTCTAAATCAGTACTTACAATGTAATTGTAATGTCAGGTATGGAATTAATTTTTGAAGATTAGGTTAGGTTGAGTGATGCAAAGAATACATGTAGTTGGGAGAAGCATGAATTTGGAGTTGAATGTTGATAAATTCAAGGTTTTATTATTTGAAAGGAATAAATTGGTGACTGTGTGCAATGTGTTGGTGGATGGAGTAAAATTGGAGCAAGTGAATAAGTTTGTATATTTGGGTAGCATGATGTCAAGGGATGGTCGAATTGATAGAGAAATTGAAAGGTGAGTGCGGGGTGTAAGGCAATGGGTGCTCTGGGTACGTTTGCTCGAAACGTAAACGTATCTAGAGAAACTCGGTTAAGTGTGTATAATGGAGTGCTAGTGGTCGCGTTGATGTATGGAAGCGAATGTTTTGACGCTTCGATCTGGAGATAGCCATCCATAGCCGAAATCGATCATCAAAAAAAATTAAACAACGACGCAGCATAGAGTTTCATCAGTTATTTGCTCCCCTAATTATTTTAGTGCAAAATTGTATTTAGGTTTTTGCTACAGAAAAAAATACTGCATCCGAATATGCTAATGTTTATAATTTTTCAATTTCCGGAACCGTAAAAATAGTCGAAAACAATATTAACATTTTAGCAAAAATCATTGATACCAAATACATACATAAGTGCAAACTTCTGTCATTACTTAAAGAAATCTTAAATTTCGTTCTCGTCAAATTACATTGTTGTAATCAACTATTACATTGTTGTTATCAACACTACAATACATGTGTTTTCTTTATCCTTGTTATGAAAATAATTTTAAACGTCAAGAAACTTTGACAGATGTTTGCACTTTTGTTTAAAACGAGGAAAATGAAAACATCTTTATTGTAGTTGATGACAACGATGTAATAGTTGTTGTTTACAACAATGCAGTTATGCAGTTTGACGAGAACCAAATTTAAGATGTTTTTAAGTAGCGACAGATGTTTGCGCTGTTATTTAAATTTTTGTTCCATGGCATCAATAATTTTTGTAAAAATGTTATTATTGTTTTCGACTATTTTTACGGTTCCGGAAATTGAAAAACTATAAACAATAGCATATTCGGATGCAGTATTTTTTCTGTAACAAAAACTTAAATACAATTTTGCTCTAAAGTAATTAGGGGAGGAAATAACTGCACATCAAGATTTTACTGTTGAAACCCCTATGCTGCGTCGTCAAGTCACCATACTATATGCACTCTGAAATGGAGCCTTTCATCCAAATGATTAAGGTATTTAATTTGTTTTCATATTTGTCATTAAGTTTCCACAGGTTTCCACATATACCATTTTATTCAATTAATATTCAAATCTGCACCATGTTTATTCTCAAAGGCATTTCTCATTACTTGGTGCAACTGGGCATTAACCACTTATTTTCGTGGCATTTTAAGTTTATCTGGTTTCCGCTGATATGATGGATTGCAAGTGAATGTAAACAAAAATTAAAAAAGTAGGGAATATAATAAGTTTTAATAAAATTATAAATCTACATAAATTTCTTTCTTTTTTTTCTTCTCTCTCTATTTCGATCACTGATCCTTCGGCATTTCTGCTAATATACATGAGAAGATAACTGCAAGGATCTAGAAGATAAAATAAATCATTATTACATATTGATACGCATAAACTGATATTGTGAAATTATTAATTATATCATTAATGCTTTGACTTATGTCCATAATGCCGGATTTGTCATACCAGATTATTCAAAATTTGTCAGCGACACACGGGTCATGCCATCACTGTCATTTTGAACCGATAATTTTTTATACAAGGTGAGTCTGGGAAGACGCCCCCCCCCTTTAACTTTTTTATTATAAGTAATAGAAAAAAATGGCTCATATAAAAGTTTTATTATTTTACATATACTATTTGATGGCAGATGTAGATATTTTTTATAGTCAGGTTTCAACGATGTATTATTTTTTATTAATGTATTTGAAAAATTTCGAGAATAATGAGATAATTTAGAAATATTAGAAATAATTTTTAAACAAATATTATAGGTGGCTATGTGAAAAATGGACTATTGTCATACCTGTACAAAACAAACAACTAACGTCACAATAGCCAATCGTTGCGAGATGTGTGCAAATTCCTTAAAAAGTTTTTCACCACAACCATTTAAGTACGGTACAGGGCAAAGGTCGTCCACGCCTTCACCACAACAAGTGCCCGGTACTTTTAAAATGCCTACCAGTAGATAATCTGGCGGGCCGGTTATACCACAGCATTTTCTCTAAAATGATGGTACGTTTATACAGAGTGAACACTGAAAACCGTGACATAGGCGTTTAACATGGGAAAAAAGGTTCTTTTTCAATTAAGGGCTTATTATTGAAATATTTGCAAAAGTCTAATGCTATGTAGGCCTGCAGCTTATACCCGAAAACTATTCTAGAAAAGAAAAAAGCAATAAAGTTGAGGTAATCGGTACCGGTTCAAACCAATTGCAATCGATAGTAGATGCAAAATTGCATCTACAGTTGATTTTAACCATAGTTTGGACAATGCCGACACATATAAAAATCATAAAAATGCATTTTTTTTCGGTGCGTTGTTCAAACGGAATTTACGCTTTCCCTCGCCATATCTTAGCTAATTATATATATATATATATATATATATATATATATATATATATATATATATATATATATATATATATATATATATATATATATATATCGAGCTCTTATTATCAATTAGAAACAAAATGGCGAATTTAAAAAAAAATCCAACTAATTTCTTCTTCGGATTAAAAAGTTGTGTTATGAATTTTTGAAATTTGCATTTTTCACTATTCCACAGTGTAGTAGAATACTTGAAGAAGTTTTCTGCAAAGTTTCAGTTCAAAATATGCAGCGGGTCAAAAATTACAACAATATTCAGTGGACACTGGAAATCGCGCGCCGCGTTTTCTCGTGTATGTACTATTTGTCTGACAGAGCAGGGGTGCTATTCTCGAGTTCATACGAACAGTATTCTTATACAGATTTGTAACATTTTCGAATGACCTTGACTATTTCGTATTCTTGAGCAGTCACATGCTGTTCGAATTCGAATCTGTTCGAATGAGATTGTTCGAGTGGGTGTTATTCACTCGAATCGTTTTTTCGTATAAGAATAATATACATTCGTCAACAAAATAATATTGTGCTAAGTTAGTTAGAGCGAGACACCGTAATAATTATTCTTGAGTTCAAGTCCGGCCCGCTCTAAGTTTATATATATATATATATATATATATATATATATATATATATATATATATATATATATACCGTGTGTCCCAAGCAAACCTTGACGTAGGCGATTAACATGGGAAACTGATTTTTTGAATAAAAAGTGTCCGGCATAAAATTAAGCCATGATATTTAACATGATAATAAAGGTGTTTCAAAATGAGCGCAAGATTTAATTTTTCAATAAAACACATAATTTACTCGAAAATTACAAATATTTTTATTTTAATATGAAGTATGCATATGGCGATTATGTGTGGAAGACAACATCCAACAAATGACCGCCACGACTCTGCTGGCACACTCTTGCTCTTTTAGAGAAGTTGCTGATTACATTTTCGCACATTTTCCCTCCAATTTCGCCAATGACACGTCGAATTTCTTCCTTCAGCTCAGGAATTGTGGTTGGTTGGTTGACATAGACGGAAGACTTCACAAAACCACACAGGAAGAAGTCGCACGGCGTTAGATCGCACGATCTCGGTGGCCAATTCTGGTCGCCAGTGCGTGAGATTACACGACCAAGGAATCTCTCATGCAACAACTGCATTGTCTCTCGCGCAGTGTGATAGGTTGTCCCGTCCTGAAACCACATCTCGTCTAAATCCATACCGACCAATGCAGGCCACAAAAACTCCGTTATCATATGACGATAACGTTCACCATTCACGGTCACTGCATTGCCAGCGTCGTCTTCGAAGAAGTATGGCCCAACCACTCCACCAGCCCAAAATCCGCACCAAACGGTTACTCGTTGTGGATGCATTGCCTCCTGATGAACAACATGTGGATTCTCTGCTCCCCAAATCCGGCTGTTTTGCGTGTTCACGTACCCATTCAAGTGGAAGTGAGCCTCATCGCTAAAGATAATTTTTCTATCAAAATCAGCGTCCATTCTTTGGTTGTCCAACACCCAGTTGACAAAGGTACGGCGTTGCATATGACCACCTGGCTTAAGTTCTTGTGTCAATTGAACTTTATAAGGATGCAGATGGAGATCTTTCTTTAAAATTCTCTGCAAACTGCTTGTCGAAATGGTCAGTTGCTGCGAACGGCGACGAATCGATGTGCCTGGATTTTCACCAACACTTTCAGTAACTAAAGCAATATTTTCAATGGACCGGCCTGACCGAGGACGGCCTGATGATTTCTGGTTCACAACCGAGCCAGTTCGATCGAATTTCTCGATCAGTCTCTTAACCATCGAACAATTTGGTGCATTTTGTCGACCAAAAATTGCACGCACTCTGTGAACTGTTTCCGCAAAACTTTCACCATATTTTAAATAAGTTTTCACTATTCAAATTCGCTAATCGTTCGTGTAGCGTTTCATAACTAATAATCGCGATGCGTCTACTTGACAGTTGTCAACTTTTTAGTCCAGCACCCTTGATTAAAAGAAAATGCAGGCCAATTCAAATCTTGCGCTCATTTTGAAATACCCTTTAGTACATTACCTCGTGTACCTTATTTAATATTAATTACATTGAATATTGAAACAAATATTTATTGACAGATATTTATAATTTTCTCTGATTTAAATACGGTACACGATGTAATGTACTATTATCATGTTAAATATCATGGCTTAATTTTAAGCCGGACACTTTTTATTCACAAAAATCAGTTTTCCCATGTTAAACGCCTATGTCAAGGTTTGCTTGGGACACACGATATATATATATATATATATATATATATATATATATATATATATATATATATATATATATATATATATATATATATATACCGTGTGTCTATTTTAAAGGTGTACATAGGAGATTAACATGGGAAGTCAGTTTTTTGCAATTTCCTGCTCACCTAATTATTTTAAGCAAAAATGCGTCAAATAAAAGTTTTAGGGTACAAAATTCTACATCTAGAACAAGGAACAGAATTACCTTTACGAGCTTTATAACGACAGAAATTAATTATGAAAATGTCGAAAATTACGTTAAAAATATCGACAGCCATGGAATTGAACAAAAAATAAATATATGCTTGACGTTTTATCTGTCACGTGATCTGTCACAACGTAAGTTAACTTATTTGACGTTTCTGACAATTATCGTTAATTATGGCAATAATAGCAATATAAAACTAATAAATAAATAAAGTTAAGAAAATACAGTTTTGTTAAAATAATATGAATAAAAATTCAACATTGCCTAACAAAATGATGTATGATGCTGTTATGTTCTACAACTTATTTCCAATACATCTACCTTAGTACTACAGAAGGGGTCTACACTTATCATTCCTAACACTCTTTCTTAGAGTAACGCATATTCTGCTCGTTCTATATTCTGATTACGCGGCTCATGTGTATTGTTTGAAGACACATTAGCAGTCTTTTCAAATTTTGTCACGAATTTAGCTCTTCATACGTACAAATGTTAATTTTTTTGTCATTTTAGACAATAAAACTAGAGACAAATTGTCAGAAACGTCAAATAAGTTAACTTACATTCTGACAGATAAAACGCCAAGCATTTATTTATTTTTTGTTCCATGGCTGTCGATATTTTCAACGTAATTTTCGATATTTTCATATTTAATTTCTGTCGTTACATGCACGGAAAAGTAATTCTGTTTATTGGTTTAGATGCAAAATTTTATGCTCTAAAACTTTTATTTGACGCATTTTTGTTTAAAATAATTAGGCGAGCAGGAAATTTCAAAAAACTGATTTCGCATGTTAATCTCCTATGTACACCTTTAAGCCAGACACACGGTATATATATATATATATATATATATATATATATATATATATATATATATATATATAAACTTAGAGCGGGCCGGACTTGAACTCAAGAATAATTATTACGATGTCTCGCTCTAACCAACTTAGCTATACGGAATACGTTTCCATGATTACCGTTTTTAATGAAATAAAAGCAATAATTGTAAAATAGCATTAAAATTTGTGACCTAACATTTCCCTAAAGCGTTTATTGAGTCATTGTACTCCACGTTTCTATAGGGAGGCCGCCAGCTTTTAAACAGTGGAGACGGGCAGGGTTGAAAACCACAAGAATGCTTATAAAAGGACGCCACGTATTTTTTCTCCAGAAAGAAAAAAAATTGGCACAAAAAAGAGATAAAATAAAAAGTTACTCTACCTACCGTAACGTAGTTGCCTGCAAACGACTACGTTTCGATAAATAAAAGAAGGAATTGTTTAAACAGATTTTAATGGAATGCAGATTAAAGCGTTTATAAGGCACGAAGAACAATTAAATATTATTAAATAAAAATTTAATACCAGAAACTAAGTTGCAAAAAAGTAGTACGAGATTCTAAACATCCTAATTGTTGAATCCTAAACCCATAACACAATTTCGGGCGCTGCATATTTACACTTACAACTATTCGAATTGGTACCAGTTCGAACGTAAGCTACATGCTAGCTGATACGAGCGTCCGAGCTGAAACACAAGTTGCAACAATGTAATCACACAAAACTTATCAAACATATATGCTAACATAAATAAAGTAAAATTTCAGTTACAATATAATTAATAATCAGCTGAAGGCTCCAAAATGTAATGCATATAATACGAGAAATCTGGCGCTTTAATTGACGCTATAAAGAACTTACAACAATACTTCCAAAATTCATATAACTAACGCAATAGTCACAAATCTAAAACATCAAACCACAAAGAAACGTCAAACTCTCACAAAGAACTCAGTCCTCTCGGCAATAATAACTTTAACTTACGTTGGCGTTCTTTTTTCATATCAAAAACTACCTGTATAGTCTTACGGGACAGATTTATATTTGACTATTTCACTCATAAATTTATAAGCCAATCCAAATTCAGGATTCTACATAGTTACCTAGTTTCATTTCAACACCTTGACGTGCTAGGAATCAGCTGATTTGTGTGCGCTTGTCATTTTGACAAAAATAATGTCACTTTGACAAAACCAATGTTTTAACTTATTTTAATTTTGAACTGTTGATAAGTTATTATTTTTAATTACATATATTTTACTGAAAGAAAATTGTACATTAATAACATTTTAGCAGTTTAAAATCAAAATAAGTCAAAACATTGATCTTGTCAAAGTGACACTGTTCTTGTCAAAACGACATGCGCACACAAATCAGCTGATTCCAAGTACGTAAGGGCGCCCGAGTCGCGTGTCTGCTCGCGCTCTATATGATGTCGTATTTTTACAAGTGAGTTTTGATAAGAGAAATTTTTTTGACGTTTTAGAAACATATTGTTTACATACTTGTCAAGGTGTGTATATTTTCAGTATTATCAGGTTTTATTGAAAACGAGTCGATTCGGACAGGTATCTATTTAAAATGTTAAAAAAGCAAATTTTAATAAAGCACCTCAAAACACAATAAAAATTAGCTTTTTGTCAAGAAAAAATATATATAAATGATTACCTGATTTTTATTTTGGAAATAGTCATCCGAATACCATTCGTGGTTAAATTTTATCCTGGAAAAATTTTCCGAATGTTTTACTCGAGCCTATTGCCAATTTATCTCGTAACATTGATCAAAAATCACTAGTTTGACAACTCGTGATTTTTTTGTCAATGACACTCAATAAATTGCTAGGCAACCGACTCTCGTAACAATATGAAAATTTTTCCGGTAAAAATTTACCACATGTGATATTATATATGAAAAAAAAAACTGTTTTCCCGTGTTAATCGCTGATGTCACGGTTACCAGTTTTCACACTGTATATATTATTAAATTATCTAAATTTAATCAGTCATATACCCATACCGAACCAAATAAAAAAAACTAACCTGTCTTTGTTCGATATTTATATAGCTTCTATAAACTGAATTTTTTTTATATTTCGAAACAAATGCCTCAAGACTATATTTCATAAATTCTTTCTCCAAACCCTCCTTACGACTCATTACTAGAATAGCTATACCACATGCCATCGCAAGTACACATAAGAAAATTAAAATACCTGCATACTAGAAAGAAATTATAAATACTTTGGGATTTGTAAAAATGCATTCTCTTACAGACCGCAATATGGTTGTATTTAGTTTTGACAGTCCATAATATCCCAATATAGCAACAAAAAAACTCAAAATACCACCTGTTAATATTAAACAAGCCATTATTAAACCAGATTTTTCCCTAAATTCAGATGATGAAATAAAAGCTAATGATATTGATCCAATTACTATAAGTGAAATGGCTGCAATCTGAAATTTTTACAAAAATTATTATTCGGCAGGATAGTGTGCCCGAAGATAATCTAAAAACGCAATCCTAAATTTAAACGCACTAAATGACAACATTATTTAGGATTTAGACATTAAATTTTAGGATATGTATGAGTAAAAATAAGCAAGGACACATTAATAGAGTTTTCACGTAACGTCAAAATAGATAGCGTGAATTTTAAAATTCCAGATTACGTGAACGTTATCCTGTACGTCAGAATGTTTTCACATACCGTATACGTTATTTTGTCCGCCTAACGAAAACGTTGTAACTATCTCTCTCTAAAAGTTAGGTTATGTTTGCTTTAACGTCAAATTTAAAGTAGGTTTTAATGGACGCTATTTCAGAACAAATAAGGTTAAACGTTATACACAAACGGTGAAAAAATTACGTACGCATGCGCATTGAAGCCAAAATGAGGTTTATCGTTCACGCTATTCATTTTGACGTTATGTGAAACCTCGCTATTATGTATTCGACTTCATAAGATCGTCCAACCCTTCACCTCGGGGTATTTTTAACGACAAATTTTACTACAAAAACTCATAAATTCATCATAAATTCTTGCTCCGCGCCCTATTCCTGGTTTACAAGGCCGCGCCGTGCGGGTCCGCACAAAGGCGCCTGATTTTGAGGGACTCCGTTTCAAGACAGTAAAGTAAATAATAGCAAATTTTTATAAAAAGCTATTCGTAAAGACAAAGGCTCGTACCACGATCACGGTTTTAACTAAAACGCTGTTTTAAGAAATGTCAAATTTCATTATTTAATAATAATAAATAATATAAAATTTATCAAAATGTGATTTTAAAGCAGAACATAGTTTGTATTCAAACAAATATTTTTTAGGGAGAAATTAAATTTGAATTTGACATTTCTTAAAACGTGTTTTAGTTAAAACCGTATTCGTGGTACCGGCCAAAATTACTATAAAACTTACAAATTAACGTGATAGAAGTTTACAATATATTTTTTAATTTGTTTGCAGCTCTAGTTATAAGTAAAATAATTATCGTATCAATCGGTTCGTTATTATTCTAGCATTGTGATTGAAATAATAACTATGAAAATGTTGATTACAACAATGAATATATTGATTATAACTCAAGAATATTGATTACATGAATGAATCCAACAATGAATGCAATATTTAAATCCCTATTATCATTTTGCAAAGAATCAAATGCATATACAATTCTGAAATCTGTTGGAAAATTGTTGATTACAACAATCGATTGTTGTAAGAATGATTACAAGAATGAATCTAGGAAAATTTCATCAATATAGTAAATCTAGCATTTTTGAAAAACAAAAAGTATAGTTTAAACTTTCATTTGCAAATTAAATGTAACATAACACAAACGCGCCTAATACCCACGGAGCGGCTCTGTTGGTTTATTTTATTGAATAGAAGACTAATGTACCGATATATAGTTATTTAAACGTATTATAAACATCTGCCTAATCTCTATATCAGCCGATAATAAATTCACAGTCAAGGAAGGTAAAAGGTAAACGGTAAACCACTTATATTTAAGAACAGAAGTCAGTTATAGATTGCATAGGTTAGAATGGCATGGAATCTATTCCATAGAGGCCTGTGTCCACGATCCTATAAATCGATCAGTGTTCTCGGATATAGTACGCAATTCGCTATCTCGGATCGTGGACACTACCAACTCGGACGCAAAAATCGAATAGAAAACTAGAATGGAAAAATGCGTTCTGTCCCATTTTTTCGTACAAGTTGCTAATTTCATTTAAATGTTACCAATTTAAAATGTTATTGCATACATACCGAGTTTAAAAACTTATTTATATGAAGGCGATAAGTTTAAATATTTAATTATTAACTACTACACTACCCACTCAGCTGTCACTTATTCAATATGACGCTTGTACGATTGCTTTCCGTAGTACCGATTTGCGCCACTAGAGGAGAAATTTTATATACGATTGCGAATACGCTTGAAAATGATAAGGTTATAAAATATTACCTAATTCTACTCATGATTATAAATAATTACTTATTAAGAAATTAATATATTCGTTGTAAAAATTTAATTTACTTACTGCCGGGATAATTTCTTGGTTATGTTTTATTAGTTTTTAGTATTGGTAGAAATGGCTGGAACTAACTTCATAAATTCGACCAACCTGACATCTGTAGTCATACAAGTTCAATGTTTATGATCAAAAAATGTGATCGAGAACTCGGAACGATTTCTAGCATCGTGGACACAGGCCTTGAGGAATAGGAGTAAATGTCGTCGCGAAATTAATAAAGCAAAAAAAGGTGTGGTTTCTTCGAGAAATATTTAAAAAAAATGTAAAGTACGGATAGCGACAAGTTTTTTAAGTACCCCTTACTTACGAACTTACTACAAAAAATTACAGCGAAATTACACAAATAGTATCGAAGTAAGCCGAATGCAATAGGAACAGGAAAGGAATAGAATAAGAAATAAAATTTTCTTTTTTTGTATTTTATTCTAAATTATTCTACTCGTATTTCATTCTATGCCAGTATAAATTGTTCCGCGCATGTACACTGGTTTATATTTCTATTCCTTGTGCTATTCTATTCCATGATGCCATTCTATTCTAAGCAAACTACAAAGCAGGCTTTACGAATCTACACAGAAAAGTGGAATAACAAAAATACTTACGAGACATAAGGTATTGAGTATACATAGGACAATTTTAATAGCCTGTCTCACTTCACACATCTTGTATCTTCAGTATTCTACACAGGAATTTATATAAAGATTTCAGCCATTTACCACCAACAAGACTATCATTGCAAACTTAATGCTTGTATACTCATACACTGAGACATTCGTAATTTAATATACTAATATTTATCCTTTTATTGCAGTTATTTCATATCTATCATTTGATTGAATTCAAAATTTCTCATGACAAGACAAGATAAATAACCTTTTATTTTTCTATGTCAACTATTGTTTTTTACCCCAAATTCACATTTTATTTATATTTTATGATTAGTAATCAATAAATTAAAAATAATAGTCAATAATGATTTAAAGTAAATACTTTTAGCAAAGCATAATTTGAGTATGAAGATTTTAAGAAATTTATAGAAAAAATATGATGTGGCCACCACATTAGCTTTCGTAAATTCCAGTTTCATTTTATAAAATCTGATGTGGCCAGCTCATTACCATCCGTCACTTCCATATATTTTGTACAGATTCCATACAGAAAACTTCTTGCACAAGATTCCATATTTCAAGTGTGACAGCAATTATTTTGCGTAAGATTGTTTTTATTAAATTTATTATGTTTTGTCTCTAATTAGCTATTTAGGTGCGTAACCGATGCTGTTGGATAAGAGCTACATTTAATGATGCTGGTATTCACGTATTTTATTCCAGTTTATTTCTAGATTTCAGTGTGAGATCATCGATATCGTAGTGATTGATTTGTGTAGTGATTCACATGAGTTGAGTCTTACACACACTTTTAGTCCACGATAGCAAGAGTAATGCAGATACGGATTTGTATGATTATTCTCTTACTTTACTGCGTTGTCCTTTATCCTAATCCTAAGCCACTGATCTTGGGTTCCAGACGTGATGAGAGAGCTATAAGGGTAACCAGGAATGCGATCTGTGTCCACGATTGCTAGCCTCGTGGGTTTTCGCTGATTGACCGCGTGGTAACGGCAGGGATGGTTTTATCCTGGTTTTGTAACTATGCCCCTAAGGCCGAAGTAAAGCCACTAGGGTTGATCAGCACCTGAGTGGAATTCGGGTTAGGGTAGCTCCCTATTCCCAGGGGTGGTAATGGCAAGGTTGGTTGTGTAACCATATCTGGGTGCCGGTATAAACCACACCGCTCAGGGGTAGTAATGGCAGGTACAGTTGAGTATTTGTACGCGTAAGTCCGGGGCCACACTGCTATTGAGTAGCAGGTATGCATTTCGCATAAGGTGACTTATTCCATTTTCCCTCTTCTATTGGACTTTGTTGCATACGTGTTATTTCTCGTGTGATTTCTCAATACATTCCTTTGTGGTGGATACGCGTGTATTTTGTGAATGATTGCCTCCTCACTGAGTATTTCTCATGTGTAAATTCTTTTGCAGAAATAATCACG
The DNA here is from genome assembly GCA_963082715.1 of Harpalus rubripes. Lineage (NCBI taxonomy): Eukaryota > Metazoa > Arthropoda > Insecta > Coleoptera > Carabidae > Harpalus > Harpalus rubripes. The sequence continues at coordinate 90,769,752 of OY720448.1, forward strand.
GCGTGGAGGAGAATTCCGCGTGACCGGGTTCGGCCAGGCGACGGTCATCTAGATTTGTTATTTTTTTGTATTAATACTGTATATACTGGTTTGGGTGACAAATGTGTTTTAATATTCTTATTTTCAGCGCTAACATTTAATCGTCATTTATAATACAAGCATATTACCTTCTGTCAGTTCTATGTATTTTGCACAAATTCCATCCAGAAAGTTCCATGCACCTAAGCGATTCTATAAGCATTTACGAAAATTATACCGGTGAATTGTTACTGGTATATATCGGTAAACAGCTGTGTACCAGGTTACAGCACAGCACAGTCCTATTTCCGATTCCAACATTAACACATTTTCTCTTTTACGCGCGCACTTCGCCTGGCATCACATTTTTTTTTATGTCAGATTCTTCATTTACCAGCTGAATTACTCGATCCACAAATCATGGATCCGGTAGGTGAATCTGGTAGATATGGTACAATTTTCGAACACAGTAACTATTAACCATACTCTTGTTTTCGAACGCAACCGGTAGATGCGGTATCTACCGGTAGAATTTTCGTAAATGCTTTATATATTCAGTAAAATTATAACATAAACATGTCAATTGCACTTGACACTGACATCTGTCAATCAGCATTTTCTAAATATAGTAGCGGTTTCCATGGTTATAGCATAGCTAGCTGCTTTTTGAAATTTAGTTTCTTTATAAATTTTAACTCTATATCCATTGAATAAGAAGTATAAAATGTAATCAAATCGTATAGAGAATAAAATATTCTTTACTATTTATAATAACATTAAATATGGAAAAATGATATTTAACAGTGTTTTTGCAAGAAAAACTGTTAAATCTTAAAATAAAGTTACTTCCGGTTGACCAATTATAACCAAAATCTAATCATCTCTTCACATGGATGTAAATAAAAGAAATACGAAAGAATTATAGTTTTTTGGGATTGGAGTATATGAGTTATCGGATCACATCATCGTAAAAATAATAAAATCTTATTTCAGGAACATGCTTATTCATCAGAAACTCACCTCCGAATTTTTTGACCAAAGACAATAACTTCCTTACCTAAAGGTGATGGAAGGTAATTAAAATAAAGTATACAATCATCAATAATAAATAATATATTTTTTATACAGAATATAATAAACTTCTCCAATTTATACTTCCTCCTAATTTTGTTTCATAATCTGCAAATATTATATATTTGCTGCAAACATAAATGCAGATACAGCAGCAGTTATCTACAATACGAAAATATACTAGTATATCGTGTAACGGTTAAAGTTTACCCTTAGTTTGTTTACAAAGTCACTGGATAGTATATGAACCAACAATAACCTAAACAACTAATGCATAAAGCTCGCCAAGAATTTTTCAAGCTTAACTTTTATAAGTTAGATTTGGTTATAACAATATTAAGATATAGTAGCCAATTATAAAACATCGCCAAGTCAACGAAGGTTAATTTTATCAAACTAACGAGAAGTTGGTGTTTATACTATGCAGTTATGGTGAGTTTCAATAGCGCGCGAGCAGACACGTGTCTCGAGCGACCTTGACATGCTTGGGATCAGCTGATTTGTGTGCGCATGTCATTTTGACAAGAATATTGCCATTTTGACAAGGCCAATGTTTTGACTTATTTTGATTTTGAATTGCTAAAATGTTAATATTTTACAATTATTAGGCAGTAAAATAAATGAAATGAAAATAATAACATTTTAGCAGTTAAAAATCAAAATATGTCAATACCTTAGATTAAGGAAAATATACATATAGTAAAAGATTGGCTTTCTCCCTTATGCTTCTTTCACAATGGCCGTAAGCGTAAGAAAAGCATAAGCGTAAACGTAAGCGTAAAGCTGAACTATAGCATTCCTGTGGCAGCATTCACAATGCTGTTACGTAATTCTTACGGTTATGTAGGTCCGTAAGAAGTCCGCAAGAAAAACTTAAAGTTGAAATAATTTCAACTTTACGTTTATCTTACGGACAAATCTATTTACTGCGTATGCGCGTGAAATATCAAACGTAGAAAATGTGCTCCTTGCTGTCAACAATTACCTCGTAGATATACTGTGTTGATGTGATTTTGATTTATACACATATTATAATGGAGAATTTAGAATTATTCATTCATCTATGTAGAAGCTATGAATGATTATATAATAAAAAGCATAAAAATTATAAATATGTACTAAGGAAAGAAAATATATGGGCACAGATATTAGAATCTGTAAATGCAACAGGTTAGTATTGAGGTTTTGAATTGATTTTATATTGAAATCACTTAAATCTTAATTTTTACGTTATGTCCATTATGAACATACATAAGATTTACATAATCTTTATGTTATGTAGCCCTTACGCTTACGTCCATTGTGAATCTAGACTTATAAACCGTGATAGGTTTTAGTGACATCTATGGAAAGGTCAGAAAACTAAATTTGACAGCTGAGAGTTGGCGGGAAATATGAATTCAGATTAATAATGGGGAAAGTAGGGTTTTTTCAATTAAAGGCTTATTATAAATATTTGCAAAAGTCTAATGCTATGTAGACCTGCAGCTCATACCCGAAAACTGATCTAGAAATGAAAAAAGCGATGAAGTTGAAGTAACCGGTACTGGTTCAAACCAATTGCAATCGATAGTAGATGCAAAATTGCATCTACAGTTGATTTTGACCATAGTTTGGACAATGCCGACACATATAAAAATCATAAAAATGCATTTTTTCGGTGCGCTGTTCAAACAGAATTTACACTTTACCTCGCAATATCTTAGCTATAATTGTATATATATATATATATATATATATATATATATATATATATATATATATATATATATATATATATATATATATATACAATTATAGCTAAGATATTGCGAGGTAAAGTGTAAATTCTGTTTGAACATATATATATATATATATATATATATATATATATATATATATATATATATATATATATATATACAGGGTGTAAATGAAATAAGTGCATTAAATTTAACCAGTAATGTAACTCGACGAGAGCAACAATATTTCTTAATAAGTTTTTTTTCTAAGTCTTTTAGATTTTGAGTTAAAATTCTTTAAAGATTTGCTGCATATTACGGCGCGCGCCCATGGAGAACAAATGGCTGCCTGCCGTATTCAAGTGAGATACAAACAGCTCAAAAATTGTCGGTTATCGGTTACACTTGCAGTCACAGTAATTAATAAACGAATCAACGGAAATAACATTTATTATTAACTAATTCGTAATAGTACAATTTTTAAAGAAGAAATTTAAATTTTGGATACCAAAATTATAAATTTGTGTATTAAACCAGGTTTTAATCACCTGTGAATAGAGGAAGACAAGGAGGAACGAGGGAAGGAAGAGCAAAAGCATAGTTATTAGGTTATGAGATGATTATTTATCGTCGACAAATCATAATAGTTTAAATACGTTATTCAAAAAATATAAGTACAAACTTTTGTCCATTTAAACGAGGTACATGATCACCAATAATTAGTCGTCCATTTATTGTTCCCGCTCAAACATTTTTTAATGAAAATTTTTACAGCATTTTCGTCTGTTGAAATGTGTATTGTGCATATAAATACACCTTCCCAAGTAAAATCAGTCTCATTAATGAACATTATGAGCCATTCCCAAAATTGAAGTCTGCTGAAAACATTGATCTTTTTGCACATAATATGGATACAACTGTTGCTTGATTTAAAATTGTCATATGTGACACTTCGTATTGTGATAAAGATGTACAAGATTAACAAATGTGCGAATATTAGGAACAGCATGATTTGGAAACGCTCCGTCTAAATGCGTTGGCAACTTTATAATACTGTCTATATCAACCACAAATTAAAATGTAGTAAAGATACGAAGAAATAAATAAACCATAGGTAAGTAATTACAATATCTGTGTACTCGCTATTTGTAAACGTAAGCATTTTGACAGAATTTTACCTGATAAACAAATTTATTACTAATGCCAAAATATAATTGCAACAACTGACAAAACTGTCAATTGCTAAAACAAAAATTTTCAGAGCTATTGCAACTGCATTAAATTATTAGAAAAAAACGTGGAACGACTCGTCAATTTACGGGGTGGTAAAAATGCTAAAAAAATATGCGATTTCGAGAAAAAGTTATTAAAAAATATTGTTGCTCTCGTCGAGTTACATTACTGGTTAAATTTAATGCAGCTAAGATAGGCGAGGTAAATTGTAAATTCCGTTTGAACAGCATACTGAAAAAAATGAATTTTTATGGTTTTTATATGTGTCAGCATTGCCCAAACTTCGGTCAAAATCAACTGTAAATGCATTTTTACATCTACTATCGATTGCAAATGGTTTGAACCAGTTACCTCAATCTCATCGGTTTAGGAGTTAAAATGGGTGTGCGCTGCAGGCCTAATGTGACAGTTATTACTTATAATTTATAAAAACGTATTCCGTAGCTGTGTTAGTATCGGTTAGATCCTCGGTTAGATCGAGACGTCGAAATAATTATTTACGAGTTCACGAAATTAATAAAATACTGGATTTACCAAACAATTTACGTTTTAATTTTGCCATTTAATAATACATTTTCATACGTAATATAACAAGTGATATAATTATCATCGATGATATTCTCGAGTGAAACTGAGTTGCAGATTTCACGAGTCCAAAGGACGAGTGAAATGTGCTGCTCCGGTTTCACGAGCAATATCTTCGATTATTAATCATATCACGAGCTTATATTTAATGAGAGAATATAATGAATTTTTGTAACACATTTTGTGGTGTGCTGCTAACTAACTTTTAATATATTGGATTACAACATGGTTAATTTGATAATTATTATCGCACATTTTTATACTCAAAATAAATTAATTGTCAATGTCAAATTGAGCAAACAAATCCCTTAGTAACGAATAAAAATAAGGTGATAATCAGCCCTATTTTGTAAGAAAGTTGTTATTTCTTAGCAACGTTGTTATAACAAATAACCAATAATAATTACGAACACTGAATAAAAAATGAAAATGACAGGCTTTACATTTGTTACTATTGGTTAAACTTTATAGCAACCTTGCTAAGACTTAACAACTTCCTTAGAAAATAGAAGTGAATTTCTTTGTTTTTTATCATCGTGATAGACATGTAACTATGGAGATTCTGAATGTTGACTGGCGGAAAACATGTCACGTGACTCATGAATTATTATATATATATATATATATATATATATATATATATATATATATATATATATATATATATATATATATAAACTTAGAGCGGGCCGGACTTGAACTCAAGTATAATTATTACGGTGTCTCGCTCTAACCAACTTAGCTATACGGAATACGTTTCCATGATTACGGTTTTTAATAAAATAAAAGCAATAACTGTAAAATAGCATTATAATTTGTAACCTAATATTTCCCTAAAGCGTTTATTGAGTCATTGTCCTCCACATGGATGTTCTATAGGGAGGCCGCCAGCTTTTAAACAGTGGAGACGGGCAGGGTTGAAAACCAGAGGAATGCTTATAAAAGGACGCCATGTATTTTTCTCCAGAAAATTACAAAAAAAAATGGCACAAAAATGAGATAAAATAAAAAATACTCTACCTACCGTAACGCAGTTGCCTGCAAACAACTGCGTTTCGATAAATAAAAGAAGGAATTGTTAAAACAGATTTTAATAGAATGCAGATTAAAGCGTGCATAAGGCACGAAGAACAATTGAATACAAAGTGATTGTACAACAATGAAAAATTTAATACCAGAAACTAAGTTGCAAAAAAGTAGTAGGAGATTCTAAACATCCTGATTGTTGAACCCTAAACCCATAATACAATTTCGAGCGCTGCATATTTACACTTACAACTATTCGAATTGGTACCAGTTCAAACGTAAGCTACATGCCAGCTGATACGAGCGTCCGTGCTAAAACACAAGTTGCAACAATGTAATCACACAAAATTTATCAAAAATATATGCTAACATAAATAAAGTAAAATTTCAGTTACAATATAATTAATAATCAGCTGAAGGCTCCAAAATGTAATGCATATAATACGAGAAATCTGGCACTTTAATTGACGCTATAAAGAACTTACAACAATACTTGCAAAATTCATATAACTAATGCAATAGTCACAAATCTAAAACATCAAACCACAAAGAAACGTCAAAATCTCACAAAGAACACAGTCCTCTCGGCAAAAATAACTTTAACTTACGTTGTCGTTCTTCCTTCATATCAAAAACTACCTCTATAGTCTTACGGGACAGATTTATATTTGAAAAAAAAACTGTTTTCCCGTATTAATCGATGATGTCACGGTTACCAGTTTTCACACTGTTTATATTACTACTAAATAAAAAAAAAAACTAACCTGTTTTTGTTCGATATTTATATACCTTCTATAAACTGAAATTTTGTCATATTTCGAAACAAATGCCTCAAGACTATATTTCATAAATTCTTCCTCCAAACCCTCTTTACGACTCATTACTAGAATAGCTATACCACATGCCATCGCAAATATACATAAGAAAATTAAAATACCTGCATACTAGAAAGAAATTATAAATACTTTGGGATTTGTAAGAATGCATTCTCTTACAGACAGCAATATGGTTGTATTTAGTTTTGATAGTCCAAAATATCCCAATATAGCAACAAAAAAACTAAAAACACCACATGTTAATAATAACCAAGCCATTATTAAACCAGATTTTTCCCTAAATTCAGATGATAAAATAAAAGCTAATGATATTGATCCAATTACTATAAGTGAAATGGCTGCAATCTGAAATTTTTACAAATATTATTATTCGGCAGGATAGTGTCTCCGAAGATAATCTACAAACGCAATCCTAAATTTAAACTCACTAAATAACATTATTTAGGATTTTGACATTAAATTTTAGGATATGTATGAGTAAAAATAGGCAGGGACACATTAATAGAGTTTTCACGTAACGTCAAAATAGATAGCGTGAATGTTATAATTCCAGATTACGTGAACGTTATTCTGTACGTCAGAATATGTTTTCACATACCGTATACGTTATTTTGTCCGCCTAACGAAAACGTTGTAGATATCCCTCTCTCTAAAAGTTAGGTTATGTCTGCTTTAACGTCAAATTTAAAGCAGATTTCGATGGACGCTATTTCAGAACAAATAAGGTTAAACGTTATATACATACGGTGAAAAATTTACGTACGCATGCGCATTGAAGCCAAAATGAGGTTTATCGTTCACGCTATTCATTTTGACGTTATGTGAAACCTCGCTATTATGTATTCGACTTCTTAAGATCGTCCAACCCTTCACCCCGGGGTATTTTGTTACCACAAATTCCTTGAAATACCCATTACTTTGCTATTCGCAAAGACAAAATTACTATAAAACTTACAAATTAACGTGATAGAAGTGTACAATATATATTTTAATTTGTTTGCAGCTCTAGTTATAAGTAAAATAATTATCGTATCAATCAGTTCGTTATTATTCTAATCATTGTAATATTGAAATAATAACTATTTAAATGTTGATTACAACAATGAATATATTGATTATAATTCAAGAATTTTAATTACAAGAATGAATCCAACAATGAATGCAATATTTAAATCCCTATTATCATTTTGCAAAGAATCAAATGCATATACAATTATGAAATCTGTTGGAAAATTGTCGATTACAACAATCGATTGTTGTAAGAATGATTACAAGAATGAATCTAGGAAAATTTCATCAGTATAGTAAATCTAGCATTTTTGAAGAACAAAAAGTATAGTTTAAACTTTAATTTGCAAATTTTACATCATGAGGGGAAGGGGCCCTAAAATGTAACATAACACAAAGGCGCCTAATACCCACGGAGCGGCTCTGTTGGTTAATTTTATTGAATAGAAGACTAATATACCGATATATAGTTATTTAAACGTATTATAAACATCTGCCTAATCTCTATATCAGCCGATAATATATTCACAGTCAAGCAAGGTAAAAAGTAAACCACTTGTATTGCATACGTTAGAATGGAATGGAATATATTCCATAAGGAATGGTATAGAATAGGAGTAAATGTCGTCGTTGGCGGATTCGCGAAATTAATAAAGCAAGAAAAGGTGTGGTTTCTTCGAGAAATATTTAAAAAATGAAAAGTACGGATAGCGACAAGTTTTTTAAGCACCCCTTACTTACGAACTTACTACAAAAAATTACAGCGAAATTACACAAATAGTATTAGCCGAATGCAATAGGAACAGGAATGGAATAGAATAAGAAATAAAATTTGCTTATTTTATATACTATTCTAAGCTATTCTACTCGTATTTCATTCTATACCAGTATAAATGAGGTGTTGCACGTTTTTTTTTTGCTAAAAAAAATATTTTAGTTTTATTTTTTTCGTATTATTCTTTATTCATGAGAAAATTGTCTTTGAAATTATAATGTTTGAATTTCCGCTTCCCCTTTCAACAGATGACGTTCGAATCGAACTAACCAATGAGGGTGTGGCTTACATTTGCCACCGACGGAAATTAAACGAGTGACAGTCATGACAGCTGTCAACTACTACTGATTTTTGTATTTGGAAATAATCAAACATGGTTGTAAAAAACTGTTTTGTGCAGTGTGCCCAAATAGGGAATAGCTATTTTTAGTACAAGTGAGCAAAGTATGTTTTTTTCTCACGCGTCCAGAAATTGGCCGCAAGAGCGAAGCGAGTGCGCCAACTGGGCAAGTGAGAAAAAAACATGCTCACGTGTGCTAAACATGATTTTTTCCACAATCTTGAAATACAATTTTCCCAAAAAAATAAAACATTGTACTTTGTTTATAAATGAAAAACTCAGAAGTACATTATGTTTAAATTGAATTTATTTAACTAACAATAAATACAAAAAGAAAATTATTCCATTATGTAGAATGGTAAATATTTATGGTACAATTTGTCACATCCACCAAAATTTATGACTCATGATGTACATGGATTAATAATCATATTTTCATTTGTTTCTTGAAGTGTAAGTGTTGATGGTATTATATGAGAAGTTTCTATTTCATAATCGACGTCACCAATAGTTGATGAAGTTGTAGGTTTATTCTCGCCAAGAATTTTTTTAGCAACCTGTACCTTGTTGGAAAGATCATTATCAACATATCCTTCGGCGACGGACGTTGAACGCCAATCACCATGTTTTTTTAAAGTTAAAATATCACCTCCTTGAGCAACTAATATAGTAGCCGAGGTTCTTCTGAAACAGTGGCCAGTATATAAATTGGGATCAGACAAATTTAAATATTTAGCAATTAGACTGGGGATTTTTGAAAAAGTATTTATGCCACCAGGTTGGACTGTGCATTTGTTGCACCTATATGTCAAGAACAGTCTGTGGTGAGTGATGTTTGGTGGCCGAAGAGATATATATGTTCTATATAAGTGAAGATTTTTAGTAGTACCATCAGTGATCGTAAACACTCTTTGACGCTTTGTTTTAGAGTCTGGTATAGTAACTATTATCATAGAATCTTTATCTTGGACATGTTGAATACACATCTTACACAATTCGTCACATCTACATGCCCCTGCAACACCTATAATCAGTGCTACCTAAAATGTACAAAATATTAATGACGAATATGTCTATTACAAAATTATATTAAGTTGTTTACCTTCATCATTGAAAATTTGTCATTAGGTGCTTCCAGTAGAAATAAATCCATTTCAGACTTGGACCAAGTTTTAGATTTCTTAGGTTTGAATCCAACAGATTTCTGTTTTAAAAATGCAATTAATTTTGGGTATTGATTAATCTGAATGTTATTCTTTATCGCTAATGTCGATCTTAACATTGAGTATTGTGACCATAAAGTCGATGGCTTTAAAACTCTATTTTTCTCTGCAAAATATGCAAGTAGTGTATTTTCCGATATTTTGTTTGTTTTATTTTTATTTGTCCACTCCATAAAATGATTGTACTGTTGTTCATATTTCTGTCTAGATTTAACAGGTAACAAATCTAATGTTGCTGTTTCTTTAATATTAGGAGGAGTGTTTTCTAATATATCTTCGGATTCACTATTATCATAAGATGTCATAATTACGCTTGTATTGTCCTAAGATCATAAAACATGGTAAATAAAAAACTGTATAAGTGACTGTTACGTACTTACTTTTAGTGTTTATAACTAAACAGTAAAAATCGTTGAAAGTGTTACACAAGGAGTACCAAATATTTTTTAGGTTATACCCGGTTATGCCGGCGAGACACTATTACCAACATAAGAAAAAGAAATGTAACAACGTAATTGTCGTCTTCACAAATTTTTATAAGTTTAAAATAAATTAATAAATAGTATCAAAATACGATTTTACTTTCTACATAATTTGAATTTATCATAATTATATTGTAATAGGTAATCCCATGAAAACATTGTGCTAAGAGTATGTAACCAATTATACGCTTGTGTATTCTGCTCGCTTGTGAAGAAAGTTATTTACTTTGCTCACTTGTGAAGAAAAGTATTTACTTTGCTCACTTGTGATTAAATATGCTACTTTGCTCACTATTTTCAGTTGAATAATAGTGAATTTTGCTCACGATTGTAGAAAAAAATATTTCTACTAGTACCTCAAAACGAAGAAAGAAGAATGAAATGGTTGTCGCAAGTAAAGATAAAAACATAAAATCATAACTTATTTGTTGTAAAGATCATTTTGATGTAAATATAAATATTTTTATAATTAAAAAAGAACTATTCAATACATTTAATTTTTTAGCTGGAATATGATGCACTCAGGCTACGGTTTCTTATATCAGCCAATCTTTGCACAACTGGAGCATAAAAGAGATTGATAAATCTAGGATAAAACATTACTAGACGGTATTTCTTAAGATCACTACTGGCGATAATGCCAATCTCCAACTGAAGAGATCTGTTCCAAACAATGTGTCGCTGGAATATGTTTTATATATGTTTTAACAATATGTATTCTGTATGTTCTTAACACGAAATAAATCCAAAAGTCAAAATAGACAATAAAGTGTGTGTGCGTGTCATAAAGTGTCAGGTGTCAACTAAAATGGAAAAAAGAGAACGGGAAAAAAATATTTAGAAATAGACAAAGCAAACATGTTGGAGATAAATAAATGTAAAAATAATACAGGGGAATAAAATGTATAATGAATTCAATTTAGTTAATGTTGACATGTCAAATTTATTTTACGGAATAAAATTTACTTCCTCGCACATCGTTGGAGTAATTTATTCTATAGATTTAATTAGCTAGTATTTTTATACTTGTTTTGTGGAAAATCTCTGGAATAAAGTATTTTACTAAAATAGTAAGTTTTACTTTGCTAGTGCTTTACTTATCCATCTTTTATAATACAGGGCATTGACCTATGAAATATAACGCTGTAATATAATATTAAATAACTAAGAACTACACTAAAGAACCAAAAATCACGCTGCACTATAGGCGTTTTCGGGCGACAACCGTTCACTTGCGGTATGTTGCGTTCAGTGGTGGAATCCCATGAATACGCTACAGTAGCGCACAGCTATATACCCCTGACGTTTCCCTCCCGCTCAACCCTTGATTCGTAGCGACACCGCTAACTCGGTACTCTGAACATTTGCTAGCGTCACATAGCGTAGCACCATTTGTAAGGTACCGCTAAGCGTTGTGATATACTTTTATAGTAAAAGAATTATAAAATATAAAACACTAAGTACAAATAATGAATCATTTGTAACTATTAGTAGTATAATGATTTGTATTAGCTATATTTAGAGGAATTTACAGTGCATACGAAAATATAATTTCAATCTGTCAAACAATTCAATTCTATGTATATTCATTTATAGTTGTTGACGAACCAGCTAAAAAAGGAGAAAAACGGACAACATCTAAGCACCAAGAAATTATAATTAATTATATTTAAGAAAATCCTACGATGTTGACTCAAAAATTTTCCAATGTACAAGCAAGACAAAAATACAATATGCTATGGGAATCTTTAATTAATTCTTTCAAGAAACGGTTTTCTAAGTGTAATTGCCTATTCTCCTCAAATCTTATTTCATCATAATTAGCAAAATGAATTGGTAGCATCTAAAAATAATTAAATTATATACATATTTATTAAATATTTAGTGTATAATCAATTTACCTTCAAAATAATAATGTAAAATTTTATAACCTTTCATCCTTCTCAATATGAAATTTCATAAACGTCAATGTAAATAACAAATGTTATTAGGATGCCTAGTACGTTTACGAAATTAGCCGATTATATAGCAAAGCGATAGCAATTTTGAATAAGAGTACCAAATAATCGTAGCACCAAAACGCTACGCTAAAACTACGCTAAATTGAAAGATAGCTATCTGTGTCATGGGATTCCACCACAGGTCCGTTCACACATTCGGGCGCTAGGAACAACTTACCCGGTATGCTTGGATCAGTGCTCACAGCTGAACGGGTTTGCGAGTCGGGTCAGCTCTCCGTTCACTATTTCTATCTCTTTTTGTCATGTCTTTTTTTGAAATGTCAAAAGTCAAAACAGTCGGTTTCGTGGTCTTTATGTCAAGCAGGGTGACATTATTTTCGTTGACACTTTTTTAGACAAATATGGATAAACTGTCTTTCTCCGTTAATGCATTTTAATTGTCAGACACTATTTTTGACAGTTTTAAATGTCGCAGAATATACATAACCATCAAGCACGGTGTCAACAAGTGAACCAACGATTTTTGGCGCCACCATTGACCATATCATACCGTAAGTAACCGTAACTAATCCTAACATGTGAACGGGTATGTCGCCCGAAATCGCCTTATGTCAGACCTTATGTCACACAGTTGTCATTAAAGCAATCATTGACGTTGATGTATGATACATTTGTTTTTTTTTTTTTCATCATCTTTCCAATTTTGTCATTGACTAATGTAATTCTGACGTCACAGGCACTGTAATTTGGCGCCAATTTAAAAAGTAAATTTTTAAATTGCTACTGTGCTTAATATATAGGTACAGTAATTTGAACAGAAAATCATATTTAATAATACTGTAGAACATACTTATTCGAATTTCAGAAGAAAAAAGATATGTTAATTTTTTTTGCAACACCTCATTGTTCCGCGCACGTACACTGGTTTATATTTCTATTCCTTGTGCTATTCTATTCTATGATGCCATTCTATTCTAAGCAAACTACAAAGCAGGCTTTACGAATCTACACAGAAAAGTGGAATAACAGAAAATACTTACGAGACATAAGGTATTGAGTATACATAGAACATTTTTAATAAACGGTTTCACTTCACACATCTTGTATCTTCAGTATTCTACACAGTAATTTATATACAGGTTTCAGCCATTTACCACCAACAAGACTATCATTGCAAACTTAACGCTTGTATACTCATACACTGAGACATTTGTAATTTAATATACTAATATTTATCCTTTTATTGCAGTTATTTCATATCTATCATTTGATTGAATTCAAAATTTCCTATGACAAGACAAGATAAATAACCTTTTATTTTTCTATGTCAACTATTGTTTTTTACCCCAAATTTGCATTTTATTTATATTTTATAATTAGTAATCATTAAATTAAAAATAATAGTCAATAATGATTTAAAGTAAATACTTTTAGCAAAGCATAATTTGAGTATGAAGATTTTAAGAAATTTATAGAAAAAATATGATGTGGCCACCACATTAGCTTTCGTAAATTCCAGTTTCATTTTAAAAAATCTGATGTGGCCAGCACATTACCATCCGTCACATCCATATATTTTGTACAAATTCCTGTAATAATTATTAATACATTTATTCAGCATGTACATATAAATATACAATAAATATTATCGTTCGCCTGTTCACGTTTTTCACTCGATCGCCATGTTCATCCTCTTCCGGTCGTCTACCCTCTTCTCTTCTTCTTCTTCCAGGCGCGCGTAATTCAAATCTTTTATTGTTAACATTCGGCCATCTGACCCTTGAACGTCCTCGTTCATGGTCCTACAAGGAGTAGTCCTTGTATTTAGACGGTCTTCTCCGCTGACGATGGGGTCTTGCTTCCGGGCTGGGTACATCTGACATCTGGCTCTGCGTGGCTAATGCAGGCCCAACTTGGTTAAATGCTGGTTCTTCGGCTGCCTCCTCGTCGGAGTCTTCTTCATCTGATTCATCGGTTTCTGGATCGCAAGGATGGTAACGTTTTATGGCATCAACAGCCACCACCCCCTCATAGCGTCGTTGGGTGCGTTGCACCTCCGGTAGATCTGCTATTCTGTATCTATCATGAGGTAGTTGCTCTACCACGACATATGGGCCTCGATATTTTGGCGCTAGTTTCCTGGATTGTCCAGTTGCAGGTGTCTCGTGTCGTGTGACTACTAGATCGCCTTCCATAAATCTGGTTGCGCATGCTCTCTTTTTGTTGTATCGTATTCGTTGCTTGTTCTGGTCATCAGCGATATCTTCTATGGCTTTTTGTCGCCTTTCTTCTATCGACTGCATTTCTTCGGTCAGTATCGGTATGGCATCTTGGAGACCATCTCCTTTAAATGCTCGTGGCGCATAGTTAAACAGTAATTTGAATGGTGTTGTTTTTATTGCATTGTGCAAAGTGTTGTTAATAGCATATTGTACTTGCCCAACATACCTGTCCCAATCTCGACATTCGGGATCTTTTGACATCGATGCCAACGCTGTTGTTAGTGTACGGTTCACCCTCTCGACTTGGCCATTTGATCGTGGGGTTGCCGTAGCATTACGAATATGAATTATTCTGTGTTCCTTGCAGAGTTCCTCAAATGGTTTGCCGGTAAAGGCAGTGCCTCGGTCCGTAATCACTCTTGCAGGTGGTCCAAATATTGCTATAATATCTCTAAGTACTGACGCTGTTGCTACTGACGTTGTATCTTTCACAGCTCGTAAATTTACATGCTTTGTAAACCCGTCCACCACAACTAGTAAGTACGAGTTGTGCTTCTTACTTTTGATGAATGGTCCCAGGTGGTCCATATGGATAGTATGATAGGGGACACCAATTTTATCAATTGAATACAGAGCTCCCGGCCTCTTTCCACTCGGAATTTTATTAAAAATGCACTCTGGACATGATCCAATATACCCTTTTGCATAGCGTCGCAATCTTGGAAACCAAAACCTTCTAAGGACATTATTTACCGTTTTGTCTAGGGCTGGGTGAACCATATCATCATGTGATAACTTCAGTACTCGCCATCTCATTTTTCTGGGGACATACCATAGCAACTGTTTTCCATACTTCTTAAAAACTCTTCCTTCGTGTACTTCATATTCTTCCTTGATTCGTAGCTCTTCTTTGTTGGCTTCAGGCTTGTTATATACTTGCAGTATTATTTGAATTCGATCATCAGTTCTCTGTGCTAAGGTTAGCCAATCTTCGAATTCTATCTCGGTAGATAAAATCTCGATGCCTTCTGCGATGTGCATTTCTTCAGCTTCTTCGTAGGGGTTCCTGCTCAGCGCATCCACATGTTGCATCTTTTCCCCTGGTCGATGTTCTATTTGGAAGTCGTAATCTTGTATCTTTATCCACCAGCGTCCTATTCTTGGTATTAAGTCTCTTTTAGTTAGAGTGCTTCTAATTGCCTGACAGTCTGTTACTATTTTGAAATGTACACCGACTAAATAGGTCCGTAGTTTCTCAATTGTCCATACTACTGCTAGAGTCTCTAGCTCTGTGGAATGATATCTACTTTCCTCTGCCGTCGTTTGTCTACTTACATAAGCGACTGGATGTAATGTCTGATCCTCTTGCTGTTGCAGCAACACGCCTCCAATTCCCAGTTGACTAGCATCTGTGTGAATTTCTGTCACGGCTCCACATTTATAAATTTTTAGCACTGGCTGCTTAACGAGTATTAGTTTTAGTTCTTCATACGCCTTCTGCTCTTCTTTGGTCCATTTCCACTCTTGAGTTTTCCTCAACAACGTTGTTAGGGGCTTTGCTATGATTGCATATCGAGGTATGAATTGACGAAAGTACGACGTTAGTCCTAAAAATTGGCGGATCTGTCTGACTGTAGTTGGATACGGGAATTCTTCTACGCTCTTGGTTTTGGACATACTCGGTTGTATACCTTGTGTACTTACTATATATCCAAGGTATTCTACATGTTGGCATAAGAATGAGCATTTATTTGGATTCAGTCTTAGTCTAGCTTCTCGCAACACTTCTAATACTTGCTTTAAGTTTGTGATCCCTTCTTCAGTGGTTGTACTCGGTAACAGCAGGTCATCTAAATACGCCATTACTGTGGTATATCGTAGAGGTCCTAGTATAGTATTTATCATTCTCTGGAACACGGCTGGTGCATTAACCAAACCGAACGGCATCCTGGTGAACTGATAGTGCCCGTCTGGCGTTACGAAGGCTGCCTTCTGTTTCGCTTCGTCTGTCATTGGAATTTGGTAATATCCGCTCTTAAGATCTAGTAAGCTGAAATAGTTCTTGCCTTGAAGTCGTTCTATTTGATCGTCAATCAGCGGTATTGGGAAGTGTTCCTTCTTCGTATGCCGATTTAATGCTCGGTAGTCCACACATATTCTTTCATCTCCAGTTTTCTTCTTGACTATGACTATAGGGCTTGCAAATGGTGAAATTGAATCCTCAACTACACCAGCTACTTTTAGTTCTTCTATCTTCGCTCTAACAACTTCTTTCTCTTTGTAGCTAAGCTTGTAAGGTCGGTATGTAATTATCTTGTCATCTACTAAACTAATGTCCATTTTCGCTTTATTTGTACATCCGATTTCTTTTGGACTTAACGCAAAACAGTCTGAGTATTCGGTTAACGTTTCAAATAATTGTGCTCGTTCCACTTCAGTAATCTCTCCACATGTACTGGCTCGTAATATCTTCTTTGCACGTTCTTCGTTATTTGCGGGAACCTTAGTAGTGGTTTCAGCTTCTTCAGCTGTTGTTTCTACACAGTGTTGACCTCGTGCAATCTTCGTACCTTTCTCAATAGTTATTTCATTGTGTGACAGATTTAGATATGGTAATATGACGTCACCTTTGTCATCTGATCTTACAATACATCTTGGTAAGTATCTTCCATCGTTATTATGGGATTCTAATACGATATCTTGTTCTTCACTCGCATCAGTTTTAGCCATCACGTACCCGACGAAATTAGGTGGGATACTTATTGTCTCTTTGGCCCAAATCACAATCTTTCTGTCTGTTAAATCTGGAATCGTTATGTTCATCAAATCATTATCCTTGTCACTTACAGTTTCTTCAAATAGTCTAACCATGTTGCCTCGTTTAATCATGGTTATGTGCTGCTGATCGATAAAAGGTTGTCCCACTAGCAATGGAATGCTTTGAGCTTCATCCGGAACTACTATTATTGGTACTTCCGCTTCAGCGGCGTCAACCCGCAAAGTTGCCTGACATTGACCTATCGGATCCACTTTTCCAGCTCCATACCCCTTTATTTGGAACTTTGGTTTGTTTGCTCCATAATTAAAGCCTAATGTATCGGCATCACTCTTCCGCAATGTTATAACTCTACTGCCTTGATCGAGATAGCTCCTGATCGGATGTCCATTGATTAGGGCATCAATGTAGTACTTATCATTTTGTCTGTTCATTGCTAGGCTTTCTTGTGAGTCTTCTTGTACTATTGCTTGTACTTCCGGTGTTCTTTGTGGACATTTCCTACTAATGTGTCCTTCCTTCTTGCACACAAAGCAAGTTACAGGTACCTTTGTTATGCCGCAGTGCTTTGCTATGTGACCATACTTTTTACAGTTGAAGCATAGTGGTTTATCTTCCGTATTCCTTGCTGGTAATTTCTTATTTCCTTCCTCGCTTCCTTTTATCTTCGGTGTACTCTTCTCTACTTGGCCTTTTTCTTCTCTTGTCGCCTTCACTCGCTCAATGCGTGTACTGATGATTGAGTCAAACTTTATTAGGTCATGCAATAGTTCATCTAAGTCAACATGATCTTGACTAACAGCCATGGTACACAATTCTCTGGAGTATAGCCCTAGGAGAATTTGTTCTTTAATTTCTGGAATAGTTAAGTTTAACTTCTTGCAATACTTAGCTTTTTCGTGAAAGTAAGAATTGATACTTTCATTCTTCTTTTGCACCCTCTCCATCATGGTACGCCATTGTACAGTTTTGCTATCTCCGATTGCGAATGTTTTCTTAAATTTAACCTTAAAATTTTCCCACGTTTGCAGCTCCTCAGCATTTGTCGCATACCAGTGGCTAGCACCACCGGCAAGGTGTGTACGTGCTGTTTCCAACGCGAAGGCGTCCGGCCAGTTGTGCAGTACCTGCATACTCATTAGATTATTTATCCATTCTCCGGCTCGATTTCTTCCTTCATCGCCACTGAAAATCCCAATTGTTTTGGATAAATCCGGCATTATGTGGAAATTCTGCGTCTGTGGAGTACTGTTGTTCTCCATGCTAACTCCACTCATTCTTGTGATTAACGTCATAATCATCTCATCTCGTCTTTTACTCTCGTCCAACATCAATCTGAACATTTCCATTGTTGTTTGCGGTTCTCTTGGTTGCATGCCTCCAAATGCTCCTTCTAGGCTATCAACATCATCTCCATTTGTACTATTTGTTCTGCTCATGTTCACTGATTCTTTTTTTCTCTCTACAATAAACATGTGCACTTTTTCTTTGTTCACTCCTACTTCTACTACTTATCTTTTTGATCCAACTAACTTTCGGGTAATCTCACTTCTGACTTGTATTAATTATTAATACATTTATTCAGCATGTACATATAAATATACAATAAATATTATCGTTCGCCTGTTCACGTTTTTCACTCGATCGCCATGTTCATCCTCTTCCGGTCGTCTACCCTCTTCTCTTCTTCTTCTTCCAGGCGCGCGTAATTCAAATCTTTTATTGTTAACATTCCATACAGAGAGTTTCTTGCAAAAGATTCCATATTTCAAGTGTCACAGTAATTATTTTGCGCAAGATTGTTTTTATTAAATTTATTATGTTTTGTATCTAATTAAATATTTAGGTAGGTAACCGATGCTATTGGATAAGAGCTACATTTAATGATACTGGTATTGATTGATTTGTGTAGTAATTCAGGTGAGTTGAGTCTTACACACACTTTTAGTCCACGATAGCAAGAGTAATGCAGATAAGGATTTGTATGATTATTCTCTTACTTTACTGCGTTATCCTTTATCCTAATTCTTGTTGATCGGTCGTGCCCGGTAGAGCCTCCAGGCGTGTGATGAGAGAGCTATAAGGGTAACCAGGAATGCGATCTGTGTCCACGATTGCTAGCCTCATGGGTTTTCGCTGATTGGCCGCGTGGTAACGGCAGGGATGGTTTTATCCTGGTTTTCTAACTACGCCCCTAAGGCCGAAGTAAAGCAGCTAGGATTGATCAGCACCTGAGCGGAATTCGGGTTAGGGTAGCTCCCTATTCCCAGGGGTGGTAATGGCAAGGTTGGTTGTGTAACCGTATCTCGGTGCCGGTATAAACCACTAACCACACCGCTCAGGGGTGGTAATGGCAGATACAGTTGAGTATATGTAAGTCCGGGGCCACACTGCTATTGAGTAGCAGGTATGCGTTTCGCATAAGGTGACTTATTCCATTTTCCCTGTTCTATTGGACTTTGTTGCATACGTGTTATTTCTCGTGTGATTTCTCAATACATTCCTTTGTGATGGATGCGCGTGTATTTTATGAATGATTGCCTCCTCACTGAGTATTTCTCATGTGTTAATTCTTTTGTAGAAATAATCACGGCGTGGAGGAGGACTCCGCGTGACCGGGTTCGGCCAGGCGACGGTCATGTAGATTTGTTATTTTTTGTATTAATACTGTATATACTGGTTTGGGTGATAAATGTGTTTTAATATTCTTATTTTCAGCGCTAACATTTAATCGCCATTTATAATACAAGCATATTACCATCTGTCAGTTCTATGTATTTTGCACAAATTCCATCCAGAAAGTTCCATGTACCTAAGCGATTCTATAGGCATTAACGAAAATTCTACCAGTGAACTGTTACTGGTATATATCGGTAAACAGCTGGGTACCAGATTATAGCTACCAAAATCGATATTTTAAGAAAGCAAGTGGTAAACAGGTAGATTTACAACTTACGAAAAACATTTAAAGGTTGAAACAGATTTGAAATTTGACGTAGTTAACAAATTGAGCACAGTCCTATTTCCGATTCCAACATTAACACATTTTCACTTCTACGCGCGCACTTCGCTTGGCATCACTACTTTTTTTCTTTATAAATTTTAACTCTATATCCATTGAATAAGAAGTATAAAATGTAATCAAATCGTATAGAGAATAAAATATTCTTTACTATTTATAATAACATAAAATATGGAAAAATGATATTTAACAGTGTTTTTGCAAGAAAAACTGTCAAGATCTTAAAATAAGGGTACTTCCGGTTTACCAATTATAACCAAAATCTAATCATCTCTTCACATGGATGTAAATAAAAGAAATACGAAAGAATTATAGTTTTTTGGAATTGTAGTATATGAGTTATCGGATCACATAATCGTAAAAATAGTAAAATCTTATTTCAGGAACTCTAAAATGTGCTTATTCATCAAAAACTCACCACCGAATTTTTTGACCAAAGACAATACCTTCCTTACCTAAAGGTGATGGAAGGTAATTAAAATAAAGTATACAAACATCAATAATAAATAATATATTTTAATACAGAATATAATAAACTTTTCCAATTCATACTTCCTCCTAATTTTGTTTCATATTCTGCAAATATTATATATTTGCTGCAAACATAAATGCAGATACAGCAGCAGTTATCTACAATACGAAAATATATTAGTATATTATGTATATTGTGTAACGGTTGAAGTTTACCCTTAGTTTGTTTATAAAGTCACTGGATAGTATATGAACCAACAATAACATACACACCTAATGCATAAAACTCGCCCAGAGTTTTTCAAGCTTAACTTTTATGAGTTAGGTTAGGTTATAATAATATTAAGATATACTAGCCTGGTTATAAAATATCGCTAAGTCAACGAAGGTTAATTTTATCAAACTAACGAGAAGTTCAGTTGGTGTTTATACTATGCAGTTATGGTGCGTTTCAATAGGGCGCGAGCAGACACGTGACTCGAGCAACCTTGACTTGCTTGGGATCAGCTGATTTGTGTGCGCATGTCATTTTGACAAGAATATTGTCAATTTGACAAGACCAATGTTTGACTTATTTTGATTTTGAATTGCTAAAATGTTAGTATTTTACAATTTTTAGGCAGTAAAATACATGAAATTAAAAATAACATTTTAGCAGTTAAAAATCAAAATAAGTCAAAACCTTAGATTAAGGAAAATATATAGCAGAAGACTGGCTATCTCCCTTATAAACCGTGATAACAAGTTTTAGTGACATCTATGAACAGGTCAGAACTAAATTTGACAGCTGAGAATTGGCGGGAATTTGAATTATTCTAAAAATTAAATTTCATTTTTTAATAATGTAACATTTCACACCTTTTTATAGGATTTTGACATTAAAGTTTGAGAATCACTGTAAACGACATCTAAATATGAACGGGTCAGGAATTATTTCCAACGCTACTAGATTGAAAACTTGTTATCACGTTTCTAAATGCAGATTCACCCCCTGGTCAAAACATTGTTCTTGTCAAAATGACATGCGCACACAAATCAGCTGATTCTAAGCACGTCAAGGTCCCTCGAATCACGTGTCTGCTCGCGCCCTATAAATATATATATATATATATATATATATATATATATATATATATATATATAAATATATCATCACGGCGTATTACCCATTGCTGGATGTGCCAATCTGCTTTGTACGCAGATATCGGTAATGATGACATATTTGTACCGTGCGGGCGTTTACCGGCCGTCACCTCACGGGCACTCATTGCTGGAGTGGTGCACAAGGGTCAATTTTGTGCCATTTAAAATTCGAAAATATTTGGCGTCGGTCGGGATCGAACCCGGTGTTTTTCAAGATATTTGTAAATCTACCTGACTTCGTAATGACACGGTACACCGCAAAACAGCATGGTATTTATGATCCTATGCGTCAGGGGTGGATTACCAAAATTTGGGAAAACGATGTAACGGTACTTTCTCATAATCTCGCTAATTAATGTACCTACTTTTATTTATAAATTGTGAAAATTTGGTGTAATGTCATATTCTTTGTTCTGTATTTCTTAAAATTCAAGTGAAACATTAAATTCCACACAAATATTTCGTGGGCTGGATTTCAAATAGTTTCTTACAACCCTGTCATTTTACCCATCAAACCCATTTAAGAAGCCACGCGCTGCGTAAGTCAAGGCAGGTACGTTTGCCAATATCTTGAAACAAACTGTACTTTATAAACTAACCAAGTTTATACTTTAGTCGTAAAATATAAAAAATACAGGTGCGGCAGAGAAACGGATTGTTTTAAAAGCTCATAACTCAGTGAAATGGTTTTTAAACAAAATTACCCATTTCTGTGCCTTGTCCACAATTAAGACAAAAACAAGCGTAAGATTCTTTTTGGTCAAAATCTCAGTATGTCTCAATTTACTTGAGATAAACTCAATAAATTATTGTGAACTGAGTTAAGTGTAATCACATTTTTCATACACCGATACTGCATCACCACTAAAATAAACTCAAATTATCAATATGTATGTTAAAAAAATGTGTTATGGGATCTCACAGCCGTGTGCCTTATAGCGTTTTCAATTAACATTCATACTTATAAACCTGCATTCATTAGACAGTTTTTTGTCCTGATGAATACTAATATCTTAGTCGAAACTTTGGTGTGAAATAAATAATTTCATCAGTAGACTGCTAGTCCGATAATTTTCCTTTTGGAACCCCTCATGTAAACTTTAAGTAAATAATTTCAGTAAAGCTTTTGATAGAGTTTATCATGATAAACTTATTGCTATACTGTTGTCTTATGGTATTCATGGCTCACTATTACGTTGGGTTGATTCTTACATAAGAAATCGTTCTCAGTTTGTTTTATGTAACCGTTACAAGTCTGTCATTTCCAGTACCAGCAGGTGTTCCCCAAGGATCACACTTAGGTCCATTGGTCTTTAATTTTTATATTAATTCAATTTATAAATGCTATACAATATTACAATTTTCTATTATATGCCGATGATCTGAAAATTTTCATTAAAATTCACAACGTACAAAATTGTATCCGATTACAGAATGAACTACTTATTTTCGAACAATTTTGTAATGAGATTGACCTACACTTAAACAAAGACAAATGTTCTGTGGTATCATTTTCAAGATATAAAAATGTTATCAATTTCTTCTATAAGTTAAATAAAACTAATATTGTAAGAAAAACAACAATAAAAGATTTGGGTGTTTTGCTTTACCTCAAACTACTATTTAACGAACATATTGATATCATAGCTAGAAAAGCATACAAGACTTTATTTATATACAGGACACTTAATCGTTTCAATAGCATTACTTCATTTACTTTATTATTATTTAATACCTTTGTACGTCCTATTGTTGAATATGCTTCTCAAGTTTGGAACCCGCCGCATACCAAAAAAAAGTTTATTTCATTGCTTAAGTATAAATTTGGTTTAAATGAAAGCAACTATGAACTTTCATTATGTAATTTCAACATGTCATCACTTGAGAAAAGAAGATCTAATGCTACCATGATTTTTGTATTTAAAATTGTAAATAATTTTGTTGACTGTCCTGATATTCTTGTCAACTTAAATTTTCATAATCCAACGGTAGGTTAGGTGACCTCTGTGGTGCACTCTCTACGCTAGCAATGAGTGCCGGTAAAGAGACGCCTGGTTAGCGCCCACACGGTACGAATATATCACTACCATTGCCGTCATTACCGATACTTGCGTACAAAGCAGACTGGCAGGCCGTGATATAATTATATTAAAGATGAGCCTTTGCAGTTAAAAACAAAAATGTCATATACGGTAATGCATTTTAAAATAGGAATTACTTTCTAAATGTAAAATGCTGTTCTTTATACCCCTGTTTAGCTCAGTTCATCTCAGCTTACATAGCAACTGAGTTGAGCAAAAATATTCCAAAAATAATATACTTATTATCATGACATACCTCTACTCCACAAAGGATCAACGCAATAACAGACATTAATTGGAAGTATACTGAAAATCCAGAATAAAGTTCTTCTCCACATCCTTTCGAATAGGGTGTGGAACACGGCTCGGTATACGTCTTGCCACAACATGTGCCTGGATAATCTTTAACACCTATTCGTTTATAGTCATCAGGGCCGTATATACCGCAGCACATATACTAAAATATTTTGTTACTTTCAACATAATATTTTTTCATTAGAAGAAAATCTTACTCTTTGTTGTGAATCGTTTATATGACCCCTGTAAAAAGCTGAGTGTTTATAATTGGATTCAAATTCATGGAACATAATATTTGTAAATCTTTGTCTTGATTCTTCACCAGTATACATCACTAAACCAGTTATACCACATATCAACTGGAGAAGAAATACGAAATCCAAAATACCAGCATACTACATAAAAAATAAATTTTTGGAAAACTATAAAAATTTATTGAACATGAGTTTATGCGTAATTACCGTCCACAGCATGCATCGACATTCTCGTTTCACACCAAAATAACCCAATGAAGATATACCTGCAGTAATAACTCCAAGGAATATTATAATTAAAGGGAATGCCAAACCAAATTCTTCTATAGCTGTGTCAGAAGCTAAGACTGTTATTATTGATGCCAGGCCGAATATTAATAGTAAAAGTCCTACAATCTATAATATACAGAATACAGTGAGGACCCTTTAATCCAAACCCACGTTAATCCGAACATCCAATAATCCGAACATCGGGTAGAATTCAAACAAAGATTCTTTAATCCGAACTGCGAGATAAAATTTCTCCGAAGGCAACAATAAGCATGTGATTATTTGAAAGACGGAAAAACCTAACAAATTTTGCTTTAGTTACACCCCTGAATTGGCGGAATGTAATAACCATATCAATCTGAGATTGCAAGTGGTCTATATATGTACTTACATTGTTTAAAAATAATATTTAATATTTCGGTGACTAACGACCAAAGCCGCAATGAACGCCCGAAAGCAAACAAAAACTTAAGTTTTTTTTATATTTGTTTATTTATTATTCATTAGGACTCTTACACACCGATTACAGAATAATATTACATAGCAGTACAAAGAGGTAATGTAAATAATATTCAAGAAAAAATTAAAATTAAAAACGTAAAATAATAATTATGACTTTTGTTTCTATTTCTTAATTTTAGCGTTATTTGTTCTTTGAAGTCCAGTAATAATTTTTGCAAAACTTTCATTGTCATTTTTTACACCTTCTATACAATCACTAATCCAAACAAATCGTTAGTCCGAATACCCCCTTACATTTAGTAATTCGGATTAAAGAGTCTCCACTGTATATCATTATAATGAAATTTATAAAAGTGTGCCTGGAACAGTAGTGACTTGTACTGTGTGCTCTAAAATTATGATTACATTTCGTAAAAGGCACGTACAATCAGGGCCGCTCCTTTCGGGTAGGCAGATTGTGCCCCTCACAAAGGCGCCTGGCCATTAGGGGTGCCATTTCAAGACGGTGTTTAAAAAATAATAGTATTTTTTTGCAAATTGGGTTTATTTCTAAAGGATTACGAGAATAGCACCGAAAGTTTCTACAAACTATAGGTAGAAAACAAAATTTCCAGAAATTATTTTTTTATTGTTTTTCGAAGTACTCTTCTTTTAACTCAACACATTTATGCATTCGATGAAACCAATCGTCAAAGCAAGAAATCCATACTTCTTGAAAGACCACATTTCCGAAGGCTTCAAGCGCTTCATTTGCACTTTTATATCGGAAACCACACATTATTTCCTTTAATTTAGGAAATAGGAATAAATCATAATGTTCAAGGCCAGGACTGTATGGTGAGTGCTCCAGTAATTCCAACTTTGATTCTTTTAAATATGCTTTAGTTTGCGCAACAGTATGTGAGAATGTATTGTCCTGATGCAATATTAGTTCAAAGCCTATTTTTAGGCAATTTTTCAAACACTTATGGCAAACAAATTATTATGTACCAAGTAGAAGTTACTGTTTTCCTAACTTCTAATGCAATATTGACAGTAGGACCGGATTTTGAGAAAAAGGAGGTAATCATTTTTGTACCAACACTTCGAACTCGTTTTACTTTGACATGATTGGGATCTGTTGGAAAGACCCATTGAGCTGATTGTCACATGTTATATCATACACTGCTTTAGATTTACCTTCGTTATACTTTTTTAATGTTTTAATACACCATTCCACGCGACGTTGCTTTTGACCAACATTTAAATTATGGGGTATCCAACGGTAACAAACTTTCCTGCCTTTTAGATGATAGAGCAAAATTTTATTTATAGCGGTCATTCCAATGCCCAAAGTAGTCCGTATAATTCTGTATGTGACACGGTTGTCTTCTTTAATCATTGTACGAATAGCACCTATGTTTTCATCCGTAACTGCAGATATTGGCCGATCTTCGCGTAAATTGTCATTGCGAGAAACTCGATGAAATTTAAATTCATTGTACCAGCTGTGAACAGGCCTGATACTAAGTAACTAGGTGCTTTATTTCCAAAAGCATACCGAAGCTTTACGATGCATTATTTTCAGTATGACGTGCGTACTTTAAAACTGCATGGAAAATTACTGATAGCAAATAACGAATTGTAGCAAGAACTGCCATGCTACCTAAGGATGTACTTTTGTTTTGCCATGCATTTATTTTTCGTAGCTACCTTGGTTATATTTGTTTCAAGAAACTTTCGATGCTACCCTCGTTTTATCCTACCAAACTGATATTTTTCTATCATTGTTATATTGAAATAATAATTGTGAGGGCGTTGATTACAATAAAGGATATTTTGATTATAGCTCAAGAATATTGATTACAAGAATGAATCCAACAAAGAATTTAGTAGAAAAAAGTAAAATAAATATCCTGCTTAACGGATAATTTTCTGGCATTTTTATATTGCAGGCTATAACTGTAAAATTGTAGATTACAACAAACGATTTTGATTATAACCTAATAATATTGATTACAAGAATGAATTTAACAAAGGAAATTGCATCAATATTTTAATTCTTGTATTTTTCGAAGAATCACATGTATAGTTTCAGCCAATGAACTTAACACATCATATAATATTGAAATAATTATTACTATTTAGTGAATAATAATAAAGGCTTTCCAGAGCTACAGATCTCTTTCAATTTAGATGAATTTTTATAAAAATAAAAAATTGCGGAGCTGAGAAACCCAGCATTTTGGGTTTGACGGCAGTATTTCCTTTTTGTAAATTATATCTACAAAGATCACTTTTAAATGCACATTTTGTAAATGATATTTGCCTCGGGATATGTTTGCTAAAAACATGAACATAACATATATAACGTATAGAGGTGTTCAAGTGTGTAATTTATTTAAAAAATTATCTTATATTATGTGATAGAGAAGAACTTACCAAACATAAAATATTAATTATAAAAATATACGCTCTAACAAATTTCAAAAAGTTTGAACACATTTTTCTCCGTCTTATATTTTACACATTTATAAAAATATAAATAGACTTCCGAATTATGATCTTACATAACTGAGTCTTTTAGTCACATGCAATTTTAAATTTGATATGTAAAATTTATATACAATTTTGAAGGTTACTGCATATCTGTCACAGATATCTGTCAAATATTTTTGAATAATTAGATCGCAGTCTACGTTGATTAAAAATTTCTTCAGAATATGATGTGGCCAGCACATTACCTTCCGTCAGATCACGGATCACCTCAACTACAGATAGGACAGCTAATGTATTTTTCGAAATACAAAATAGTGACATCTACAGATTGCTTCCATGAATTAATGCACACTGTGATGGCTTGGTCGGCTTGGTAGTTTGTGACATAGGAGACATGTCATGTATAGATAAATTGAAATTTTGAATTTTTAAAATAAAAGACAATAAGAAAATTGAATATACATACATATATTTTAAATAATCACAATACAATAACTATAAATTCATTTCTAAATAAATTTAAAATTACTTGTCAGATAGACATACACTTCTATTTTAATTTTTGTTTATGTAAGATAAGAGGATATTGGAAATGGTACGACATTTCATCATTAAATATAAAAGTAAACGTTTATTTGCTTCTTTGCACTGCACTTTATATCAAACAGCACAACGAATGTTCATTACCTAGCTTATTGAATTTCAATTCCGTATTACGTCAAAAAATAAACACAGTTAATACACTTTAAAATTGGAGAAACCACGAAATAAGTCACTACTGGCACTATAACTAAATCTATAAACTATTACAAACTGGATTACCAAATAATTAAAGATGTTAAAGCGTACGTTCAATGACATTTGTGACTTTACAATTCAAAATATTGCAAAATGTTTTGAACTCAAAGGTGACTTAATCCATTTTCTTAAAATTTAAGCCCTGTCGCGCCTCTACAGTTTGCTTCCTGGAACTATGATAGTGTTTTGGCACATTCATAGTTCCAGGAAGCAAACTATAGAGGCGCGGCAGGGCTTAAATTTTGAAAAAATGGATTAAGTCACCTTTGAGTTCAAAACATTTTGCAATATTTTGTATTGTAGTCACATAAGTCATCACACATGTCATTGAACGTACAATTTAACATCTTTAATTATTTGGTAATTCAAATTGTATGTTTATGGTTTTAGTAATAGTGTCAGTAGTGATTTATTTCGCGAATCTCCAGTTTACAAGTGTATTAACTGTGTTTATTTATGACATAATATAGACTTGAAATTCAATAAGCTGATGAACATTCGTTGTGCTGCTTGATATAAAGTGAATTGCAGAGAAGCAAATAGACGTTTACTTTTATATTTAATGATGAAATCTCATATCCTTTCCAATACCCTTTTCTTACATATAGACAAATATTAAAATAGAAGTGTATGTCTATGTGACAAGTAATTTTAAATTTATTTAGAAATGAATATATAGTTATTGTTTTCTGATTATTTAAAATATATGTATGTATCTATACTCAATTCTCTTATTATCTCTTTTATTTTCAATATTCAAAATTTTAATCTATGCATACGAGTACAATGATATGTCACCTATGTCACAGACTACCAAGCCATCCCAGTGTGCATTAGTTCATGGAAGCAATCTGTAGATGTCACTATTTCGTATTTCGAAAAATACATTGTGTGTCCTATCTGTAGTTGAGGTGATCCGTGCGTCAGATGCGTCAGATCGTGGTCAGATCTATGTATATTAGCTGTATTCTTTTTGACCCAATTGTATCTCAACTCAGTACATAACTGGGTTGAGCTAAAGTGAGTTGTGATTTTGCAAAAATTATTCATTTTCATTTACTTCCAGTAAAATCCAACAAATTAACTTATGTTTTGAAGATAATATTAAAAGCAATATTAGTTCAGCACGTTGTTCACTGAAAATTTAAATTGGGGTCCTCACTGTGAAGAACTTGTAGCAAAACTAAACGTTACATGTTATCAGGTGCGTCATTTAAGAGAATACCTAAACAATAAACAACTTTTGATGTTTTATTTTGCTTGTGCCGTCTCGTATAAGATATGGTATTTGTTTCTGGGGTGCATCAAATTCTGCAAATAATGTTTTTGTTGCTCAAAAGAGAATTATACGTTTTATAATGAGCATGAGTCATAGATCATCCTGCAGAATTATATTTAAAGAATTATTATTTTACCAGTAATCTACATTTATATTCTTGAAATCTGCCTTTTTATTCATAAGAATAAAACATCATTTACTATGATTTCTGATTTGCATGAGTACACGGAGAGAAAACCATTGTACCACAAATAATAAATATTATATACCGTAAAATAAATTATAATACGTTAGGGACAACAAAGTAACCATTGTACAATATACAACATGAATATTATACAAATTTTATAATATTTTATTATAGAAATTTGTACTATATACCATTGTATACTATAAAATATATATATATGTTAGTACTATATTAAATTGTAAGTTTCACAATGCTGAATTGTATCCGATAAAATTTAAAAATTGTTATTTTTAACACAGGAAAGTATACTATAACTTTTATAATATATCTTGTACTGTGTATATACCTTTAATAATTTACAATGTTAAAATAAATCAAAAAAGATTATTACTTATAGTATTTATTAATAAGAAAGAAGTACACTTCAAAAATGTAAAAGAATAATTCACTATACATATAAATAAAAATACATTACGTATACATAAGAATTAATTTGAGCGCATATATAGATATAATTTTCCATTTTTGTATGTTTTATGTACTACTGGATACATACTTAACAGTTTAGCCATTGGTTCTACTTCATAATCATAAATATGAGAAAGAAAGCATACTGTACGTAATTGAATGCAAACAAATCTTACAATATTTTCTTTAATAAGTATAAGAGATATTTTGCCGAAAACTGGTAACTCATCTATGTCGATATATAAATAGTAACCTATTTTATATAACATTCCGAATACATCAACCCAATTTACACTGTTGTAGTTCTCTGTTAATTCCACATCACTGATAATATCAGTGAGATTAACAACTGCGCAACTATGTTTTAAAATTTTTATGTGTTCTTCAATGCCAATTTTATTTAGGAATCTGTTAGCTACTTTTAGTTGATGTCTTATCGCAAGAGGATAACTAATATTTATTCTTGATGCAATGTTACTGACAGTTTTTTTCAACTCTCGATGTTTTGCTTCGAACCGCATGCACCGTAAATTTATCAATCCAACATGTCTAACAAATTCGTCTGCCATTCTGCCACGAACTACACAACACAATGCACTTGATTATTAAATATCTATCTTCTTGTTCGTTGATCGTTGAAGAAATATACGTATTGCAGCACAGTAATCACGAATCAGTAATAGGCTAGAGACGACTGTCTGTCTAGGGATAGAAAATACTGATGACTGGTACAGAACCATACAAGTTGCAACTTGCTTCTGTGTATACAAAATTACGTTGTAATTTGTAATACATACATTATAGAAATATTTAGTTTTTGTAAAATGTACACAATATTTATTGTATTATTTGCTATGTTAAGTTATAAGTAATTTTAAACAATATATTATTTTACCACTTAAAATGATTTTGTTGTAAGGAACAATTAATGTGCCAAGTATAAAATATTTATTGTAAGATATACAATAAACGGTTTAACAACAGAAGTTATGTAAAAGATATACTGCGGTTTTGTAAGTTCTATAACACCGTATTTTAAATTTAAATATGTTCGTGATACGTTTTATAATATAACACTTTATAATAATATTCTTACAATACATTTCTCTCCGTGTATAATACTCGCCATATACAAACATTTTCTACGTTCCTAGATCCCGAGTAAATGTTGCTAAAGATTCTCCTAACAGAATGGGACTTGAAATTTTTAATAAGCTGCCTAATTCTTTGAAGATAGAGAATAATTTAAATAAATTTAAAACAATATTAATGTCCTTTCTACTGCAACACAGTTTTTTATAATTTAAACGAATCTTTTGCTGTGTAAATCTTGTGTTTTATTATAATTTCTACTCTGTTTTCTATATTAACTTTCTCCATACACTTGTATGTCTACGGAAATAAATAATAAAAAAACTTTTATAACAAAATGTCAGAATTATATCATACGTCAGATACAGACGCTGCAGGTCCATCTTGTTGCCAAAAATTTAAATTTTTCCTTACTTGCAGATGTTAACTCCCACTCAGCTGATTTTGACATGGGTGTCAACAACGTTCACGTACTCTATAGGGCGCGAGCAGACACATGACTCAAGCAGCCTTGAAGTGCTTAAAATCAGCTGATATGTGTGCAGGTGTTATTTTGACAAGAACAATGTCACTTTGGCAAGACCAATGTTTTGACTTATTTCAATTTTGAACTGTTTGTTCATGTGTTTTACTGCCTGAATTTTGTAAAATATTAACAATTTAGCAGTTCAAAATCAAAACTAGTCAAAACATTGGCCTTGTCAAATTGACATTGTTTGTGTCAAAGTGACACGCGCACACAAATCAGCTGATTCCAAGCAGTTCAAGGTCGCTCGAGTCACGTGTCTGCTCGCGCCTTATAGGCGGTGTGCACAAAAGTAGTCAGCGCCGACAGCGGACAAAAATGACAAAGTGGTTACTCATTGAATTGAAACATAGCAAGATTATGTTTTATATCAGAATATTTTATAAAATATTTGCAATAAATGCGAATGATAGGATGTCAAATATTATGTGATGCATTGGGGGATGTAATAATTCTCACAAAATTGCCGATTGAAGTATCAAATTTTATAAATTTTCTATATTATATGAGGAACAGATGTTTAAGAAAATAACTTTTTCTACTACTAACATGAAAAATTCTTTTAGGTAGGTATACATATTCTCTCATTGTAAAAGATACTTAACGTATGAAAATTCCAACAATAGTCGTCTGATTGCAATAATGAATTATATAAAAATGTATTTCTTAAGTTAATATTTGAACAAGATGAAGCAAAAAATTGTCTTAAAATTGTATAATACCTGCAGTTGTATAAAATAGAAGTCTATTATTGACATAATTCGTCTATTTATTATAGATTTGTACATGTAATGTTAATGTTAAAGATAGAAATTTACATGGTTCGTATTTTTCGTGTATTATCTTTTCCAAGCTAGTGCAACTGATTCCACTTAGAGCCTGGTATATTTTCAATGAGGAATCTTCTTCATTTATTACGAATATAAAAGAAAGATGCTAATGTCGCTTATGAAAATTTATTGTGGACCACATTGTGGACTGACAGCAATTTGTGGTTATATTATGTAATTCAAATTCACATATCATTCATCTGTCAGTTTTGAAAGCAGTTATACTACTTCAAGAAAACGAATATCGCCAATAACAGTGCATTTATAGAACATGGCGTGTTTTCAGTGCGTTCATAAATTTATAAAGACATCGAAATAGAAGAATATAATTTTAAATATTCTGTGTATAAAAACTAATATATACTAAAAATATTAAGTTAATAAAGTTATAGGATATAAAGTAAAGTTCAGGATTATAAAATTAGATTTTTAATGTCCTGATAATGAATAACAATAAATTTATTTCCCTTTCCTAGTCTTAGTCTCAGCAGAATCTTCATTTTCTTTATGCGCTTTGTTTGCTTCAGCAACAGTTGTAGCTGTAGTTGGAGTCACAAGAAATCTATATCTGGTTAAAAACAATGTCGAGATAATAGGAGCTATCTAAAACAAAAATATGTATAAATCAAATAACCAAGAAAAAGCTGGTTTTAAATCGATTTTAAAAGCCGGTATTTTAGTTACAAAAATGTAATTTTTAAACAAAACGCATATTTTTATTTACTAAAAGCCGTCTACTCAAGGAGTATAACCTAAAATTATTTTCACATATACAGGCTGTTGCATTACGGCTCGGCGAGAATAGTTTCCCTTTTTTTAAATGGAACACTCTATATATTTTCATATACACTATTATTCACGAAAGATGACTATTCAAGGCCATTTGTTCGAAGAAAGAATACACAGCATTTTACAGCAGTAGCTTAGCAACATTTTGTATTAGAAGAAGAAGGATTATTTGACCTATGTCTATTTAATTTATCTGGTGTGACAGATATACGTAAATAGTGGCATTACTTTCTAACACACTATAAATAATAATGACATATGTCGTAGAATTACAGAGACCTAATTATCTACTACACTGCCCTCTGTGCTAATATTTACCCAGTGGCGTTGACGTTTAAATCAAATTATTATTCTTTGGTTTATAAGTTAAGTCTATGTTTTTGTATTTTGCAAAAACATAAGTGAAGAACATAAATCTTTCAGAAAGGCATTATTGAGAAAGAAACATAATTTTAAAATGTATTACTCTTAGTTTTTCAGTTAAAACGTGTCCATAAATATTTCACGTTGCACGCCTATGCATATGAAATGCAATGAAGTTATCTACAAGTAATATTATATCAGACGGCTCACAAATGACCTTGAATAGTCATCTTTCGTGAATAATAGTTTATTTTGAATTGGATTTTATTCACCTATACGTACATATAATTTTTTTTAATTTTCCTCGGCGTTGAAAAGTCATTCCGTTTTTTTTTTCTAAAAATGACCTAATACCCGCATTGCTTTATAAAGGCGTACTAAAGTTATTTTAATAGTAAAAATTAAGAAAAAAAATTCTGTACTACTACCTATACTCTATATGTTCTTATATAATTTAAAAAAATATAATTATACAGATTGTTCAATAAAGCGAATCAAATTCACTCAATTTCAAATGACTATAACTCGTCATTTTCAAATGGAACATCCCTATATTTTATTATTTAGTTGGGTTTCTTTTTGAGTTATTTTTCTATGTTATTAAGGGTATCCTATGCTTAAAACCAATAATTTCGGAGTTATTCACCATTTATTTAAATTAAATCTAGTGTACTATGGAAATTGTGTTTTTTATAAGAAACAATAGCAATAATGGATAGCAGTTGGTATTAGCCAATAAATAAAACTGTTTATTAGTAATATTAATGCGGTTAGGTAATAATAATTTATTCATATGAATTTTTCGCAAGAAGAACTATCAATACCTAATTGCACAAATATTAAAAATATTAGTAATAAACAGTTTTACAACGGAGATATCGAAGACGGTCATTTCAAAGACTCACCTATAAATATACAGGGTGTCCCATAACTTCAGGTACATATTAGAAGGGCATATAGTTCTTAATGTCCTGATTACGGAACAAAAAGATTTTTTTCAAAATTCCTATAATTAAGGGTAGTTCACTTAAGAAGAACATTTTTTGTACCCCTGGATACTATAATATTTGGAATAGTGAAATTAGTTATAACTATTACATAAAATAATTTAACAATGAAATTAATTTATGCAATTACGTAAAGCTTTGCCACACCAATTAAGTTTGGGAGATGTGTATGTAATGAAAAAAACACACAACCTATTCAACCAGTGTCCCAAAACTGTTTCCTTCAAAAATCTCAAAAACTAATTTTTGAATTTTGAAAAAATTCTTTTTGTTCCGTAATCAGGACATTAAGAACTATATGCCCTTCTAATATGTACCTGAAGTTATGGGACACCCTGTATATATATATATATATATATATATATATATATATATATATATACCGGGTGGTGATTTGATTTATGCAATACAGGAAATGCAATGCTATTTTTTTTCATATGGCGATATTTCGTTTCCTCTTTATTTTAGAGCAAAATGTTTTAAATAAAACTTGTAGATAATTAAATTCTGCATCTAATTCACTCATCACATTTTATTTTACACTTTTTGCACCGCGTCATATTGGGGTTAATATTTTTATAAAATTGCTCATTTGTAGCGATAGCTATGGAATTTAAACAAAGGTACAAACAAATGCAAAATAATTTCCAGTAGTTTGACAGTTCGCGTAAGTAATTACTATGAAGTTTATTACTTCGTTTATGGTAATTTTCCTGAATATAAATCAATATGTACAACATTCAAGAAAAAAATCAAAGCATAAAATGGTGTTATGAAGGAAACTCCCAAGCTGAAGTATTTAGAGACTTATTTAATACTGTATATCACGATCGGCCTATTACCTGCAATATCAATACTCTCTTCTCTTTTTTTTATTAGTAATATGTTATTAATCTGTGTTATACAACTTTTCTGACATTTCAAACATCGTATCTTGGTCATATCTTTGTGTGTACCTTTGTTTAAATTCCACGGCTATAGCTATAAATGAGCAATTTTATAAAAATATTAATCCCAATTTTACACGTTACAAAAAGTGTAAAATAAAATGTGATGAGTGATTTGGATGCAGAATTCAATTATCTACCACTTTTGTTTAAAGCATACTGCTCTAAAATAGAGAACAAAATATCGCCATATGAAAAAATTAGCATTGAATTTCCTATATTGCATAAATCAATTCACCACCTGGTATATATATATATATATATATATATATATATATATATATATATATATATATATATATATATATATATATATATATATATATATATATATATATATATATACACCGTGTGTCCCAAGCAAACCTTGACATAGGCGTTTAACATGGGAAAACTGATTTTTGTGACTAAAAAGTGTACGGCATAAAATTAAGCCATGCTATTTAACATGATAATAGTACATTACCTCGTGTACCTTATTTAATATCTATTAATTACATTATTATCATTGCATAAATCTGGAAAAATTATAAATATCTGTCAATAAATATTTGTTTCAATATTTTATTATGTAATATCAAAATATTTGCAATTGTCATTGTAGATGAATGCATAGCGTAGCAGACTGTGGAATGAGAGAACGTTTAGAGATTGGGGTTCGAATCTCCGCCAAGATACTTTTTTTTATTATTTTTTATTTATGAATTAATTACGAATTATATTAAAGATATTATGTATTATATTAATATGGATGAATTAGTTAAATAATTACAAATAAGTTTCTCATGATATAATACTCATTTCAATGAAAGTAGTAATTATCAGTATGACCCAAAAGCATAAGAATTTAAAGTATGACACCTACTTTTACAGTAAAAACACAAAACATACACATATTCATTTTATCTCAATCATGTTTTATTAAGATTAAAAGAAAATAGAATGCATTTTTTTTTATAGCAATGTTTTGATTATTGTAATCAATTTTTGTCATTGTTTAAAACCAATTATTTTTATTTATAAAATATTGTTATCCATTTAACTAATTCATCCATATTAATATAATACATAATATATTTAATATAATTCGTAATTAATTCATAAATAAAAAAATAATAAAAAAAACTGTCTTGACGAAGTTTCGAACCTCAACCTCTAAACGTCTTCTCATTCCACAGTCAGCTACGCTATCCATTCACCTACAATGACAATTGCAAATATTTTGATATTACGTAATAAAATATTGAAATAAATATTTATTGACAGATATTTATAATTTTCTCTGATTTACGCAATGATAATAATGTAATTAATATTAAATAAGGTACACGAGGTAATGTACTTGTAGTATTCTGACATTAATAATTATTACGTAGAGGGAGTGTATTAAATGTAATTAATTATATGACTATGTAGGCATTTAATATTAAGGTATTAATGTAATAAACAGTTGTTAATAAACCATCGTACCGAACAGAGGTCTAGTGTTTTGTACTATCCCTCGCTAACCCCCAGTCCAGCGATTCGTGATAGTGATAGTAGTGAGTGTCGCACAGAGTTCTACATTGGCGACGAGGATAAAACCTATAAGTAGTAAGTACAAAAAAAAAAAGTACAAAACAGAAAAACGCAAGGTGTGTATGCGGGGGCGTATTAGATGGCACAAGGTGCTGGTCTATACGTGAGGGCATACACATGAGTGCGAGGAAAAATAGCAGGGTGCCAATTACCAATTTTTGTCTAGGGCACGTTCGCTAAAATGTCCAACCTCGTTTCGCTAGAAAGCTTTGATTGCGAAGGAGAAGCCAGCTCCGTCGGCCTAAGATGGGAGAAATGGAAAAGAGCCTTCCATATCTATATTGAAGCAACTAACATCGAAAACCCAAATAAGAAAAGAGCCGTTCTGCTTCATACGGCAGGAATAAATTTGCAAGAGATTTATTACAACCTACCAGGAGCACACGTCGACGGTCCTAACAATGAGGGACAGGATGTGTACACAATAGCGTTGGAGAAACTGGATGATTATTTTTCTCCAAAACATAGTAAAATATTTGAGAGGCATTTGTATCGCTTAACGAAACAAGAAATTGGTGAAAAATTTGAAAAATTTCTCGTTAGACTGAGGAAACAAGCCGATAAATGCAAATTCTCAAATATTGAAGATCACCTTATCGACCAAATCGTCGAGAAATGTGCATCGGTCGACCTTAGGAAGAAGATCCTGTCAATGGGTGACTCAGTCGCCGTAGATTTAATAATAAAAGAAGCTAACGCAATGGAAGCCGTAGACCGACAGTTAGCTGACTTCCAAGAAAAACCTGGTACTAGTACAATATCAGAAGTAAACAGATTAGAAGTAAGAAATACTAAATACTCTAGAAATTGCGAACGATGCGGATCGACCGAACACGGGTCAGACGATAGCCGATGCCCTGCTAAAGATAAAATATGCCGTAAATGCGGATTCAAAGGACACTATAAAGCATATTGCAAAACAAGGGCAAGTAAACGAAAAATCGTAGAACAAAACAACCAAAATAAAGCCAAATCAAAGAAATATTCGAATAGGAGAACCCCTCCGGAAGAAGTAGATTATGTCTTCCACATTGACGACGATAATACTATACAGTGTAATCTAGGAGGAGTACCAGTTAAAATGCTTATAGATTCGGGCAGTAAGTGCAACCTACTCACTGACAAAACATGGGAATTTCTGAAGAAGTCGAACGTGAGAGTGGAGAATCAAATAAAAAACCCAGACAAAGTATTGCTACCATACGGTAGCAACACACCACTTGAAATTATAGGATCATTTGAATCCAGAATATCTATTAGTGATCTCGCGCAAAATGCAACGTTCTATGTGATAAAGAACGGAACTAAAGATCTTTTAGGAAAATTAACTGCCACAGCACTTAACGTCCTGAAAATCGGACTGGATATTCTAAATATTAGCCCTTTCCCCAAATTTAAGAATGTGGAAATTGATATTCCTATCGACGAATCAGTAAAACCGATCAGCCAACCATACAGACGAATCCCAATACCTTTGGAAGAAAAGGTCAATAGGAAGCTGAAAGATCTCATAGATTCAGATATAATTGAACCAGTGAATGGGCCATCTAAATGGGTGTCCCCGTTAGTCCCGATAGTAAAGGAGAATGGAGATCTGCGCATATGCATTGATATGAGGAGAGCAAATACGGCTATTATCCGAGAAAATCACCTTTACCAACTATGAATCAACTACTTCCTCGATTCAGAAAAACTAAATATTTCTCAAGACTTGATATTAAAGACGCGTTCCATCAATTAGAAATAACGCCAAATTGTCGCTATATTACAACGTTTATTAGCAGCAACAGCTTACTCCAGTATAAACGTTTAATGTTTGGCATAAACTGTGCACCGGAAATTTTCCAAAAGGTTTTGGAAAGAATACTAGCCCCATGTGAAGGAACCGTGAATTTTATTGATGATATCTTGGTTTTCGGAACAAACGAGTTAGAACACGATGAACGATTAAGAAATACTTTAAAAATATTAAAGGATAAACACGTTCTATTGAATGAAAAGAAATGCCTGTTCAAAATATCAACGGTCCAGTTCCTCGGACATCAGTTGTCACCTAACGGTATAAAACCGCTCGAAAGTTATATATCTGTCGTAAAATCTTTCAGATCCCCGGTAAACATTGACGAAATACATAGCTTCCTGGGCCTTGTAAATTTCATTGGCAAATGGATACCAAATCTTGCAACATTAACAGATCCGATCCGGATGATATTACGCTCGAAATTGAATAAACACACGAACATTAAGAAATACTGGAAAAGCGAACAAGAACAGGCATTCCACAAACTAAAAGAGGCTATCTGTAAAATTAAAACTCTGGGCTACTATGACCCGGATGATAGAACTCAAGTAATATCAGATGCTAGCCCCGTAGGACTGGGAGCTGTTCTTATACAATACGAGTACGATAAAAATGGCCCAAGAATAATAGCATTTGGAAACAAAAGTCTATCTAGTTGTGAAAAACGGTATAGCCAAACAGAAAAAGAAGCCTTAGCTTTAGTATGGGCGGTGGAACATTTCAATATCTACTTGTTTGGCAAAGATGAATTCGAACTAGTTACTGATCACAAACCTCTCGAGGTAATATTTGGACCACGATCACGACCGTGTGCGCGGATAGAAAGGTGGGTGTTAAGACTCCAATCTTATAGGTACAAAGTAACCTACAAACCAGGAAAATCAAATATTGCTGACCCGCTATCTCGATTATGCTACAACCATGAATCCAAAGGGTTGTTTGAAGGCGATAGTCACATTAACCAAGTAGTACAATATGCAAGACCAATAGCAGTTTCTTTACGACAAATTAGAGAACATTCCCAGATCGATCATGAGATTTTGAAAGTAAAAGATGCGATTTTCAAGGGAACTTGGGATGATTCTATCAAATTATTCAAACTATTTGAATCTTCACTATGTTTTTATGATGATATTCTGTTAAGAGGAAACAAGATAGTAATCCCCAATCAATTAAGACAACAAGTTCTCGAAGCTGCACACGAGGGACATCCCGGCATAGTTGCGATGAAAAGCCGGCTAAGAACAAAGGTGTGGTGGCCAAAAATTTACAGCGATGCTGAAAAACTTGTCAAGTCTTGTAAAGGATGTACCCTAGTTTCAGCCCCAAACCCGCCGAATCCCTTGAAACGACGAGAAATGCCAATAGAACCATGGATTGATGTAGCCATGGATTTTATGGGACCATTGCCGAACGGCGATCACCTTTTCATTATTGTCGACTATTTTAGTCGTTATAAAGAAATAAAAATAATGAAAAATATATCTGCAACGAATACCATAAATAAACTAAAAGAGATTTTCTCCAGACTAGGAATTCCGTCTTCAATAACTTGTGATAACGGCAAACAATTTACGAGTGAAGAAATGAAACAATTTTGCAAAGAAAATAACATTACCATTTATCATACTATCCCATACTGGCCACAACAAAATGGAGAAGTGGAAAGGCAAAACCGCGACGTTTTAAAAAGAATCAAAATAAGTAATGCACAAAAAAGCGACTGGAAAGAAGATCTTTTCGATTACCTAATGATGTATAACAGCACTCCTCACACTGTAACTGGGAAAACACCATCTGAACTATTTTATGGAAGACAGTTTAGAAACAAACTTCCCAGTTTACATCATTCAACAACACCCACACACCATCAGGAAGTAAGAGACAAAGATGCAGAACAGAAAGAAAAAGGAAAACAGTATAGCGATAGGAAAAGAAAAGCGACTGATACAGAGTTACGAGAGGGGGATAAAGTATATCTCAAAAACATAATAAAACAAAATAAAATCACGCCGCATTATAATCCAACCCCGTAGTAATAAACAAAAACGAAGGCGACGTACAACTTCGTGACGAAAATACCGGACAAGAACTGAGAAGAAATATTGTACATTTAAAAAAGATTGAAGGGAAATGGCAAGTTAGTGAACCATCCGGTAATGATAAAGATACATAGGATGCTTTATTAAATAGGCTCAAGGTGGATGGAAATATTCTAGATCAAGGCAAAAGAAAAAATAATTAAAAGGGGAAGAGATGTAGTATTCTGACATTAATAATTATTACGTAGAGGGAGTGTATTAAATGTAATTAATTATATGACTATGTATGCATTTAATATTAAGGTATTAATGTAATAAACAGTTGTTAATAAACCATCGTACCGAACAGAGGTCTAGTGTTTTGTACTATCCCTCGTTAACCCCCAGTCCAGCGATTCGTGATAGTGATAGTAGTGAGTGTCGCACAAAGTTCTACAGTACTATTATCATCTTAAATAGCATGGCTTAATTTTATGCCGGACACTTTTTATTCACAAAAATCAGTTTTCCGATGTTAAACGCATATGTCAAGGTTTGCTTGGGACACACGGTATATATATATATATATATATATATATATATATATATATATATACATATACAGGGTGTAAATGAAATAAGTGTATTAAATTTAACCAGTAATGTAACTCGACGAGAGCAACAATATTTTTTAATAACTTTTTTTTTCTAAGTCTTTTAGATTTTGAGTTAAAATTCTTTAAAGATTTGCTGCATATTTCGTTACCCGCCTATGGAGAACAAAGAGAACAAATAGCTGCGCTGCCGTATTCAAGTGAGATACAAACAGCTCAAAAATTGTCGGTTATAGGTTACTCTTACAGTCACAGTAATTATTAAACGAATCAAGGGAAATAACATTATTATTAATTAATACGTAATAGTACAATTTTTAAAATAAATAAATTTAAATTTTGGATAACAAAAGTATAAAGTTTTGTATTGAACCAGGCTTTTATAACACCTGTGAATAGTGGAAGACAAGGAGGGGCGAGGTAATGCAACAATTGACAGGAATGTCAATTGCTAAAACAAAATTTTTCATAGATTGCTACTGCATTCAATTATCACAAAAATATTTGGAACGACTCGTCAATTTACGGGGTGGTAAAAATGTTAAAAAAATATGGGATTTCGAAAAAAAGTTATTAAGAAATATTGTTGCTCTCGCCGAGTTATATTATTGGTTAAATTTAATGCACTTATTTCATTTACACCCTGTATATATATATATATATATATATATATATATATATATATATATATATATATATATATATACAGGGTGGTGGCGGTTAGGGGTGAACATAGGGATTTAACATGGGATTTTAGTTTTTTGCAATTTCCTGCTCTCCTGTTCGTTTTACGGCAAAAACTGTAGAGTACAAAATTGTTCAGAATTAAAAATTGCAGTCAAAATGTATTTACATTTATTATTATGTTTTTGGTTTCTTCAGAATTTTAAAAAGAAATTTCAAAATTTCTGTTATTTTGTAGCAATAGCCATGGAATTTATTTTTTTCTTGTTGTCAAAAATTATTTATAAACGT
Organism: Harpalus rubripes; assembly: GCA_963082715.1. Classification (NCBI taxonomy): domain Eukaryota; kingdom Metazoa; phylum Arthropoda; class Insecta; order Coleoptera; family Carabidae; genus Harpalus; species Harpalus rubripes. Next base: position 90,812,785 of record OY720448.1, read on the forward strand.
CAACCATGCGTTAATCTAACTTAAAAATTAAATAAAAACAAACAACTTTTAATTTTAATACGCATTTTTTATTAGGTATACCATTTAATAATACCAATTTCAAATGTATGAACTACGTAGAATTTTGATTTATCATAGCCAATACCATTTTTTCATTCACTTCGTTATGACGTCTTCTATTATTATTATCATTATTATTATTATTTCCTTCATTACCTTCGTTCACAGCTGCACTAGCTGTGTTCTCAAATTTTTTAACAAGTTTAGAAATTGTTGCTATAATAGGAATTGGTGTATTTTCGTACTTTATGGAAAACAAATCACGTATTCTTCTAAAACTATTTCCACCATAATAATTTTTTATAACGAAAACTCGTTCCTTATTCGAATAAACATTCATGATTAAATTAACTTTTTAATAGAGAAAATTTCGAAAATTTGACATAAATTGAAAGACATTATTATGTTTAAACATTTGAGTTATGAGTCATGGCTATTGCTACAAATTAACAGAAATTTTGAAATTTCTTTTTAAAATTATGAAGAAACCAAAAACATAATAATAAATGTAAATACATTTTTGACTGCAATTTTTAATTCTGAACAATTTTGTACTCTACAGTTTTTGCCGTAAAATGAACAGGAGAGCAGGAAATTGCAAAAAACTAAAATCGCATGTTAAATCCCTATGTTCACCCCTAACCGCCACCACCCTGTATATATATATATATATATATATATATATATATATATATATATATATATATATATATGTATATGATATTTAGAGTATAAAAACTAATACATACTAAAAATATTAAATTAATAAAGTCTTAGGGTATAAATTAAAGTTCAGGATTATAAGATTAGATTTTAATGTCCTGATAATGAATCACAACAAATTTATTTATTTAAGTCCTAGTAGTAGTAGCAGCATAGATAACTTATACTAGCGTAAACGCTAGAATGAGTTTTCTCTGGCAGGCGCTTCCGGTTCTTTATTCTTTCTGTTTGCAGCATCAACCGTAGTAGTTGTAGTTGGAGTCACAAGAAATCTATATTTGGTTATAAACAATGTCGAGATAATAGGAGCTATCTAAAACAAATGTATATGTAAATCAAATAACCAGAAAGAAACTGATTTTTAAACCCATTTTAAAAGCCGGAGATCTATTCTAATTAGTAGCGCATGTCATGGCGGCTTTTGACAAGCGCCCATGAATGACATCAAATCCAAATAGAACTAGTAGGGATTTTAATGTATGTATTGACATAATTAGAACCAAATGTTGGTAAAACTACTTGTTGAATATATGAATAATAGTGACAAATAGTGACCACGCTTCAAAAAAGTGACTTTTAGTTTAAAAAATGACTCATTGGCAGCCCTATAGCCGGTGTGCACAAAAGTAGTCAACGCCGACAGCGGACAAAATGGTTACTCATTGAAACATAGCAAGGTTATATTTTAAGTCAGAATAATTTTGCAATTTCCATTTTATAAAATATTTGCAATAAATGCGAATGATAGGATGTCAAATATTATGTGATGAATTGGGGGATGTAATAATTCTCACAAAATTACCGATTGAAGTATCAAATTTTAAAATTTTCCTAGAAGATTATATGAGGAACAGATGTTTTAGAAAATAACTTTTTCTTCTACTAACATGAAAAATTCTTTTAGGTATACATATTTTCTCATTGTAAATGATGGTTATCGTATGAATAAAATTATAACAATAATCGTCTGATTGTAATAATAAATTATATAAAAATGTGTTTCTTAAGTTAGTATTTGAACAAAATATAATACAAGAAGCAGAAAATTGTCATAAAATTGTATAATGCAGTTGTATGAAATAGAAGTCTATGTTTGACATAATTCGTCTATTTATAATAGATTTTGTACGTGTAATGATAATGTTAAAGGTTTAAATTCACATGGTTCGTATTTTTCGTGTATTTTCTTTTCCGAGCTTGTGCAACTGATTCCACTTAGAGCCTGGTATATTTTCAATGAAGAATCTTCATCATTTATTGCGAATATAAAAGAAAGATGCTAACATCGTACACTAATAACGGGATATGTAGAATTATTCTTCTTTCCAATCATTCAAGTTTTCCAACTTTTCAATCTCAATTTCCATGTATTGTGCATCTTGTAAAATTTAACTAATATTATACATTATACTCGTAAATTTAAATATGATAAAATGGTTTACAGAAATTACACATATTATGAGAAAAATTATATTTTCTGCCACAGTACCTTCGCTGGTATTTTGACTTTTTGATTGTCACATTACATATATAGCATTTTAAATATTTTCTTTATTCATTTCATATACTATGATGTATGTATTCAGGCACAATAGCAACAACTCAAAATAAAATTATAAATTGTATCACTTTCTCGAAATGTCAAAATTGATTCGGTAACCAAAAATGTCAATGTAGCCGTTAGAGGCGCTGACACCGAAAATGTGCACATCGCCTATAGGGCGCGAGCAGACACGTGACAAGAACAGTGTCACTTTGACAAGTCCAATGTTTTAACTTCTTTTGATTTTAAACTACTAAAATGTTAATAATGTACAATTTTTAGGCAGTAAAACACATGAAATTAAAAATAATAACTTCTCAACAGTTCAAAATTAAAATAAATCAAAACATTGGTCCTGCCAAAGTGACATTGTTCTTAAAATGACTAGCGCAAACAAATCAGCTGATTCCTAGCACGTCAAGGACGCTCGAGTCACGTGTCTGCTCGCGCCCTATAATATATAAAAATCTAGTATTGGTGAAAACGTGATGTTATAATTATAGACTTAAATTTTCGAATGCCTCAAAATTGACTGTGACATCAGTATCCCGAGCTGGTTATGTTTCTCAAACAATCAATTCTAGGGGTATGAATTCAATTAGTATTGAACGCCGAAATAAAAAAAAATGTATAAAATTTGAAATATATACTCAAAATAAATATTATTTCGTTATATTTCATGAATCATTTTGAAAATGTTAAGATGGCGCTACTTTTGCTAGGTTGCTATATTTGAAGTCAAACAAATACAACGAAGAGCAGGTCTAGTTCGTCCGAATTTAATCGATATTTTACGAAAATTGATTCGACCCAGTGATGTGTTTTACAATAATTAAGCACTTTCATAAAAACAAAATATTTAATAATTTTCTTATAAATTTATTATCTTTTTGCAATGATAGAATATCCCATTCTTCACGTAAAATTGGCATTGCACAATAATAGGTCTGTTCGTTTCGCACCCTTACGTCTACGGTTTACTGCCGCGCCCATATACTTTGTACGGAGGCGGCAGTAAACCGTAGACGCAAAGTAGCGAAACGAACAGACCTAATAATTAGTTTATATGTAGGTAGTTCAATTCGCTCTATAATCTGAGCTGACGACATTTCTTACGAAACTATCTTTCCGCTACTCGCGAACCTCCGCAGTACCAAAAAGTTACCAGTAGGTACCATTGATATAGGGTAACCATACGTCCCGTTTTGAACAGGACAGTTCCGTTTTTTACCATGTACCGGCCGTCCCGTCGTTTTAGTCAAAATAACACATTTGTCTCGTTTTAGAAGATATATCTCCTTTTTTAATCACTTTAAAAAATTAAACAAAACTTAGTTTAAAATTTTTATAATTATAATAGTAATTTATAAGACCTGAAACTGATACTTTATTGCGTGAGCAAGCATATTCAGAGCGAGCTGTAAGACTCTTTCAGGTTATGATGAGTACAATTATTTTTTTCGCTGTTCACAAGAAATGAGAATTAACAATATAGATACACATTATTTTAATTTTTATTGCGTGCTAATAAGAAATAAATATATAAACATGGAAACATTCATGCAGGGGTCGGAATAGTATATTCCATACGAGTTTTAGACTATACTTTCTCTAACACTATTTAAAAAATATATTTTGCTCATCACATGACATTTTTGCAAAAAATAATAAAATATTATTGGTACGTTATAAAAGCAACAATTTTTATTTAACTTACCATGTAAAAGCTTCAAAACGTGTAAACAAGGCGTATAATTATATTTTGTAATCATTTCTTTTATAATTTGACAGTTAAGGCAGTTGAGGTGACAAAATAAAAGAAACAAAACGCCAAGCAAAGCCGTCTTGATTTTGAAAACATTTGCGTTTCCCATGTATTTTAAATGGGTGAATTAAAAAACTAGCGGTCTGTGACTGCCTATTACGGAATATTATTCCGTAACAGTATGACAGAATGTCTTCATTCTGTAACAGTTTTCAGTTATAGAATGTATGAATTCCATAGTAGTGTTAGAGAAAATTACTTTCCGATCCCTTTATAGACAATTTTCCGAGCTAGGTCAGAAAAGAAGGATTTTTCGGTCTAAAAAGTAATCAGAAACAGCTCATTTTCAGGACGACCGCGAAAAAATAAATTATTGAACTAGAATATCATATAAACAAATTTTGTTTAGATAACACCAGTTTGTTTTGGTTTTTATGTCGTCATATATGTGTAAGCTCATAGATTAATCGCACAGATTCTTTCAATAATTTGAATCTTTGCACAAATTCCAAATTTTTCCAGATATTTATACGGTCTGGCCTCATACGTACCCGACGCGGTTGTCTGGCGTGTGGCGTTTATTAATTGTGCATCATTCTCCTCGTCAGTTATTTTATAAAAATCAATATTTGAAGCTTAAACCTTAAGCTGAGTTTAAATTAGAGCTACAATACCGGGCCTAATATGCTAATTTCTATACACTAAATGAATGTCCTTGAAAGCTAGTCTATAGTGTACTGTATCTAGGAACTGATTAATGCTGATTGGTCAGAAATTCAAATAAATTCAAGTTTACACTACAGGCTAGCTTCAATTATCTTATAAAACACCTGTGCCATATTCGAAAACAGATAAAATTTCCCCTCTGTTTCATAAAAATTACTAGTCGACAAGTTATATATATATATATATATATATATATATATATATATATATATATATATATATATATATATATTTATTACAAAAATGACCGATGAATCTCCCTGTATATATATATATATATATATATATATATATATATATATATATATATATATATATATATATATATATATATATATATATACAGTCAACGAAATACAATGAACAATGTGAACTGTCATATGTCAAACCCATCGTATGGCGGCCATCTTGTTTTGAAAATCAGCGCCACTAACGTTAATTTCGATTGCGAATACAGTGTGTTTAAAAAACTATCTTGAGTAGGCTATGAACAGAGTAACGTATGTCTGATCATTATTCAATCCAAAAGTCAAGTTGTCAAAATTGATCTAGAATCGTAATTTTAAGAAGAAAAGATCTTCTATCTAATATTGCCATTCGCCGTTTTCTAATTTATTTTCATTTATAAAATAAGATTCTAGAAGAAAAGTTTTGATTTCCTCAAATACCATTTTTGACAATATCTGGAGTTAATTGACACTTAATTAAATATTTTTAAATTAAGACATACGTTTCTTTATTCATAGCTTAGTCCGAATTTTGTAACACGCTGTATTATAGCCATCTTTTTATGTTACATGTACGTTCATCAAGAACCTGGAACAATACCTGGAATGCACATTGTATTATTGAGCAGCCTGAAGACGCACACAACTTCATATAAAGTTTATGAAATATTCTCTCTTTACAACCATCGTATGCTTTTGTCGGGTCGCAAATTTGTGTTCCTTTCATCCCACAACATGAACGTGGTAGTTCGTCGCAGTTCAAGATAGTCTTGTAGTCTGTGTAGTTTTCAAAACCGCAACAATGAAACTGAAATTAGCCTTTTTTTAAACTGAGTCAATTAATATTAAATGCTTTATAGCAAAATAAAATGACTTAATTCTTTGGAACATATTTGGAGAAAGAGTTTCTGAAAATGGAAGATATTCTGGATTCTCATTAAAAAAATAGAACATATAAATCATACAATTTGTGTATTGCATTGTCAAATGAGAATGCTCTAAATAGAAGAATATAGTAAGACCAGCATTAAAGACAAAACAAGTGAAAAATTTAAAGACTCGGGGAGATTTCGTAGCTTACAGGCCTATTTTACGAAAAAAATATGTGTCGTTACGAGTCGTTGCCAGGCGATGTGTAGTTATAATAACGATTTTTGCCAAAACCCTATTCGCAATCGTAGATAAAACTTCCCCTCTCGTGGCGCAAATCGGTACTACGGAAAGCAAACGTACAAGCGCCATATTGAATACGTGACAGCTGCCTGAGTAGTGTAGTAATTAATAATTACATATTTAAACTTATCGCCTTCATGTAAATAAGTTTTTAAAGTCGGTTTGTATACACAGTCAACGAAACACAGTGAACATTGTGAACTGTCATATGTCAAACCCATCGTATGGCGGCCATCTTGTTTCGAAAATCAGCGCCTCTATCGTTAATTTCGATTGCGAATTCTACTAATTTATTTATCGTTACGTATCGTTATTTTATGTCGTTTATGAACAACAAGTTCACATGCCTCGTTGAAGTCGTAAAGTTAGATATATTTTGAAAACAAAAGTAAAAATGGCTGAAGAAGATATTTTATTAATTGTAGCTGAGCAAGATATTATTATTATAACATTACATTTTTTATGACATTTTATATAATCGTCCTTTTACTGTACCGGAGGAAAATTAGAGAATTTTTTTTTTTTTTGATGAGTAAAGAAGCATGTAGAGATTTATTTACGCAAATATATGAGGAATTCGTTGAAGTGATGGTTTGCCAAAAATTTCTAGATTATTTATAAATTATTACTTATGCATATCACATTACATATGAATGCACATCAATATTTTGTTTTCAATTCAGATGATGGCAGCTTTGCATTTTTTTGCTCATGGAAGCTATCAGAAATCAGTAGCAAGGAGGATATCAGTAGAAAAGGATTCATATGTAGTATTAAGTCAATCATTAATAATCATATCATTAATAGAAATCTGCAATATTATTGTTGATCATTTTATATCAAATTCCATACGGCGCAAGTAGATATGGAGCGTGTAAACTGTAAAACGAGGGAGAGAATAATAAATAATTTTATGTACGATGAAAATTTGAATCAATGTTAAATTTGAATTGAAAAACAAATATAAATTTATTCTGTCAAAATCAACATGAAGTTAGATATTATCGTTAAACTCATCATAACGATAACTCGATAACGATATTATTAGTTTGGCATTTGTCGTTATTAAAGTCGTTCAACCAAATGCTTAGCGACAGTCGTATGGTGACGATATCGTCATACATATTTTTAGTAGAATAGGCCTGTTAGTTGGTGTTGATAGAGATCCTACTAGCCAGTGGCGTAACTAAGAGTTTGGGGGCCCGCCCGCAAAAAAGCTTTTTGGGCCCGTTTTTAATTGTAGCGTTTATCATGAAGAACGAAATACCACAAGAACTTGTGGAAATTGTGACTAGGCTCACGTTCATTTGAGTTGATATGTTAAGAAGCAAAATAACCAATATTGGAGGCCTGAAAATCCAAGATTAGGCACTTTTACATTCCACCAAAGTCATTATATTTTGTGGCATTTACTATGAAGATGTGATTTTCCCAAATAAAAGAACTTGGATGCAACAAAATATAGTATTAGCAAGATGGATCAGTATCATACAGTCTAAATAATAGCAATTTTGCGAAAATCATTCTCTTATCGTTATTTAATTCCAGGTTTTGGTAATACACATTAACCGCAGGTGTCTTGACTTGATAGCCCCAAACTTTTTTTATGGGGTTATTTTAAAAGAAAACTCTAGATCAGTTGCAGGAAAATATTTGCCAAGAAATCGAAATTCTACCGGCCGAAATGTGATGGAAAATAAAGAGCTTGATTTTACATTTTACAAGGGGCCTCTTAGCCAATATTATTTTTTGAAATTGACATTTAAAAAAATAAGGGACTAAATAAATTTGTATGTTGCTACAAAAAAAAATGATTAAATTAAAAATTTCGAAGTAGTAACAAAATTATAAATCATGTAAATTGGGGCCTCTCTAGAGCCGGGGGCCGCCCGCAATGCGGGCCCTTTCGTTACGCCACTGCTACTAGCCAACACTTTTTCTGTTTCTTTTAGAAAAGTCAAACATTAATAGCTTTTATGAAGTTTTAAAATGTTACTTTGTTGATGCAGGGCTGTATCCAGAACTGATTATTAGATAAGGCTCATATTTTTAGTCAGGGCTTTCCTATATTTGATTTTTTCTAAATACCTGAGTGGAGCACATATATTAATGCTTAATAAACAACAGGAAGTATCAGTATTACCAATTTCAAGTAATTATTTTATTGCCAACTCAATCAGTTATTTTTGTAGTAACTAAATTTTCTAAAAAAAATTGTATAAAATTTTGTATTGTGTCATATCTGGCCTAAGAGGTAGGTAGGTAGAAATTTGGGATAGAAAATAAAGTTATAATATTTACGCCCGGTATTTCAATCTCCTAACAACTTCCTAATAAATTTTATTTACCTAACAACCATATTTTTGCGTATTTCAATGTCCAAACAAGTTAGTAGGTACCTTATAAATTGTTTATTCGCTAACAAATTTGAGAGGAACTTCTAGTAGCTAATAAATTTGTTAGCTACCTAATAAAACGAATGTCATTGTCAGTTGTCAACACATTTCCATTTGAAATATAAAATATTGTAAGATGAAAATGTATTTTGATGAAATTGATTATATATTGGAAGAGGAAGATCCAGGAATTATTGAAAATATTAATCTCTGAAGGAAAATATAATATATACTGTACTACAAAGACCTGATGATTTAAATATTTGGACTAATGAAGAACTTTTTTAGAGATGCCAGCTATCAAAACCTAGAGTAGAATATATTTTAGAATTAATAGAAAATTATATAAAATATTCCCCAAATAGGTAATTTCAAATTGTAGTACTTTTACAAAACATGATTTTTCAATATAGACCAGAAAAGTGATGTTAGAATTTGATTTGACGCGAGTTCATAGTTTGAATTTCCTAGTATAGGTTTATGGGCCTATTCAGAACTCAATATTTGTGTAGTCGTTATGGTCTTTATGGTTGTTATGTACTATAAAGATTGTTAAAATCGAATTTGGTATTCTCAGTACTGAAAGTGGTTACTGTCAACAATTGTTAAGCGTTTTGATAGTCTTTATCATAACGACTGCTGAAACTATGTATTTATGGTTGTTATCACGTTGTTATTTGATATGTGACAGTTTATTATATCAATCAAATATTATTAATATTGACCTTTCTGCCAAATATTGGTGTTTTTATATTTTAGCAGGATGCAGTTTATTATACGTATATATATATTCTGCTTCTACTTGAATAATGAGCATAAGAACGATAAAGACTGAGGTGGAAGAAAGTTACTTTTGACATTTTGTGGTATTCTTGAAAACTCTGTGATGTGATGTTTCCGTTACATATTCAGTCAAAATAAAAAATTTAAACCTTCCCATACATTTTCAATCACGTTGAGATCATTTGTAGGAATTAACAAACCCGTTCTAAATAATGTAGAAGTTTCCAAATATGACATAAATATCATATTGTTCTTTAGTTGTTTTTGGGAAAACGTCTGCGTCTAAATATAATTGGCAATTCATTATTTTTTTAGAAAATTAAACTGTTGACAGATAAGATTAAGGTTAGATTAGGTTCAAATATGTATAATGAAGTTAGCAAATGTCAAATAATCTGGTTCATTCACAAGTATTTTTTGTAAAGATTGTTAGTAATACCGACGTAGGTTCTGAATTGACAAATTCATAAAGATTGTTGCAAATGTCTTTATGATAACAATCTTTATATACATTGCAACCTTTATGACTCTATTTCTCTGAATAAGCCACTTAATATATAAAGAAATTGATATTATAGACAAAAAAATGTTTGGTACCAAAAAAATAAGCAGCTCTTATTAAGAATTCGATAGTTTGTTTATTCAGTAACAGATTGTCATTTTAGAAATTTAAGTCTTTCACCGTTACACTAATTATTACTAACTTAAAGATTTTAAGCTACGGGGAGTTTCTATATAATTATTGGAGATTTTGGGGGGTATACATAAATCCACAGCAGGAAAAATCAAAAAAGTTACTAGAACACTAACAAATTTAAGAAATTTTACGAGTGCTTGTAGAAGTATTAACCTAAAATACAAATTTGTTGTTTGCAGTTTCTTTAAATGTCCTTTTGATGCAATCATGCTAAATTCGTGAATAACCGAACTTCAAAAGTTTCATGTCTGTTTATTGTCCGTATTTTTAAGATATTACTTACATGCACAAACACCTTATAAATATTTGGATGTGACAAAAATGTGAGTGTCATATATTATTTTAATTTATTTTATATTTTTACAACTATATTCCAAATAAGTAACTAATAACAATTTGCCTAGCAACTTTACATTGAAATACCGAAATTTGTTATCTTCCTAATTAATCTACCTAAGGCGATTTCGGGCGACAACAGTTCACTTGCGGTATGTTGCGGTCAGGTACGTTCACACATTCGGGCGCTAGGAATAACATACCCGGTATGCTTGGATCAGTGCTCACAGCAGAACGGGTTTGCGAGTCGGGTCAGCTCTCTGTTCACTATTTCTATCTCTTTTTAATGTCTTTTTTTTGAAATGTCAAAAGTCAAAACAGTCGGAGTCGTGGTCTTATGTCAAACAGGGTGACATTATTTTCGTTGACTCTTTTTTGGACAAATATGGAAAAAACTATCTTTCTCCGTCAATACATTTTAATTGCCAGACACTATTTTTGACAGTTTTAAATGTCACAGAATACACATAACCATCAAGCACCATCAAGCACGGTGTCAACAAGTGACCCAACGATTTTTGGCGCCACAATTAACCATATCATACCGTAACCAACCGTAAGTAATCCGAAGAAGTGAACGGGTATGTCGCCCGAAATCGCCTCTAATAAATTTGTTTATCGAATAGTTGTTAGGAACATTTGTTAGGAGACTGAAATATCGGGCGATAATTGATTAAATCAATTCATTATTTAGTCCATGAAATTTTGTTAAATTAATAGTTAGGAACTTTAAATGATTATTGAAATTGTGATTACAAACCTCAGATTGTGCCTCTTCAATTTTTTTTTTAATGAAGTCATCTGTTGTATAATCTTCAAAAAAAGCCGATTCAAGTTTAAGCGAAAAACTTTCCTTTACCGAATTTCCAGGAAAAATTATGAAGCCAACACCTAATACAATCATTTGTGCCAAACATATTAAACCAGCAACAGCTGCATACTAAAATAAAATTTAGCTTTATTACAATGACAATATTGAACTTTGTTATATTCACTGAAAAAAGCAGGGTCAATCTCTTCATCAGAATCAAGAACCAAGCAACTAACGAGAGTGCCCAAAAGATAAATCCAAACGAAAAATGAATCTCAAGGTATAAAACATAGTTCTCATTGACTATGTGATCGATTATTCTCATGTGGTTAGTATTACCCCAAGATATTATCATTGCAACTGAAGATACAGCCTAAAAACATAATACAAGTCATACAAAAAATTGTACGGATTAAGTTACACTACAGAGAGATGCTCAATAAATTTTTTATGTGATAGTAACCAACGACCAAATATAACTAGATAAAACATTCCCTATCCCTCACTGAATGTTTTGATTTCGGCTGGCCAGACAGAGAAACTAGAGATAGAGATATATCTTGTCTAGTTCGAGTATTTCTCACTAGAGACCACGTAGAGTGTCAGTGTGTTAGGGTACCTTTATAACCAGGGTATGGCCATGGCGTGGCTCACATTTCGTCCGCCACTACCGGGCCGTCTGTTATATGTGTTGTTCTTGAGCAAATTATTGTGTATTTTCGTGGCTATTTGTTTTATTTTAATGAAAACACATTTAATTATCATTTTAATATGTATTTAAAGTGTAAGTAATATATTTTATTTTATTTACTTGTGTAGTTTGTCCCACCAAGATTACTGACATATTGAAAACAACTATAAATTACAAATATTATGCACAATCATTTAACTTTTTAAAAGGTAAGTTTAGAAATTACAATTATTATGTAAATAAGAACTACAGATATTAAATTAGATGTAATAATAACAACCCATGTCATATATTCTACATAACCTCTAAATGTATGTCTTAATAATAATTATGTATCTCTTAAATTAATTAATTTTTATTACCTTCATAAATTAACAGTGTGATATTTTAATATTCTTTTATAATATAATATCACATTTATTACAAATAAATAGGGAAATGAATTACCCACAATGGCGGCGATCCTGGCCCATGGCCATACCCTGGTTATAAAGGTACCCTACAGTGTGTAGCCTGGTGTTTAGTCTCAACGTTGCTCACTAGAGGCCACGTAGCAGCATGTGTATTTTGTCTTTGTTTTGTAGTATTAGTGGTTTTGTGAGTGACACGCTAATTTTTCTTTAATATTAAACCTTATAAATTATTTTATGTTAATCTTAAATGTTAACCAAGAAATTTTAACTCGCGCCTCTAGTGAGCTACGTTCAAACTAGACACTGATACTCTACGTGACCTCAATGGTGACCTCTAGTGAGAAATACTCGGACTAGACAAGACATATCTCTATCTCTAGTTTCTCTGTCTGGCCAGCCGAAATCAAAACAAACCAAATGAAGTTTTGTCTAGTTATATTTGGTCGTTGATAGTAACCACTTTAATAAAAAAAAAAACTTCAAATCAAATCAATCAACTGTTACGGTGCATTAACAAATGAAAATTAGGTTTAGATTTATGGTTTATATTTTATATTTAAAGACTTTGGCCGCATATTATATAATGACTCCATTCACACTTCGGAATTTAGGGTCTCTAAATCCAAATCATAAAGCTAAACATTGCAAGGTCCAAACTTTAGGTTTATGATTTAGTTTGACGTCACAAACTTCACCAATGAGAACGAGTCTGAAATGATATAGATATATACACCCAACTTATTTAGTATCCACTTGGTCCATTCGACTTTTTACACAAATGCGAGAAGAACATGGAGACTGTCAAAACTTAATTGCTGAAATATAAGCAATAATGCCAAGCGAATGATAGTTTCACAGCGCACAAGTGTCTTGTTGAGTACTGCTCTACCGATATTTTAATCTTGGTCTTGAAGCATTCACATAGATGTCTGTACATATCAAAATTAATTTTCAGGTAATTTAAACTTACATTTATGAATGACTTACTTAAACCTAAACAAAAACCATAAACCTAATTTTCATTTGTGAATGCACCTTTAATGCGAATAATTGGTATCAAAATAGCCGAATACTATTTGGCGATTATTTGGCTATTTCGTCAAGGAAACCGCCAAATATTCGGTATTCGGCAAAAAGCCTATCATTGACATTTTATGCATATTTACATATTGTGTTCAAGTGTTAAAATAAATTAATGTATGTGACTCCAATTAATAGCGAACTCCACTGGTTTGAGAACAAAATGAACTCAACACCTTCGTCATAGAAACATAATAATATAGAATAGGCGTACTTTACGTACATTATTTCAATATATTTTAACATTAACCTAACACACAAAATTCATACTTGGAGAACTAAGGTGCGGACGAAAAAGGTTTGCGAACGAAAAGTGATGGCTTAGCGAAGGAAAAGAGTATGCGGACGAAAAAGGTTTGCGGATGAAAAGTGATAACATTCAGAAAGGTGTCATTTTTCATCCGAAAATAATTTCGTAAAATTTCACTTTTCGTGCAGGTAGACAGAAAAATCATGTAAGATCCACACATTGGCACCCCTGTTGCTAAAATCGCGTTGACTAGTATTATTATATCAAGAAAAGGAAGAAAAGAATGCTAGCCGGCGGGATTTGAACCCACGATCTCAGCATTTGTACTGCTGCGTGTTACCAAAAACACCACGGCTGGGCTGCAAATCCGCCAGTCTATACAATCTTTTCTTAAGTTCACCCCACACCTAACATGTGATGCGGGTCTCATACACAAGGTTATGAGAATATAACTTAAGAAAAGATTGTATAGACTGGCGGATTTGCAGCCCAGCCGTGGTGTAGTTGGTAACACGCAGCAGTACAAATGCTGAGATCGTGGGTTCAAATCCCGCCGGCTAGCATTCTTTTCTTCCTTTCCTTGATTTAAAATATCCAATAAAAATTACATTCATCTTAATCTACTATTTAGTATTATTATATGTTCTGTTAATCAGACACTCGCTATATCTTATTGGAATTGACATTTGTTATCCGGCATTACTGAAAAAAACACTTACCAAGCACACAAGTGTGGTGGCATATCCAATGTATTTCACATGCTTATATCTCATGATATACTTTTTCTTATTCACCAGCTTCAGCATACATGAAACAATTATTTATCTTCTACCGCAAATAGAAAATATACAAATTTGAATTATATATTTTACAGTCAAATTGCGTAATTTAGGATTAAATTTTATTTAACTCCATAACTAAATATATTTTCAGTGTATTTACAAATTTGACAAGTAAATTGACAAGTATAACTTCCACTTTGTCAGCACAAAACATCAACATAGATACAGGGCGTCGCCCACTCACAATAATTTTAAAATCACTGACAGAAACTATTTAATTATTTATCTAATGACAAATAATTATATAGCAACCGCGACTCAATTTATATTTTGTAATGTGACAAGGCGAGGGTAAGCGCAATAACAGATAAATAACTTTTTATAAACTCTTCTAAATTATAGTTTCAATATTCATATTTTAACTCTGTTTATCTGTTTAAGTTATAAATGTCAAAATTCAGTTTAGAAATTCTTATCGTATTATGATAGTCACGACATTTATTTGTTGATAATTAAGTCTAGAAATTATTGTGTATGCGTACGTGATTATGGATGCCCTTGCCTATGCACCCCATACCACTAAGATAATCCTGTCCTGGAGATAGCGTTTTTGTTTTAAGGCAGTCAGTATTAGTCAGCCATGGGAGTAACATGGGACAGTCGGCATTAGTTAGCCATGGGATAAACATGGGGCAGTCGGTATTAGTTAGCCATGGGATAAACATGGGAGAGTTTTAGTTTGGGGCGACGCTCGTCCTCTGGGTTACGGAATGTAACAGTTTAGTTGTGTATGTTAGGCTTAGTATTAATTAATAATAATGTAATCATGTATAAAAGTATTAGTTAACAAACCACAAGTATTTGTTCATGTCCGTAGTGTTCATCAGTGTAATGTGTAAAGTGTAAAAAGTGAAGTGTCTGTGTTCTTCCTTCTCAAGAAGCCCTCGGCACGAAGTGTTGGACGCCAACCATCAGAGGCGTCCACCAGTAAGAGTTAGTGTATCATCGTTGCAGTAATCACCAGTCAGCTTAGAAGACCCCCCTCGTGTTACAGTACCACGAGGGGGGTGGAACTGGATGATGATACTACTCTGATGACTGGTGGACGCTTGGATCGGTGGCGTCCACGACTTCGTGAAAAGGAAGAACACAGATACACCGTTTCGAATTTTTCGCAATTCTTTTAAAACATCAAACTTTTATTTGGTTTTGAATTCGGCTAAAATTTACAGGAAACACTAAAAATCAACTGGAAATTATTTATTTATACTTAAAATTTGTTGAAAATGTCCTAATTATAATACATAACACGTTTAAATATAACATTATGTGTGAATAGGTTTTCATCTTCCCACGAACATAAATATATTTAAAAATATAACGATTAATGAGACATAAAAAATTATTTTGGCTTCCTCCCAAGAAAGATCTTACAATAGTTATTATCTGTGAATTTCCTACACTTAATTTTTATATTTCTTCTGTAATTGTCTTGACATTACAAAGAACTTTGAATTTTCATGTTTTTAATTCAAAATGGTTTGTTTTTCAACGTGGAGTAAATATACCAAAGATCTTTGATCAACCAAGTGTTTAAAATTTACATAAATATTGCGATGTTCCTGTTTATTTTTCCGTAATTTATTTTAACAGTTTTAACGTAGTATTAGCTTTATAGGTAAAAATACGTAGCAAATATCGTTAATTACTTTTGTAATAATTGAAAATAAGAAACAAGGAGTTCTTAATAATTTAAAATAATATAATTCTTCATCTAAACCAGGGGTTCCCAAAGTGCGGCCTGCGGGCCAAATGTGGCCCGCAAAGCTTGTGAATTCGGCCCGCGATATCGATACGATATATATTTTTATTAAAAAATAAATAAGTAAATAGTAAAATAAATAATAAATATTACAAATAAGATACAATAAAATATTTTAATATTTTTAAAAATTTCTTACAGAACTTTAACCATAAGCGTTTGTATTAATAAAATATTGTTTAGTTTATATTTAAAAAAATATTGTAGTATGTCTAGTCTAGTTATTACACATTTGTG